>CM076570.1:488441274-488942407 GCA_034641835.2 Pinus albicaulis | reverse complement strand
GCGAATGAATAACCTATTTTTTATGATTGATATGTTTTTGAGACATTAGAATAGGTTTTAGGATTAGAAGAGGACTTCTAGGAGAATTTGTGCCATAAAGAACCTCAGGGAAGCTCAAGGACATCGACCAAAGAGGTCAAGCCCAAGGGAGCCTAAGTCCATTTCCAGAGATTGAGCAGTCAATCCAGGGGTATTTTGGTATTCTAACCCATTGATAAAGTCCAAAAAAACATTGGAGTTAAGAATCAGCTTGTAAAATAAATTGACCATCTTAATCCCAAAGAGCCAAGTCCATTAACGGAGGTTCAAGGGGACATACCCCAACTGTTGAGGATGAACTCCTTTATTATGTTTGTTGTTATGTGTTGTTGGTTAATTTTCTGCAATTTATGGTTGTTGTACATGATTTTAATCAGCTTAAACATATGCTTAATTTATCAAACATAAAGCCTTAAACTAGTTAAAAAACATAAACATGAATCAAGAATTCAATTCTATAGCTGCATGTATAAGCAAGATCCTTAATTTATTTTTATTGAGTTAGAGGTGCTTGCATAGAAAAAAAATTCATCCACCCATATTAGATCAAGAAAGGTCACGTTCATATGTAGGTCTTGTGAGTAAAAGTCACGTACATAATCTGAACCATGTAAATATGGATAAAAAGGGTCATTACCATGGTATTCTCCCATAGTGATTGGAGCAACAACATTCATTTGATATTCTCAACAAATACTAATGAAATTACCAAAGGATTAATCTAAGGTATTGGTTAAGGAAAAAAATATATAAGGAGATGGAGATTAAGGTGTTATGTGTGCAAGTGAATGAGATTCATATGTGATTTGATCTTAAATAGGTGTGCACCAGGGAGAAAGGAGTAGACTCGGATCAGATAGATATGAAATTATAGTAAACACTAATGAATACACTTTCTTGATATGTTTACACTTGTAGCTAATAATGGTAGATTTGTGGCTATAATGATCTTGTAATTTGAATATGTGATAGTAAGGTTTGCGGAATGGGAAATTTGTTTGCATTGAAAGTTTTCATATTTTTATGTCATTTTTTTTATAAATGGTCGCGTACATACATGGAGTTGTTTCACGATTTTCGTGTATATATTCTATTATATGTGATTGGTTCAGTAATTGATTTAGTGAGTGGTTCAGTGTTATAGTGAGCTAAATGATTTAGTGTTCAGTAATATCATATATGTACATAAGTTTTATGCAAAGGAAGCATGGATATATGTGGGATCTCTTAAGAACAATCACATACATATTATGAATTTAATTTTTTCTAGTTGGGCTCTAGATTAAGTGGCTTGATGCTTCAAAGATTCATCTGATTTAGAAAGATTCAATGATTTAGTTTTTTGTTTCAATATTTCAGTTTGGATATTGGTTTGGGCTTATTACTGGTGTGGGTCCAATATGAAAATTTGATGAAAGGTGTCCTATGGGTTGTTTGATTATTTTTTGATAGGTGGATCTGGTTTGAAACATTCTAATAATTGGTCCACAAGGTGGTGAGGGTTACAACCTTCAGAGTGGGGATAAGAGCTCCCTTGTATTTGGAACCCATAAACGAGAATAGCGGGTTGTATATCCCTTCCAGTAGGTGCTGGAGAATGAGTGTAGGTTGTAGTCTCATGTAGATGGGTGTCTGCGTACTGGTAAGAGTCTGCACCAATACAAAATGTCATGAAAATTTTCTTTATATAATAAGAAATAAGATAGAGACATTGACATGAGTGGTTTTCTCCCACATGGGGTTTCCACCTAAAATACTTGTGTTTTATGTGTGTTTATTATGTTTTGTGATTTATCTATTCTTTACTAAATTATAAATGGTGGATGAATTAATAATGCATTGGTTATGTTAACTCACTTATGAAAGATATTTCATATTAAGTTAACTAGGTATAGGTTGTTTTCATTCACAATAGTCGTGTAGATACGCTAGTTGCATGAAGAAAAATAACGTACAAAATTTTGAATATGAAATTTTTTTTTAAAAAATGATTCACAAACCCACCATAACCACCACCCCCCCCCCCCCCCCCCCAAAATATTTTTCCTAACAATGACCATGGTAAAAGCTTTAAGAGTTTTTCAGTCCCAAGGAGATCAACTCAACCTACTTGTGCATGACTTTCCTAGGGGCTTGAGAAGTTAGGAAAATTATATAATAATCGATCCCTAACAAAATCATATGTAAGTAGGTGAAGTTTATCTCCTTGGGAATAAAAAAATATGGAATATTTGACCATGATCACTGATTTAGATTTATGCAGGAACACAACGGAATACACATATAACCATAAACACAGAGATGCAACAGAAATAATATTTCATTTTATTAAAATAAATTGATTGAAATAGGCTTACAGACATAATGGAAACAGTCTAGGGTGCTAGTAGTGTATCTTTGGGAAGATATGTTGTCGCTACAAGCCTCTAAATTGTGTTACATTCAGGGTCGAAAGCTTATTACAGACATAAATTATGGAAATAAACGAGTGAGGGAACAGGTAGAGTATCTATGAGAAGAGATGTGACAGCTACAGGCCTCTCGACTATGTTAACATGAGGCTTGAAGGCCTATTTATTGTTGAGAAACAATGGAAAACCCTGAACATCCAAAAACCTAACCCTGGGAGATGAAGCGCCAAAGATGTGGGTCCCTTTTGGGTAAATTGGTGTTTCAACTTCTCGAGGATGTAACTTTGGCATACAATCTCCATTTGACCCGCTCAATACCTCCTTAGGAAGACCTATTCAAGGACTACAACTTTTGAGTGAGAAACATTGGTCCATAGACCCATGTTGCTCCTAGTTTCCACAAAAAAACGTCATTTAGGGCCTCAAAACGGCTTTCGAAGTTCAGGACCTGAAAAACTATTAAAAATAGTAAGTTGTGTTGAAACTTGAAAAATGAAAGAAATGATGGTGGGGATTCAAATGGAATAGATGGGTCGCCATCAATATCCACCTAGATCATTAAGGCCCCAAAACGGCTTCGGGAATGCAGGACCCAAAAACTTGCTAAAAATAGAAAGTTGTGTTTCAAGTGAAAAACTGAAACAATTGATGGTGCGGGTCCAAATGGAATAGGTGGGTGGCCACCGATATCCACCTAGATCATTCCTCCCTCATTAGGAAGCAATGGTCCCCATTTCATTCCATGAGAGGCAAAGTCTGTTGAACTTGGTATTGGATTTGTCCAAGATGTCGCAGACATGTTGGCAGATGTGCTGGATGTAGATGTGCCAACGGTGTCTAGCTGTTGAAGGATATGGGAAAATTTATCCATCATCGCATTCCTCTGTTTCTCGAGGGCCTCCTTGAGCAAGATTTTGATAGGATCTCCTGCTCCCTCATCTTTCTTTCCTTCTGCCATGGGAGTTCGTCGGATTTTGGGAGGCTGGTCTTGCAACGATTCAACGAGATTGAGCAAGAACTCCTTATACCCTAACCGCGTTGGGGAAATGCAAATAAAAACAGAGAAAGTGCAGATCGCTCTGATACCACTGATCCATATTTATGCAGGAATGCAACAGAATACACATATAACCATAAACAAAAAGATGTAGCGGAAATAATATTTCATTTTATTAAAATGAAATTAATAAAATAGGCTTATAGACATAATGGAAACAATATAGGGCATTGGTAGCATATCTATAAGAATATATGTTGTGGCTACAGACTCAAACGCCTATTATAGACATAACAGAAATAAACGAGTGAGGGAACAGGTAGTGTGTCTCTGAGAAGATATGTGACGGTTACATGCCTCTCCATTATGTTACAATGAGGCTCGAAGGCCCTTTTTATTTTTTAGAAACAATGGAAAACCCTAAACATCCAAAAACCTAACCGTAGGAGATGAAGCACCAAAGCTGTGGGTCCCGTTTGGGTAAATTGGTGTTTCAACTTCTCGGGGATATAAATTTCACATATGATCTATGTTTGACGTGCTCAATACCTTGTTATAAATTTATATTCAAGAAATAAAACTTTTGAGTGACAAACATCGATCTATAAACCCATGTTGATCCTGGTTTCCCCAAAAAACGTCATTTAGGGCCTCAAAACGGCTCCAAAAGTTCACGACCTAAAAAAAAATGCTAAAAATAGTAAGTTATGGCAAAACTTAAAAACCGAAAGAACTGATGGTGGGGGTTTAAATGCAATAGGTGGGTGGCCACCAATATCTACCTGCATCATTAGGGCCCCAAAATTGCTTCGAGGGTGTAGGACCCGAAAACCTGCTAAAAATAGTAAGATGTGTTGTAAGTGAAAAACTGAAAGAATTGATGGTGTGGGTCCAAATGGAATAAGTGGGTGGCCACCGATATCCACCAGGATCAATCACTCTCTACACAAAGGGAACTAGGGTACCATGTCTCCATAATATGTATTGTCTAGAAGGGACCATACACAATATGGCACTGTTGTGGGAGAAATTAACCTACTAAAGATGGCTAGTCAAAGAAAATGAAGTATGCATCAAGGTAAACAAGTTTAATCATGGACTATGTTCTCTCTTACTGACTCAATGTGGGATAAATAATCTATAATATGCTCTCAAATATAATATTTTCTCTTGAAGCATATGACTAATAAATATACATAAATAAACATGAATGTAAATCATTTTCATCTATTAGGCCTCATTTTAAGCAATATTTTTCAGTCCTTCTAAAATAATGTAAATATAGGAGTAACTATGACTTTACAAGATGGAAACCAAGTGAAAAATGGAGATTTCATCAAAGAACATAATAAATGTCAACTAAAATATTCATTTCACAATACACATCCATTCATACATGCATGAGGATATATATTTAAAGCAAAACAATAGGAAGAAGGTAAAGAGATGGTTCAAATTGTCAGATAACTTTAAAGTAATTTCAAGCATTCAAATATATTACGAGCATTAGTGAAAATTCATGAGATTCTTACTTCTTGGTTGAACATTAAACTTTTAGAATCACAAATAAAATGCACTCTCAGAAATACTTCTCTGCAAGAGTTAAAAATAATAGTACAGAATCCCTCCCTAAGAGACTAGAAAAGAAATTTTGTGGACCAAATCATAAAAATGATCTAGAATAATGTGAGAAATTTTACTCTACGATCATATTTATAAATATATGTGAAAATTCATAAATCTAGATGATCAAAGGATACAAATAAAGAAAGGGAATCTCTTTATAATAAAATAAAGAAAATCCTTATAAATTTATAAATGCAAGATAACACCTGAATAGTTCTCTAAACAAAACAAATGTTACAATTTTAACAATTTATGAGACTATTACATAAAATGTAATTAAACTACATTCATTTTTACAAGCTACAAGTTTTATTCCACTAGTCCTAAAATGTCATGAAAATGTTCAAAAGAATGGAGAAAATATAATCAATCCTAGATTAAGCCTATTGCATAACATACATAGAACAACCTCCTGGAGAGAAATATCAAAATAAATGATGAAATGGAAAATCAAGCTTTTTGAGTCACAAAACTCTTTGAAGGAAAAAATCATCTTTATCAAAAACAAAACAGAGAAAAACTATACCATTAAAATATCATGAGCCAAAATATCTCTATTCTTCAATGTGTTAGGCATATCCTTTATAGTCTTATATTTTTCTTCATAATTGGTTTATGGTTAGGTTTTTCTATTTTTTTTTAACTAAATGAAGCTATTTTTTTAGAAATATATATTTAGGAATTCATCCTCTAAGTTAGGCATTGCTTTTGATATTCCATATTTCCCTTTCTATAAATCAATTTTTTTTAAATAATTTAGTGATAGACCTAAAACTATGCATGAGTGTTATTTTAATTTTCCAAGCTGGTATATATAATTTTGGCCTTTGATACTACTCCAATCATTTTCTTTCTTCTTTTATCTTTCCAACAAGACCTTGTTTTCACAAAACAAGCACCGGCAACTCTAAGTTATATCCTCTAGAGTTTCATGACCTACCACCATTGATCTGCTCAAAGTGATTCAACAACCATTGACCAACTCCACATAAAAAATAGATTTTTTATTTAGATATTTCCATACTCATTCCACATGCATTATGGGAGAGTAAAAATAATGATTTATAAATAAATGGGCTCAATGATATTATTTGTGTGTGACGTAGAAAGAGTCACAAAATCTTGTGTAGTTAAGTCATAATGTAGTTTTTGGTTCTCTTCTCATTTCCCATTCATTGTGCTAAATCATTGCCCAGTCATCTCTGTACAACTAATATCTTCAAAGTTCCACCTTAGGATATGCCCATCTTGCTCCCGTGTGTCATGAGGACATTTAGCAATGTGTGGGAAATTGGGAAATAAGCTAAATGTGAAAAGTAAAAGTAAATAAGGGTAAAATTTAAAAGTAAATACGGGTAAAATTTAAGTGTAGGAATTGAATATGAAGTGAGGTAAATGTTTACATGGAAAATTACTTAGTGTGATAAATGGAGGAATAAGTGGAGTAAATGTTCCACATGACATAAAGGAGATATGTTAGGGAAAAGGGGAAATAATGGAGATATGTTAGGGAAACAAAATATATCATTGGCATATGATCTTCGCGTTTATTTTCTTTTTTGAATGAGAAATTAATTCCTTCTGGCATATTTTATTTTCTTCCCTCTAGTAAAAAATTGAAACTATCCTTTTTAACCTTGCATGGAGAAGATTAGGACTGACTAAAAGCTTAATGTTTCATAATCAATCCATTTTATGTGTGACATGAAAACACATCAATAGGATTTTCCTTCTTGCAACTAATATTTAATTCAATAGTTATCCTTACTTGTGCTTGTGAGAAAAGAAGTTAAGAAAATCCTCAATAGAGCACTCAAGGTATAAATATTAATTTATATATTTCTATTTTCTTAATATTAAAATAGATATTCATGTTTTCCTCTTAAATATTTTTGTGTATTTAGCATTTGATATAAGTAATCGATAAATATTTTCTTTCCTTAAGTTTCTCAGGTTATATCTATAGACATTTTACATTATTTTTTCTTAATTGGATTGATATTGGTATGTGTTTGTCTCTTGTGTATAGGTAGTAGGTTCCAAGAGATGGAGTTGTCATCTCCAAAGCTACATCAATAGCACCATGCGAGGAATACCATCATAATTTTGTTTTCATTATATTATCTTTCCTATTTGTAATAAATAAGGATTAATTTTCTTAGATATAGAGGAATTATATGTGGTGATATATCCATTATTTTTTCATAAAAGAAGGGAATATATGTAGTGTTCTTCACCCAGAAACAAGAGGATTTCTCCCAAAATGGAAAAGTTTCCTCCACTAATATTCAATCTCATTTATTTGAATTCCTTTGTTTCTATATTTTTTTTTCTTCTATTGTGAGGAAAAATCCTTATGTGGATAGGTGAGCTCCTACACAAATATACTCATGAACTATGACAAAATAGGGATATACCATTCATTATATTCCCTAGATCTAATATCTCACTCTCTTTCACAACCAAGGAAAAATGGCATCAACAGATGGTTCCACACATTTTCCTAACCGTTGTGTGTGTGATTCTAAGATATATGGTTGTTGTACACCCTACTCTAGTTCCTAAATATATTTCTCCAAATATTGATACCTATATCATACACACACAAAACACACAAATATTTATTCTCCAATCACTTTAAGGGTTAGATATTTATCATATATTATTTAATGAAATCCAGATCCAAGCAAAACATCTGAAAAACAATATATATTTGAGGAGGAATATTGAAATATGTTGTAAGAAATGATAGATTGGGCGAACTATGTATATATTTGTCCCTCTTGTTTTATGATTTTATATGTTTCCAATTCTTTTCATTGAACTATTATTTAATTTCTAACAGGAAACCTCTAAATAAATTTTTAAACTCAAAATATCTCTCTCTAAGATTGTGGTATGATGTATTTACATGTATTCTCTCCCTTTCCTTTGGAATGGTCTCTTTATGTAGATTTAGTAAGTAGATGAGTGGATGATTCTACACCCCTAAGCCTTGGTGAAATTAGAGTCTGTTCCAAGTTCCCAATTTAATTATATGAGGTAATCTAACTCTCCTAAACCACTTTCATTGATAAATACCAAATATAGAAGACTTCTTGAATCATCACTTTTTGTTGTGGCCCAACACGTGATCATCACTCCCTACAAGGGTGTAGGCAACAATGCATCATTCTCTATCATTTCTATAAGATTAATGATCTACTCAACTTGATATTTTTAGGCAGAGGAAGACGTTTCTTAGCATGATGTGGTCAGTAGGTTCCACAATATACTTTAGGATGAAAAATAAGGCTATAAATGATTCCCCCTATTGTGTGACATTAGAAGAGGAACATATGGCCTGTTAGACTCTTGTATTTCACAGTATCACCAAGGGAATGATTATTGCTTATATTTTTCATACTGAAAATAATATTCCATGGCTATCATTTATTTTTAGTAAAATAAGGGAAATCCTAATTGTCAAGAGAATCAAAGGAATCTATCTGCCTTTCAGTTCAGTTGAAAGAGGAAAGTGTTGTTGATTAAGTGTGATGGTAAGCAAACTCCATACAACCCTCACTCATTCCATCTACCTTTTTTTACCCTTCATTTTTCCATTTTTCTAAAGTCCCATGCTTCATTTCCTTCAAAACCTTTTATTAACTATTGAAATTCAAATTTTATAGTTAAAATAGAGCAGCTCCACCCACCTACTAAAAACCGTATAATTACCTCTTGCCCATACTTCACACCCCGAAAGTTTTAATATTCTCTTCCTAATTCATCATCAAAACATAAAACTCCGCCGATGCAATTTGGTGGGACCCATCCAACGTTTATACATTACCAAATCCCCATGAAAACCTTTGTATTTCTCATTTTCCTTACCTTTCGACTTTTTGCACTTTCTAGTGTTTAGCGCATTGCATTTCGCACTTCACACATTTTATAACTTACCTTTTAAGCACCCGCAAGTTATTTTGTTTAAGTTTCGATGCGATCTCATATCGCGTGTCACAATCTCGGGAGGATAGCGCACATAGGGCCTGCAAGTTAAATGTTTTAACTTGCAATATAAGCCAATCATAATCACACATTGCAAATTTCAAAGAATACGCGTGGGAGGTAAGTGTTAAAATCGCTGAAGTGTGATATGCGACGACGATGGGACCTGATATGTGATGTTTTTCTTCTGGTAGTATGTTTCATTGTTACCTTTCATTTTAATAATCTCAATTCCAATTACAAAGGAGAAAGCTTGATGAATGGGATATACTTCTTACTACTTTATTATGGCTGCCTTTACGATCATAATTTTTTCCACTGAAGGCCAAACTAAAGAATTCTTAATTTCTCTTTAGTTCTGCTGAATTTTTTCATATTTTTATCATAGTCCATTTATAAATTCGAAAGGTCCAATAAATATTCCTAGCTTACCCTGTGTTTACTCTGTGAAAAATTAATGCAACTATCCAGTTATATTTTGACTCTATTTCAAAATACACATTAATAAATTAAATACAATCAATTTTCCAAAATCCAAAACAAAACTCAAAACCCAAGTACAATAATAAATAACCTAAAAACATATCCAAACAAAGTTAAATCTTAAATAGAGAGCCCTCTCTGAAACTAGCATGGCTATATCCCAGTTTCCAAAGTTGGTTTGATGTTGGCCTATGTGATTAGTGCTCACAATATCTAGTAAATTATAGAATGCTAACATAGTGGTGACCATATCGGGGAATGAATTTTTTCTTCCTTGAAAATTACATAAAAGTTCAGATTTGATTACTGATGGTGGACAGTGACTAGACACAAGAAGGATGCATTATTCACCTAGTGACTCCATGATTTAAAGAACCGAGTTTTTGAGTATTCATCACGACTCCACAACATACTGAACATATTTCTATTGAACAAGATGACAAGGTTTATGGCAGACCTTCTATCTCGTGAATTTTTAAATGCATTCAGGAGTTAGTTATCTAAATTTCAGCTTGAAAAATATTTTATAGCGACTATCTTTCTCATATTCAAGTCAAGCAAATTTATTCCTAAAGCTAAAAAATGTTTTCTGGAGATAGTTGTTGAATGATACGAAAATGGTATTGAACTATTGAATTCTCAAATTCAGTCCTATAATTTACGAGATCCTCAAGAATTCTTAGAAAATCTTCCTTCCCCTAAGCAAGAGGAAATTGTACTACCTCTTGACTTACATAGTGAGGATGATTATACTTTCAAGTACCAAACTGAAGGTGTGGGTTCAATGTTTAATATTGATGACACAACTAATCAACTAGTCATTGAAGGCCTAGAAGAAAATATCATACATCATGCTTTTCTTAATCCTATAGCAGAGTATATGGTGGTTCTTCTTAGCTCAAATGCTCAAACATGTACTATTTATAAGGGTCAGATACATCAGCAGTTTCAATTTCATATTATAACTTTGGTTATGAGGACACATAATCAAGTTATAATGTTGATTTTCCTGACAGAGAGTCAAGTTGTCCATTTGTTTTTGCTCTTACTTGACTGGCTGCACTGGAATTATTGTATCATTTAGAACAGAAGAAGTTTTAGTAGGGTAGGGTAGGTAGGTATGCAAATAAGTTGAGTACTCTAAGCATTTTTCCAGCTTTAGTTCAAGAATGTTGTTTTGTTTTCAGTTCAAGTGTGTTCCGGACTTCAGTTTTGTAGAGAGTGTTAATTTCAGCTTGAATATTGTCAACCACAGAGGTTTTGTAACAGATTAAGTTGCAGGTTTGGGATCATCCCAATGGATTAGGCCATTAGTCTGTGGTGTTCTTGACACCTCCTGAAGGAGCTTCCATCCCAAGCTGGAGCCACTGTTAGACTCCTGTATTTCACAGTATCACCAAGCAACTAATTATTGCTTAGATTTCTCATACTGAAAATAATATTCTAGGGCTATCATTTATTTTCAGTAAAAGAAGGGAAATCCTAATTGTCAAGAGAATCAAAGGAATCTATCTTCCTTTCAGTTCAGTTGAAAGAGGAGAGTATTGCTGATTAAGTGTGATGGTAATCAAACTCCATTCTTCCCTCACTCATTCCATCTACCTTAATTTACCCTTCATTTTTCCATTTGTCTAGTGTCCCATGCTTCATTTTGTTCAAAAACATTTCTTAACTATTGAAATTCAAATTTTATAGTTAAAAAGGAGCAGTTCCACCCACCCACTAAAAACTGTATACTTACCTCTTGCTCGCACTTCTCACCTTGAAATTTTTAACCTTCTCTTTTTAATTCATCGTCGAAACATAAAACTCCACCGATGCAATTTGGTGGGACCCATACAACCTTTATACATTACCAAATCCGCATGAAAAACTTTGTACTTCTCATTTTCCTTACCTTTCGCCTTTTCTCACTTTCCAGCATTTAGCACATCACATTTCACACTTCACACATTTTATAATGTACCTTTTAAGTGCCCGAAATTTATTTTGTTTAAGTTGCAATGAGATCGCATACCACATGTCGCAAGCTGAGGAGGATAGCACACATAGCGCCCGCAAGTTAAATTTTTGAACTTGAGATATAACCTGATTGCAATCGCACATCGCAATTTTCAAAGGATAAGTGTGGGAAATATGTGTTAAAATCATCGAAGTGTGATATGCGACAACGTTGGGACCTGATTGAAATCGCACGTTGCAAGTTTTAAAGGTTAATAAAAGTTAAAAAAAACAAAATGTGAGGTGTGATGTTGGCGCTGATGCGATGCGGCTCCAAGATGAAATCTAAACAATTCCATATCTGGGTATATGAGGTTTGAGTGCCATTTTATGAAGAAATAGGCAAAACACGATAGAAAGGACTCAGGTAGAAAATAGATGCCATAGGTAAAGACAAGTAAAGGGCATTCAGAAAACAGATTTCGCCACCAGAGCACTCAGTTTGCCAACATAGTACCAAAAAGGTGGTGACTCAGCAATATGCTTCTAGCAGAATAGGTCCAGAAACGCAGATCTAGTCCTTTTAGATCAATTTCTTTCCTTTCAGTTCATTTTGAGAAATTATAGATTTCCTTGTCACACAGGCATTGATTGTAATTTGTTTTTATTTTTATATAACTACTTCAGTTTTGGGAGTATTAAGGGTCAATTGATTGAGATCAAAACTATTTTTTTCTATTGAAGTACTGTAAGCTTTTTTAAAGCATTGAAGCATCAATAATAATCATACCATTCACAGGATTCTTGTGGCTTAAATACTGGTGATGCTTTTCTTCTGTTAGTATGTTTCATTATTACCTTTCATTGTAATCATCTCAATTCCAATTGCAAAGCATAAAGCATGATGAATAGGATTTACTTATGAGTACCTTAGTCTAGTTGTCTTTACAATCCTAATGTTTTCCACTGAAGGTCAAACTAATGAATTCTTGATTGCTCTTTAGTTCTGCTGAATTTTTTTACATTTCTATCATAATCCATTTATAAATTAGAAATATCCAGTAAATATTCCTAGCTTTCTCTGTTTTTACTCTATGAAAAATTGATGCAACTATCTAGTTATATTTTGACTCCATTCCCAATAGACATTAATAAATTAAATACAATCAATTTTCCAAAATAAAAAACAAGACTCAAAACCCAAGTACAATCATAACTAGCCTAAAAACTTATCCAAACAAAGCTAAATCTTAAAGAGAGCCCTCTCTGAAACTGGCATGGCTAGATCCCAGTTTCCAAAGTTAGTTTGATTTTGGCCTATGTGATTATTTCTCATAATCTCTAGTAAATTACAGAATGCTAACATGGCCAAAACATATTGTGATGCCACAAAAGTCATGGTGGAACAAGCAAGAAGTGGAAGATAAGAACCAGTTATGTCCTAAAATCAATCATCAACCAATCACATACATCATCCCCAAGCTATGCATACCCATTTTTGTCGTGTGTTTTGTGCATGTATGTACGAAACCACACCAGTTTAAGGGGTGTGGTTTACCGCTTTGAACTATTGGTAACAGGAAAGAAGAAGTGGAGTAACTAAGCATACTATATATAAAAATAAAGATGCAAATTTAATCTAAAAACTAAACTAAACTAAACATAAATAAAAAGAAGCTCTAAACGAGTCAAATGACACAATAATGCAAACAGTGGCTCTAGTCTCCTCTTTTTGAGCATTGGTAGTACGGAGAAGAATACTTAACCCTCTTGCAAAAGGGCCCCTAGGCAATGGTTCTAGGTCTCGATGCAAGGATGTTGTCCATTCCAAGCTTGCTTCGGTGCAATCTCCCTCTCTCTCTCTATTGTGTGGACTAAGCTTGCTGGATGGCCAACAAGTGAGTCCCCTCTGTCTGTAGCTCTGGGTCACACACTGCTGGTATTTCTTGGGAAATTCTAGCCAACATAACAATGTGATCACCTATTCTTCATCTCATGGTGGCTTTATATAGGGGATTTCAAATCCTCCTTCCCTCCCTTGGTACATTGTGGATGGTGACCCAAGGGAGAGGTATGATTCCTTTGTGTGCTCCAAATATTCCATTGTCTGCTCACATAGTGTCTAAGGAGGCGTTGGTGGCTATCCTTAGGCAGCTTCAAGTAAGGAGTAACTTTTCATTTGCTTTATGTGGTCCCGGATAGTGACATTTCACCACTCTCAGGAATGCGTGCTTATCAGGCCAAAAGGCACGCAGAAGGCGCTCTTCTCAAAGGATAATATGTACAATCAACATTTAAGACTAGTTCAAATTTGATTTTCCGTAAACCTTTGATATTTTTAAATACTTTTTGGATCTTGTAATGTCTTCCAGCCTTGTAAATCCTTTGGCTTGACATTAATTAATTTCATCTTCTGTTGTATGATTTTCCAGTGTTAACAGTTTCCCCCCTAGTGCATGAGGTCTAGGAAGGACTGTATAGTTGAAATACATTATAGTTTCTTTTATGTATCATGCGTAGAGAGAGAGAGAGAGATCTACGTAAAGCCCTGGGTTTGAACACACCCTGCACCATTTCCAAGAATGACCAAGTCTAAGGGATCCCTACAAGCAAATAAAATTTACAGTACATATACAATATTTCAACGAGGTGGGAATGTCCCATGCTTGTGATGCTATGGCTAGTTAAACAAAATTGACAGATATATCTTCTGTCTGCGTCACTACTATGGTAGTGATGCTGGCGGTTGTTGACGACAACTGCTGATGCCTACAGGGGTGTTTTTTTTTATGATAGGTGGAATTTGGTACCCATATGCATAAACTTGGTATATCATCTAGCTACGCAATGTATCCATATGTGCTGGCTGGGACCTTCCCGTGTAAGAATTGTTGATAGACACGCTTATGGAGGCATGGGTATTTAACGGATCTGATCAAAGTGCAATGGTTGTAAGGTACGAAACCATCTTGGCATGAAAGCTTTTGTCATAGTTGAACATCAGGAGGATTGATGACATCTGTGGACAATAATGTCTCCCACAGTGCCACCCAAGGATACCCCTTTGTATGGAGAGGGGTGATCGAAGGTACCGCTTCCTTTTTGGAATATGGGTGTTGAAGTCGAAAAAAAGGGAGCCTCAACCGAATGAGGGGTCACCGATATGAGGGTCAGGGACCTGGATGCGATGGGTTTAACATAGGCATGTTGGAAAGGGGTGACTGAAAACTGATGATGGGGATTCAGTGGCCCGAGGTTGGAGTATACTTAAGCAACTTGGTGGTAGTCAGTTATTTTTGAAGGGGAAAATCCATGGATTCTGTAAGACTTCCAGGGTGGGTGTAAACCGGCTATGAATGTCATGATGGTTTATGCGTGGTGGGTGAAATACTCCAACCAAGGGTGTTCAGGTACTATTGCCATGGGAGAAAAGATGAAATGCGAGGGTGAGGGGACGAAGTGTATTGTTTGTGGTGTTTTTACACTTACCAAAAGAATAAAATACTAGGGTTTGGTTTGTACAAAACATAGAGACGGGTACCCCAAAACATGAAAAGTGGTTTCTCACTGATGGCACGAGGAAGGTGTTTTGTTGAGGGTGGGAGTCCCATTGGTGGGTCTCATGTGTGGGGTTGATGAAGTAGATGAAAAAAGTGTCACAGATGGGATTATACTGGTGGAGGTATGGTGGACCAAATGCGAGGCACGGTGGTGTGCTTTTGATTTGCTTGTACATTTGGGTCACCCAAGAAGGGGGGTTCAGCTTGTATGGTAAACTTGACCTTATGCATGATGAATGGATAGGCATGAGGTGCTTCCCGGACTGAAGTGGTATGGCCATGGCATCACTTATGTCGTGATATATAGTCTACTATGGGTGACGGGTGCCATGAAGGGGAGGCTCTACCAACCAACGCATATTTTTATCATGTGCAAGGTGGGGTGATGATAAACATGATCGAATATGAGGACCCTATGGTTTATTTATGATGGAGAAATGATATAATGATATGCAAATTTCTCTGGGACTCTATCATGCTGGGGGTAGAATGATACCTGCTTTAGAACTTTTAGGAGATAACGTTGTGAATGATTTGTGGAATTTTCTTGCAAAAACAACTACCTCAAGTGAAAGCATCTTATTTTTATCAAATATTGTTGAAATGCATGAGCTTTAAAAAGGAAGATGAGAGAGGGCATACCTACTGGCACTGATTATTTTTTCTGGAAAGAAAATGTGTAGCATCACTTCTGTTCATCATGGGGTATTGATGATGGTGCAACTTACAGTTCGCATAATGGACCTTCTAATATCTCACTATGGTCCTCTGAAGTTTTTGAAAAGGGTGATAAATAGGTGAATATGGCCCTAATTCAATTCATTTGTATTTTTTGAGTTTTGAGAGGTCATAGGTGTTTGCGTAGCATTTCTTGTCGTTGCAGTCAGCCCGTGTACCAAGGACTCGTGATACTATGCCCAGGTAACTTCCATGACATCCTTCACTTTAATTTTTACAGTTTGATGGTGTTAGGGTACGTATAGACTTGTTTTGAATGGATTCTAAGTGAATTTTTCTTTAGATTGTGCGGGCAATCAAGGAAAAAGCGTGCCTTCTTTGCACACAAATTTGAGGGACAGGCACGCGAGGGCAGCATGTTCCCCAATTTATCCCACCATAGGTGCGCCTGTGTAAAATATAGGCACGCGCTAAGCACGCCTGTTTGAGGGATAGGTGGACAAAGATCGAGGTGACAAAATTCTTTGGTTTTTTTCCTTTTTTTGTGTTTTTTCTCTATACTGATGGGTACCTGTGTTGATGACAGGTTAGTGTGGAGGGAGCGGAACTAGACGGAGATCCAAACCACTTTAGTTGTTGATGCTCAGGTGCATCGTCAGTTGGAATTATGGGGCCTTCTGAAGTTTGCTAAGAATGAGTTTCTTCAGTCACAGGAATGATTACTACGGTATATTATTCAGCATTGGCGCAAGAGGTGCAACATGTTTGTGTTGCATGGTACAGACCTGATCATCCATCCTAAGACGGATATATATTTTATGACTAGGTTACTGCCTTAGGGTGAGGCGTTAAGGTATCCACTCCCTACAGGGAGAGTGGACTTGGATAGATTCCGAAGGTGACATTGTGGTGGGGCACCTCTTATGAAGGGCTACATCAACATTGCTTCAGTTAAACATGTGGCAGAGTGGTGTGCTCAGGTATTAATCATATGAATAGTGGGTTCGTTTGCTCTGCATCGGGCGTCTGGCCCGCAGGTTGGAGTTCTGCATCGGCTGAGGTCCGGGCATTTTTTCAACTTCGCCCACTTTTGTTTTGATGGGATGGTGTCCCAGTTAAACAAGGTCCAACTTGGATCTAATTCATTTTCATATGCCAACATCTTGTGTGGCATCATGTAGGATAGGGTGGTGATGCTAAGGCTAGTAGTGGCAGTGCCTATTGGGGGGCCACGGGAGCCACACATGAGGAGGTGGGCTCCGGTGATGCCGCGAGGCAGTGGTGGCAGGGTGGGGAATTATTGGAATGCCACGACAAAGGCCTATTTCAAGGCCAACTCGTAGATGTTCTTGCCATACCCGTATGTAGGAATGGACTTCCAAGGTGACCCAAACATGGGCCTACCTTTTGGTTATTTTTGGGGGCCTGTAGGTATGTTTTATATGTTTTCTGCACTTGTTTGGGTATATATTTACTTATGTGTTTTGCTAGTGTCACTGACATTATTTTTGTTTCATGTGCAGATGTTGGTGAGGTGGGTTGCCATGTGGCTCGTGTAGTGGGCCACAATCCTCCACGAAGACCTCAGGGTGGTAAGGGAGGAGATTATGTAGGTGGACCAGGTGGTGGTGCTAGCAGTCCTCCTGGTGGTGCTGGCCCTTCTGGGGAGGGTAGCAGCTCGACGGTTGGAGAGGTTGCAGCTGAGCGAGCTTGTGTTGATGTGGTAGAGGCTCGCATTGCAGAACCAACGACTCAGTTTTCAGCTCTTGAGGACTTCCGGGATCGAGTGGAGCGCTTGACCCAGGGGATGCCTACTCGAGGTTTCATGGATGACTTTGAGGAGGTTTTATTACAGACAATGATGGCCCATGAGAGGGATTATCGACCCACTCTACATCTGGTGGCGATCATAGTTGCAACAATAGTTTTGGTGGTGGTGCCAGGAGGAGTGGTGGCTCCAGGTGCCCCCCTTGAGGGGGCACCCCCCTAGAGTAGTTTTGTACATAGGGAAAGCACCCGTAATGAGGATACTTTCCTTATTTTTTGACGACTTTTGTGTATTTGGGTTAGCAGTTGGGCCAGCGACATTATTTGTTGTACTCATATATATATATATATATCTATATATATATATGAGATATTTTTTGCGGCTCTACATGATGTATCACTTGTTTTGGTTTATGTATTTTGTTATGTTGATGGATTTTTTCTGGTTTTATGCATGATGGTTTATTTAAGATGCATTCCAGTTTAGATATTGTTAGCTATGCGATCAGCTATTTGGTTTTGACTCCTTGGTACATGTGAAAATGTAATATAGTCAATTTTTTTGCTTCATCTTTTAGCACACAAATATTTTCTAAACAGATGTGTATCTCTTATCTCAAATGTTTGGTTTAGCTGTGATACTACTAACTGGGAATCAAGGTAGACATGCATATGGAAAATGCCCCAATGGAGGGTGTCGCACATAAGTCTGATGACGGCTCATATTCTGCCTGATTTTTTGTTATTAGACCGATACACACACCGTTTGAACACAGTGGTGATCGGTCAGGGTGGTAAATGACCCAGGCATCTACAGCTAAATTTTTGGACCATCTTGATGCTCCATCAACAAATCCGAAATAGGGTTTGTTTTGGTGATCCATATTGATACTTTGAGCACTTTTAAATAAGTCCTTGGGTCAAAAATTTTGAGTGGTTGGGTTTTTGTGTACTTTCACTCTAGGGAAAGGGTTGTCTAGGCCTTTATGGGTAGAATTTCTTTAGGTAAAGGCCATTGATTGGGTTGTTAAGGCAGGTCCTGCCAGGTTCCATCAAGATGTATGCCCCCTATCAGAGGCAATTTTTAATGATGTAGGGTCCTTTTCACAAGGTTTCTAACTTTCCTGGCCCTAAGGCCTCTTTCGCGACATCGCAGCGGGGGACTAATTCTCCCTCGATGAATGAGCGAGGGGTGATGTGGCAGTCAAATGATGCTTTTACCCTTTTCTTGTGGGCCTCTTTGTGTGGCAGTGACTGCCATCAATTTTCATCGATAAGCTCTATTTGTACTAGGCGCTACTCTAGAGGCTGGGTGTCATTGAGGAGATCAATGGCGACATGAAAATTTGGGATCTTGCAGAAATATATGCAAAAGCACAATGTAACTTGATCTTTTGCGACACAATTTAGATGGAAAACATGGGACGAGGATATGGTAGCAATCTTATCACAAATATGTGCTGATACAAATCGTATATGGTGGATTGTCTCATCGGCGTTTGGCAGGGGTATAATCTCTGTAATGGGATTCTGTATAAGTGCAAGGTTGGGTTCCCTGATAGGATGGTCGCTTTCAGGTAGGTGGAAATTGTGCCTACCACAGAGGTGCCTGAATGTTTCCATTACCGGGCATGACTCTGGTGTGTGATTTTGGCCAGTGTAGATGGTGCATGGTATCACTGAGCCAACGGAGTAGATAGTGTGAGATTCTATGCTACTCGTTGTTCCTGATGTGGATATTTTAAAAGGGTCTGGTGTAGAAAAGGTTGTTTTCTGCTTCCATTTCCGTATTGTTGGCTTGGGTGTGTCTATCTCTTTGGTAGAGTGTAGACTCAACGCAGCTCATCCCGCTCTCAGCTTAGGGAGATGCACACACTTAAACGTATGGTGAAAGTGTGAGAAAATTCGTCAAAAAGTATGCATGATCTTCTCTTGGTTTGAGAGGAGTTTCTGAGGGAGAGAAGAGACTATGCGGAAAATATTTGCAAGACGCTTCAATTCTCTGCATTGGTTGACTTGGTGATATTTCAGATCACATAGGCCTCATGTTGGCCTAATCTTGGTTGAGGTATGCTTGGTTGGTGTGTTGTCTTATCTTGCTTGATACACCATTGCAGGGTGGGGACATTGACCCGGCGATGTACATTTTGTGCCATTCCTAGAGCTTGTCCTTTCTCTTCACTATGACATTAATCATGTTCATGGTGGGAAGAATTTACGAGGCATAAGTATAGTGTCACTCATAATTATTGCCCTGACATATAAGGAAAAATATCCTTGATATGAAGGTTCCTTCGAGTTCAGCTTTAGGTATGATGAGGAACTAGCACCAGAAGGCTGCTAAATTAGGGTAATGGATGACTGCATGGTCTGTCTTTCTGCATAATGTACATGTCGGTCATTGTTGTGAAGAGCACTTGGGGGTAACTAGGGGTTTCCTGGTGGATCGTTCTTCAACCATCAAGAACATGATGGATGCGCTCATCGTATCCTCTTGGTTCATGGAGCTACCCATGCATTTGGCATCCATGTCATCTTCTTAGGAAAGGCAGACTATGGCTGAGCGAAGGCTAGCGAGGGCTAGCTAGAATGAAGGTATGTAGTGACAATTATCCAAAAGGTGATTGTCGACGCATAATGGACATGTGAATTTCGTTTCCTGTAGTCCATCATAATAAACCCTTTCAATTGGATACCATTTTTGGATGAGCTCCATGGTTGTGTACTCTTTGAATAAGTTACCACGTTCATCGCATGGCGTAGAACGTATAATGGGCATAACAAGGGGTCTTTCTACAACCCTTTGTTCCTTCTATACATATAGGATGGTACGCAGTTCATTGCCGACAGACTGGATGGAAGAATCCTCTTGATAGGATCGATCGATCGCATGTAAGGTGTCCCTATATCGTGGTATCTCTGGAAAATGGTGGGTATATTGCCCATAGTTGCTGCAGAGAGTGCATGCGTGATTGGTATGCAGCGCATTTCCTTTACCTTTGGTAGTAGGTTCCTTTTTTATGGGAACGTGGCGTTGAGATGTCTGTGTCGGAGCCAAGGAGTGGTTTTAATTCATCCAGCTCCGAATATATATGTGTAGGATGACCTATTACATTGCATATGGCGCATACTGGTGATTCTCATTGAATGGCGGGGATCACCATCTTCTTTCCTCTCTTCTCAATTTTCCTAGTGGTGATAACTGGTTTTGTAATGGGAATTTCCTTTGCCAGGGTGGTCTCAACTATTCCTTGGATGGGTGAGGGCTCCTCGAGACTAAGGGGCTTCAACCCTATTGCATTAACATGGATGGCTCCTATTCCAAAAGGAGGAATGAGATACCAAACTAGTAATTCCAATGATATGTTGGGTAATAGAGGTGTTTCCAAAACCTACTAGGAGACGAATCTGGCTAAGGGGTAGAGGAAAGGGGTTTTAGAGGCAGTGTAGGCTAGAGAGGTTGGCTTGGCCGATGCCCCGGTATTGTTACTACTTGATTCCATGTCCTGACTAGCCTCAGTGCTTGATGTGGACATCATGCATACCGGAGCTCCTGTTGCATCAGGTGAAGCCTCATGGATAATAGGAGGATCTCCTAGGAATGAACCTAGAACGGACGACGGTTTGAATTGGCCAGGGCCATATTCTTGGTACCGTCAAAGAACATCTAAGGTTGTATCTACATAGGGTAGAATTACATATGTGTTGGTTAGGGAGCACTTCTCACTGTGTGTCAGCTGGTCTATAGTAATGATGTGGTCCTCGTGGGGGAACATGATAATTCGGAAGACGAAGGAGGCTATGGAAGACATGGCTTACATATAACTCCATCTGAGGAGTATATTGTAATACAAGTGAGCATCCAAGACTTCAATGTCTATGTGGACCTTCATATTGGCTAAAAAAACCGAGACATTTTGGTAGAGGCCGACAGGGGTCAAGGGACGACCATTGTATGCTCAAATTGTGATGACTGAGGGTTTTAATTCATGAGAACCTAACCTCTGCCAAATTTTTTTGACATGATGCACGTGGATGCAACCTCATCTATGACACACCAGTGTATAGTAATATTCTGCATCGATACTGGTATCTAGAAGGCGACCATGGAAGGAAGCCAGGGGGTGGCCTTGTTTAAGTCAAAAGCCATCAGGCACGTATTGGCAGGGTTGATAGCACCTAATGCAGAAAGTAGATCTTTCCATTCTTTTGGTCATGACTGCAGTACTTCCAAAGCTAACATAGCAACGGGAGATTGTGCTAAATTGTCCATGATGCTATAATTACAGGCCACTTTGGAGTAGTTTCCTTCTCACCTATTATGTCGCTTTGCCATTTTCAGAAATGGTTCTATAAGCATCTTTAAATGGTCAAAGGTGTAGTTGGTGCACTGTTACTTGCCCCTGACGTATTGGTGTCTGGTGGGGTGTCGTAGTTGTGATTCCATGTTTGGAAAAACATCTCTTCTCCAGTCATGTAGATTTCATGGCTACTTTTCCTAGAATCGTCTGTATTTTGCAGGTGAGTACTTACCGTACCTTTGTTGGGAAAGGTTCTTGTATCATGGCTAGTTGTTGGGAGGATTCTCCTTGTCCTCGGATACTCTGTAGCTTCTTCAGTTCAGGGATATCGGGAAAGTGGTGAGTATAGTGCCTTTACTCACCACATATCGAACATGAATGGTTTGTTTGAAGAGGTGGCCTTCTGCTCTGTCATTGGTCATTTCCTGGCACTTGGTTCCGATTATAGTTGGAGTTACCTCCAGCCTGGGATTGTGGTGGGCGTGGCTAGTTGTTGCCCCCATGTCTAGGGTTCCCTTTTGGCTTGTTTTTGGATTTTCATTTACCACATTAGGAGAGTATTTCTCATGGTTATATTGGTGTGGTTGGTTTTGGGACAACTGCACAAATTTCACCTATGCATTGTTTTGCAGAGGTGGGTCATGTACTGTGGACTGAGTGTAATGTGGTCCCAGGTTTGCACCTTACTGTTGGAGGGGATTTCTTTCGTCATTTTTCCTTTCTGCATATTTACTCCCCTCAGTCAAAGGATAAGGTCCTCCCTAGTGATACACTTGCACCCTATTAGTCAAATTTTGTTGAGGCATATGATGACTTTGAAAACTGGCTTGAGGAACATTCTAGGTAGAACTATATGTGTAACCGAGGTTTTGACTGTTGTTGCCTAGGTAACCATGGGTCATTGACCCAATTAGCCCATCTGCAGAGTTCAACGTGCCTGTCACTTCTTGATAAGTTTGCAGGCATAGGGCATTAGGAAGAATGTTATAAATATATCCTTATTACGTATAAATCAGATCAAGCTTATGGTCTTTGCTGATTGTGTCCTCTTCGGATGTGGGGCTTTGCTGCACCACATCCTTTGAAATCTCCACCGTTAGTGTTTTCAATAACAAATCTAAGAGAACCCGGTCGTCGATTTTAGATTTACATCAACTTTGACACCACCTCCATTCATGGAGATGGTTCAAGATGTGGATGGCAGGGGTTTGTAGAAAATATGTCAGTAATTCCATTCTGGAATCATGGTTAATGGGTGACTGAAAATATGTTAGGAACATGGTAGCAAGGACACTAAAGGTTCCATGTGAAGCTGAGGGTTTCTCCACATACCATTTCGCAGCCACTCCATGTGAGAGTGCATTGAAATAATCTCAATCGAATAATGTTGTCAATGATATTGTTCGATGAGCACCACAGATGAAAAGTCATAACATGATTACCTGGGTCTTCCACTTGCTTGCCTTTTAACTTTGGTATATCTGAAGGGAGCTTCATGGCTATGAGAGGCCATGTAGGATCATGTGAGATGGGTTAATTTATTAGCTTGGTTGAATTAGGTAGATTCAACGAAGCTAAGAAAGGTGACTGAGAGGTTGACGCCATTTCAATGTGTGAAGACACAAAGTTCTGGTTAGAACGAGGATTATTCTGCGATGTACCCTACTATGTATTCAATTGGCTTCCCAAATGGGATGCACTCCTCTGCCCCCTAGGGGTTGTGGGAGGATTGGTATGTGGTTTGGTGTTGGGAGAATGACTAGGGTTCCCAGCTACGACTGCCCCAATAAAGGATGAACCAATGACAGTGGCAGTGTTCCATCTTTGATGCCTGAATGAAAAAAGACCTGGAACCCATCCTATTAATGGGGGGGAGTTCCAAAAGACGCTTGGATCAAAGACGTTTCGTTGGGACCTATCAGGTGTTGCCCATATTTTGGAAAAATTTGAGGGGATAGAGTCTATGATCAAAGAAAATGTCTTGTCACATACATAAAACAAAGCAAAAAATAAAATAGAATTACCTTTAAATTAATCTATGTGATTAAGCAGTCAAAAAGGTGGTTTTTTTTCGTTTGTGTATGATGCTAAAAATCCTAGAATACCTACGCATCCTCACACACTCAAAAGTAATTGGGCCTTGAGAATATTTCTTATGAGTGTTGGCACAACATCTTGTAAGAGTTTTCGACACCCCCAATAAGCCGAAGAGAATCCACCAAGGTAAGGGTAGAGGATCTGGTGCTTTCTTGCACCATCATCTATAGGGTAAAGGTTTCCATAGTTTTTGGCCACTAAGAAACATTGTGCGACATGAGCGTTCGAGTCTTGGGCTTCTTGGTATTCATCTAACAGTATCAACTATCAGCTAGGTCAGGTAGCCCCAACTGATACAACACACACTGCACCTAAGCCTAACCCCCAATGAAACAGGTCTTTGTCGTGATTAGGTTTTCTTTTCCATGGGCCAATAGGTGGATTTGAAGCTCCCTAAATACAAAAATTTTATGTTTCAATATGAAGTATGATCAAGGAGGCTTATTGGATGCCTACCCCCTTGACCCTAACTTAAGCTATAAATTCTTCCGTGGCCCATGTGTGGAGAATTTCGTGAGTTTGGTTAAGTTAGTTTTAGGTGTCTTTTCTTTGTTTAGTGGGTAAGTGTGTGTGAGCATAAAGTGGACAAGCACATTTTTTGAACGTGTGGATATCGTTGATCCTTTACAAAATCGCCTATTTAAACTATGTTATATTGTTCCTGGCTCAAATGCAAAACATGTGCAGCTAATGGGCCACTTTCAAATTTTCCTAGTTAATCTATGTGACTAACTATAGGGAGATGGCGAATTTTGAATATGGAGCATTCACGTGCTTACCTAGGGTCACTAAAGGGTGCAAAGGTAGTAGATATTATTTTCTCTTCTATAAACAATTCAATCCTAGTCCCGCAATTCCTAGTGAAAAAATTGAACTAAACTAAAATAATGTACACTAGAACAAAGAAAACTCGCTATGCATGTGTGGTCTTGGGCCACTTACTTGGACTAATTATCTAGGTGTGAGTACCAAAATTTGAAAAACATAAATTTTTCAGAATGCAAGTTACTTTTCCCCCTACTTAAGCGATGTGGAGATTTTGCAAAAATCAAATTGAAGTAAAACTAACACTAAGCCTACAAAAAGCAGCTAAAAGTGAGTTTTAACAAGCTACATGGTACCACAACTAGTGCTGGAAAATGCATTAGGGCCTGCCAAGCACCTTACAAGCAGAAAAAGACAGAATTTAGAGCGAAATTTCTCATTTTGGAAATTGCCCACAAAAGGCTGACACAGGTGCACTTCCTACATGCGGGTTAGCATTGAACATGTGCCCTACACATCTGTGAGGAAGAAATGCATGCAAATTCCTGTAAGTAAAAAAAAATAATTAGGAGTTGCTCTTCTTCATTCTATCACTGAGGGTGAATCTAGGGATTGCAATAGAGATCAAAGGACTATCAACTCCACTCCAAATCATAGGCAGAGGTCTCCTGCAAAAGAAGGTACAACCACATAAACTTGGTAATAGAACATTAATGGAGTCGCTAATCTTGTTGTGGTGTGTTTGGTGCACATATGTACGAAATCACCTCAGTTTAAGGGGTGTGGTTTACCCCTTTAAACTATTGGTAACAGGGAGAAAGAAGTGGAGTAACTGAGCATATTGTATATAAAAATAAGCATGCAAATGTAATATAAAAACTAAAATAAACTAAACATAAATAAACAAAAGCTCTAAACAAGTCAAACAACACAATAATGCAAATGGTGGCTCTAGGCCCCTCTTATTGAGTGCTGGTAGTAAGGAGAAGAATACTTAACCCTCTTGCCAAAGGGCCCCTAGACAATGGTTCTAGGTCTCGATGCAAGGATGTTGTTCATTATAAGCTTGCCTCAGTGCAGTCTCCCTCTATCTCTCTACTGTGTGGATTGAGCTTGATGGATGGCCAACAAGTGAGTCCCCTCTGTTTGTAGCTCAGGGTCACACACTGCTGGTATTTCTTGGGCAATTCTAGCGAGCATAACAATGTGATCACCCATTCTTCATCTCATGGTGGCTTTATATAGAGGATTTCAAATCCTCCTTCCCTCCCTTGGTACATTATGGATGGTGACCGAAGGTAGAGGTAATATTCCTTTGTGTGCTCCAAATATTCCATTGTGTGCTCATATAGTGTCTAAGGAGGCATTGGTGGTTGTCCTTAGGCGGCTTCAAATAAGGAGTAACGTGAAATTTTCTTTATGTGGTCTCAGATAGTGAAATTTCACCACTCTCAGGAATGCATGCTTATTGGGCCAAAAGGCATGCAAAAGGCACTCTTCTTGAAGGATAATGCGCGCAATCAACATTTAAGACTAGTTCAAATTTGATTTTCCTTAAACCTTTGAGATTTTTAAATACTTTATGGATCTTGTAATGTCTTCCAACCTTGTAAATCCTTTGGCTTGACATTAATTAATGTCATCTTCTACTGTACAATTTTCCATTGTTAACACCCATGATTGATACAATAGATAAGAAATCATGGTCACCAACACAAGATAATGCAGATCCATATAATAAACACAAGACCATGGCTCATGGAAATCAAAAAATATGCAATGGATCCATGTCATCGAAATATATCATAGCCATGATAAAATATAATAAGGATCTTTTTCACAAAATACATCAGGAAGACATCTAACACTCATAATAATACGCAAGTGATTTTTAAAGTACATGTGATAGTGAAACCCTCCATTGCATCAACGGACATGTAGCACGAATTTGTGACATATGACCCAAAGCTGAAGTTCTTCATACTAACCTTGATGGTATGATTTTGTATCATGTGCATAAATAGCCTAATGTAAAGCATGGTAGAAATCATCTAATTATAAATAAATGAGGAAAACCATTAAAATATGTGGGGGGACTCACTAATAATGAAAAGGGAGGCCAAGGTATCGAATAAAAATTAGTGAGAGAAAACTTAGTATTTTATTTTTATCTCCTATACATTAAATTTATCATGGGTGAATGAGGTTAACCCACTCTTTATCAACCATGAGAAAACATGTCTCTGATTAATATACGCTCTAAGATACTAACAATTTTCTAACTACAATTCTTGGAGAATGAGTTGATGTTAATAGAAATACATCCATTGAATGCGATAATTTATTTATCCCCTGTTAAACATGAAACAAACATCAATCTATGGTCTAAAGGGATAGAATCACTAGGTAAAATTGACATAAGGATGGCTAACATGTAAGGTCAACAAAACTACAAAAGGTCAACTTAGGATTGAGCTTCACCTTAACATATTATCCATGATACAATAATGTATTTCTAGCACCATTTATATAATGCAATGAGATATGAAGCATCAAATATTTGTCCTTAAGTTTGAGGGAAAAGTTCCATAGGGCTAGGATTGAAATCCCTGATGAAGTGAACAAAGAATTCAATCAAGGAAAATCAATCACACATGCATAATACTCAAATTAAAAAAGTTTATTAAAAGAGATGTACCTATAGGTCCTATGTTTGATAATAATATTGTAGGGTTCAAACCCAACTTTTCCACCAGAATTTGTAGACTTGAAAGATAGATAAGAAGGCACCAACGGATCACAAAATTCAAAGTAAATATGAATATAATTCAATGAGGTCATAAAAATATCCATTACAATTTCGAATTCATAAATATAGACAATGAAAAATGGATGGAACATGTTTTTCATTATTAGAATAAAAGCAACAAGAGAAGGTAGAGCTACAACATGATTCGGGTTGTTGGCATTGATGGAACTTTCCCATGAATCGTTCGTATCTAATCCAATGAATGCCTCCTCTCCAGTAGTATCAGTAGGAGGTGAGATAAAGAGGGATCAACATCTATGCATCGAAATAAGGGTTTCTTAGAGATAGGGAAGTCCTGAAAGCACGTGATAATGAGCCATGATCTGGCAATAATTTGGTAGAGTAAGGATTCTGATCATTAGTATGCCTTTTACTCCAACCCATAGGGCATATTTATACCACCAAAAACCATAAGGGATTAACTTAATGAAACTTAGACATATCACTTGTGCTTGTGGCATACTAAACAATTCCCTTAATTTGAATACATATTGGAAAATAATTCTAAAATTTGCATTATATAACCCCCTACCAATACAAACCCAATACACCTTCCTAATTTTAAAAATCCCTACTTTCACTAGATATTGTAAGTATCCATTTCTCTCATTCACATTTTTATACTCTTTTATGTTTTTCATGAACTTTGAGCTCCATTTTTTATACTTTCTAATATAAAAATCCTTTACCCCTATATATCCCCCAATATATTATGAAATTTTTCCTGAATACATATCCCCCAATATGAATGCATGTTGTATATTATTTCTCCCCCAGTAAAGACTTCATGTCAAAAACCTACTAATCCGGTTAGGTCAAGAGCCCATGTTGGTGGGATTCCAGTCTAACCTGCAAAAATCACCAAAGAAATAGCTTTTTGTATCTTTTTTAAATTTAAAAAGGTATATGCATAAAGAATTATGAGGAACTGCATATATATGCACTTTTACAGTGGGAAGATTTGTAGATTTTTTTTATAAAAATGTGTTTTTGAGATAAATACAAGTATACAAGGGAAAAGGGATTTGTCAAGGCTAATCAAGAGCATCTGGTCTACAAGAGTGGAAAAATATGTTATAACATCATAGTGACTAAAATACAAATCAATCAAATAAATATGTGAATCATACTAATGGTGTGACTCCTAGGAAATATATGACCCAACTCTAAGATGATAATGAAAATAGATACCTTTTTTAATGGTGACACAACTAATGAGTTCACTTCTTGATACAAATCTTAATGATTCCTTGCCCCCATCCCACCCAACAAATACTATTTTTTTTCATCTCCTTCGTGTATTAACAAGCGTGAAAGAGAATGTAAGTAAGCTTGATAATGTATTTCTATTTGGTTCTAATATGCTTGAATTTTTTATAAAAGTGTACTCAATAGGGTGTGTTATTTGAGTTTAATGAGTTTTAAAAAGAGATAAAATGACGCTCAATATGGTATCCTTCTCATAGTGTAATGAGAACAGTAAATGGATAATAATTAGTTCATCATCTTGCATTTTTAATGAGCATGGAAAGAAATAAAAGGAAGCTTATGCAAGATAAATAAGTGATACAAGAGAATTCATATATTTCCACACTATTGGAACGAACCTAAACAACATGAAGGAAAAGAGATTGGAAAAAAAAACCATTCATCGCATTGGTATCTCCATATATAGTGAGGTTACAAAATAGAGGTAAAACTAATGAAAATAAAAAGATTTCAAGCATGATTATAGTGATAATAAGTTATGTGAAGGAAAAAAATAGTGTAGAAGTAGGAACTAAGACCTTACCAATAATAGGAATATGCAATTGTAAAGCAACATAATAATTGTTTGGAACCTCCTCATAATATAGCCAAAATCAAGATTACTATAGAAAATTGAGGGTCATCCTTAGGTAATGAAGCCTCTAAAATAGGATTCTAGGTCCAATACATTTCATAGCATGGGCACCAAAATGTAAATTAGATGCTACCCTAGGGTTCCCACAAAGGATAGGCACTATAGAACAACTTACAACATGAAAAATGAGAATGGTTAATGTCACAACCTAGCAATATCAAACTTATGGTGCATTGATGGTAGAAAAGAAGATAAATAAATAAACAATAAAATGAATTTTCAAAATACCTATCCCTATATACCATTTTTAAATATCCACACCTAAATTTAAGTAGATGTTACCATGAAAACACCACCCCATATTTTAAAAACCATCTAGAAGTAGTAGGGCCCATAATTAAAGAACAAAGAGAAATCTCATAAAAAAAAATAATGGAGGATGAATGAAAAATAATAAAATAAATTCACCTTTGAAAACTTCGATCATAAATTATGGGATATTCTAGCAATGAAATCTGAGTTTTGAATAGAACAAGTAAGAGCAAGAACAAAACTATATATATATATATATATATATATATATATATATATATATATATATATATATATATATATATATATATATATACATATATATACATATACATACATATATATATATATACATATATATACATATATATACATATATATATATATATATATATATATATATATACATATATATACATATATATACATATATATATATATACATATATATACACATATATATACATATATATATATATATATATATATACATATATATACATATATATATATATATATATATATTTATATATATATATATATATATATATATATATATATATATATATATATATATATATATAGATATAGATGTATGTATCTATGTATGTATGTATGTATGTATGTATACATACATACATACATACATGTATATATATGTGTGTGTGTGTGTGTGTGTGTGTGTGTGTGTGTGTGGAGGTGATGTAATGGCTATTTATGATTCGGCGCATACAATTTCTAATGATGTGATTATAAAACCATTTTTTTTATACATGCATGCTTGTATTAATGCTCACTTATTGTAACAAATGCCAACATAGCTAGAGGACTAACATATGTAACCTCTTGGTCTCTTGGTTAAGCTTATCACAAGGACCAAGGGGATGTTACTGAAAGATGTATATAAAGAACCAAAAATTATAATAATCTAACTAACTCAAACGACACAGAAAATAAAATACATAATATATAAAGTGTACCATATTGTGATAGGTTATGAAATGTAGTGTCCACTATTGGCTACAAGCCAAGGGTTCTCATTGATATGTATGACCCCATGGGCCATTTTAGAACAAGAATAAATTTATTTTAAGGGTAGCACTTCACTAGATGACCTAGCTAAATCCCCTAGCCCAATTGAAGATCTTAAAGACCAATTCCCACCTCTTCCAAATCAAGGAGAAAACATTCACAATTAGGTATACTCCCTTGGATTATGAAATGAATCCATGAAATCTAATATGGTCTCATTATAAGAAAACTCAACATCAAGGAAGCCACATGAAACAAGTGGAATGATGACCAATGTAGGTAGAATATATCAGTGATTATCCATATTTGTATGGAGGTTTTGACCAATTTTAGTATATTCATAACCATTTTCTAGGACCATGCCCCAATAAGGTGCACACTAGAATGATGGTTCCTTCACATAAGAGACCGAATACTTAGGATATGATGCCACACAATTTACCCATGGTGGGGTAGGGTCCACCCAAATACTAGGAACATAAAATTGTGCTGTTTGATCTAAAGTTGAATTATGATTTTGATTATCTAATGTGAGTTTGTTATTGGTGACAATACTTCCACTTTTAATAAAGTGCATCACTTGAAAAAACATAGATACAATAGCATTCATAACATATATTTATTCATGGAAAAGAAGCATATTGAAGTTTAAATGATAGTTAACCACAATCATATCAACTAGCACAACCTTCATGTATACTAGACACATAGAATGCTACTAAGTATTTGGATCCTACATAAATCAATCCTAACTAAATTGAGTAGGATACAATGAGTCAAATCATAGAAACTAGGACAAGGGTACCCACCAAAAAACATAAAACTCTATCATGTTATTAAGCTGAGATAACTTCTTCACCAAGGCAAGTGGTTACAAAATTAGGAGTCAAATTAAGTATATGTTTCCCCATATAATTGTTGCAATGGGGATTATTACCTCCTAAGGGATGAGGACTGTTCTATAAGGAAATTGGTGGCCATTCCATTGTATCAACAATATTCTACATCTTGGAAAATTATTTTTATTTAAAAAAAATTGGTTCCAAAAATTTCAAGGTAATTTTGATGGCTTCAAATATGTTGTTTGGCCATTTAAGAGATTGTATTACTACAACCCATTTACACTTTCCAAAAATTGCACTTCTCATTTATATATTTATAATGAGCTATTGGAGACCCTAAACGGAGATAATATGAAATCACTCCTTGTGGAAGGAACAATTCCACAAGTCATGCTTTCTAAAAAAAAATTATCAACATCCAACATATATTATTATAATGACACTCATGTGCATATAAAATTTCTCATAAGCATTCCTTGGAGTCTATGTCAATAACCCCTTATTATAATATTATTTCCTCTAACTACCTAGTGGACACATTTATTACCTAGAAACTACCAAGTGGTTCCATTCCATGATTATGGTAATATTCGATTTATTCGACCCCCACACCCCCCCCCCCCCCCCAACAATGGCTAACTCCATAGCTACCCGATATTATCCTTCCTAACTATATTACATAGGATTAAGTATTTTAATGGATATCCATGTAATACATGTTGTTATAATATATTATATGCATTGATTGTGATGCATATATATTGTATCAAATGATACAATATATGGTATGACTATATTTAATAAATAAAATATGGCTTCTATGAATCATGGAACTCAAAACCTCAAAGTACACTACCACATAGACATGTATAAGGTGGAGAATCCTGAAAAGAGTATTCTTGTAAGTGAGAGAAAATAAAAAGGGACAAGCCTAAAACATTGGAGTTTGAATCTTCCCTTCACATTTCCTTTTGAATTATTCCCTCCTTGGATTATTTGTTTTTAATCCTTCCGCCACCCCACTTTATAGCTACTTTATGATTCTTTAATCAAGTTCTATTGTTCCCTTCACATTAACCTTATTGTTTTTAACATTTGGTTTTTCAAACTATACTCTTGTTAGTGACCAAATAAAAACCCCTAAAATAATGGCAATTGAACTATATTCAAATATATCAATAATTTTGTATCACTACACTATATTTTATATTTATGAACAAGACACTACTTTGATGCACTAAAACATAGAGATGGAAATTGCAACACATGATATATTATAGTGATGCATTAACAATAAAAATCAACATAAAGATGGTGTCAACAACACAAGAAAATTACTAAAATTTTAGAAATTTTTTAGTGGCATACCTATGACACAAAGAAATATGCAAATGCATTGAAAAATTCCAATGTGTGCTAACCAAAAGAATGGAGAAGTAGAGAATGACCTATAGTGATGCAAATAGGCAATGATACATCCCCATATACTCGTAATGATTTAAAACTTTTAAATTGATTCCCTTATACTATGTATAGCTATCAACATCACACAACATTCAATGCTATCATGCTCTGTCATCTTGTAGGTGTCACACAACTTACTAGTATAAATTTTACATGAATGGTGAATGGACCATGTTGCCACCCTTTACTTTTACAGATTGTTTTTTAGACTATGCTATTTTATCCTAACTACAATTTGTATACTTCTATTTAGCCACTTAACATTTTTTTTTGGAATTTTTCTCTAAGTTATGTTGGTCAATAGAAGAGTTGGTCCTATTCTTGAGCATATTCTTATACTCAAATTTTATGCAAATTTAAGCACATCCCCATATGTGTAATGCTAGGAACCCTAATTTTGCATTGATATATCAACATAATCGCATTTGATACTTGAAAAAAATGGTTTCATTCATATCTATAATGTGAAAATAAGCTGTGAAATGGGTGGATCTTTTAGATTCATCAATTCACTAATCACTTTTTTTTTCATAATTGTTGCTACTTCATGTGCTAATGATGTCAATAATACTTCATAAGATGGAACATGTCATGCATCAATTTTACAAAGCTACCCCATGTGGTTACTAGCTCGCAATGCTCTTCGTACTATTGGTTGTATACTTTGAACCAAGATTTGGTGGTTAAGGGAATCTACATGATCAATATCTTGTCAACATCGAAATACTTCTATAATTCACTAAACCACTATTCAAGTACTATAGAATCAATATTTCTCCCGAGTAATGCAATATTGTTGCCATTTCTCACTTTGAAGATATTTATGCCACTAAAATTTCCCAACCCATCCTAAGTGGATGTTCTAAGCATAGACTAAGAACAAATTGTTTGGATTGGGGCAACACACTAGTTGCAAGTTTCATAGCCCTTTTCTAGAATGCTTCATCATTTATTGGCCACAACACTTCATGGTTGGAAAATATGGTGAAGTTCAAGTGATGTGAAGTGTGTGATAATGTTTCATGGGGGTTGATAAAGCGAGTGGGATTGAACTCAAACTTCTATGATCTGCACATAATATAGATATGCATTCAACTTCAACTTCAATTTTATCTATCTAACTTGAAAATTTCCCCATAAATAACAAATGAAGATCCAAACATTAAGTCTCTAACAAAATAATTAATTAGTATTAATTAATGAGTAAAACACAATATACTAATATGTATTGACTTAAGAAATTAAACAAACAACTATGAATATATTTGTTGTGTGATCAATAGCTTAGAATGCAAAATATAAACATAGAGATATACCCTTATATCAAAGCCGTTATTTAATTAACTACATATGTGGGAAATGATCAATTTCCTTCCATTTATAATCTCATTGGAGTGAGTTGTAAGCTTGGTAATGTCCAACATTAGGGCGTTCTATAACATGTAAATACATTGCGTTATATACATTGTCTTACCTTGATTCTCTTCTATTCCATACAAACAAATGATAGCTTTCACATGGCAATGAAGTTATTTATGCTCACTCTAAGCATGTGCAACCTAGGGTTGGATAATAATTGAATCTTGCTTCGTTTTATTTGACGTTGGGAATCCTAAATAATATTCTCACAAATCAAATCTTTGACTTATATTTTATATAAATATATGTAATGTATAAAAATAATCCTTGGACAATCCCAAAACCCTCGATTTATATCCCTTGCAAAAGAATGTGCTCTGAAACTTTTCTTTGTTTTCCTAAACATTTAGAATCTTAAAAATCGAGAATTTGTGCTTTGGGGTGCGAGTGCATTTTTATAAAGCTTTTGCACTTTATGTTTTCTTTAATAAACTTTAATTTAGTTGGGAACGACATGCACTCGGCAGTGTTAATTTTGGGTCATACAAAATTTGTATATTCCAAAGAAATGGGAAACCTCATTATCATTATTTTTATTCTATTTATGGTCTTTTAAAATGTATATATGAAATACCTAATTTTTTTTTTGGCAGATAACTTCCTTGACATCATTTAAAGCAAAATTGAGATAAGGATTTTGGGCAATATATGGTATCCTAGCGTCATATGGTATGTTTTTATGTGAAATGATAAACAATATGCTACTACCTTTATTATTCATTTTTTCATTGGTTAATGTGATCGTTAGTGTTCGAAAAAGTTGGTGTTTTAAAAAAATTGTTAGATATATTTAAAAAAAAGGTTACTATAAAACGATATTTAATATAATGCATTGCAAAATGATATTTAATATAATGTACTGTGAAAATCTCTCAATATTTGAAGTATAAATAGTCTTCATTTATGATATTTAATAGAAATAAATTCAATTTTATGATTGTAATTTGGATATAATATTTGTAAATTATTTCAAATTAAGAATAAAGCATTTGCGACATGGTAATAGGAAATTAGATAAAAAAAACCAAAAATAGATTTGCAAATTTTCTAAATTAATTATGTAACATTGATCTTATTATTATAATCATAATTATAATCTTTGAGAGCTCTTGAATAAACCAATATGAAATGTGATGAGAATTTAACCTTCTTAAAATATGGTAAACTCTCACCAATCCATTGCTAAACTATACCCTAATCAACTTTCAAGGCATGTTATTATGAGTAACCAAAGCTTGGCATTTACCAACAACCAACCAAGTGAAATAATGTTTTGAGTTAAGATGATTTGATAATTAGCATTCGTCTTTTTCTTACCCTTTTCCTTAAAATATGTCTTATATTTATAGGTCCTTCGGGTCTTGGATCGGATGTGTTGTTAAGGCACTCCAAGATGTCAAGTCTTTGATTAAATTCTCTTCCCTATTTGGTTGTTAGTCTTCAACAAGAACATGATGTAGCCTCACCACTACAAAATTTACAAAAAAATATCCTATATTTATAGAAAAATATTTACAAATAATAAAACAAAAAATAAAGAGGTATATACAATGAACATCATAACCTATTCCTGAACATTACTAAGATTGAGATGAAATTATAAAAATATGTGGGATATAAATGTTCAACATCTTTGATCAAGAAAGTGTCCATAACCAAGCATCCATAACATGGCTCATTTTTCCACATAAAAAAAAAATAGGGTTCTCCTAGTGCTGAAAAAAAAAAAAAACATAAAATCAATAAGGTAAAAATATGTAAGCACTATCATATTCAATAGAATGCAAGATGAACTAAATAGCATCTCTAAACTATATGGAAAACCAATGAATTATGCCCTAAAGAAGCATTTAATTTCAATCTTCTATATAAATCTAGCAATGTTTAGTAGAGTAACACTCACAAAAAGAATTGTGTCAGGGTCTCCAAAGAATGGTAAACAAGATCATGCCCATCAAAAAGTCCAGTCTTAGCCAATTATGCCTTAGATAGAGTTCCTTGATTAACAATAAACCAAGCAAAAATATTTTTCTTATAAGAAAGTAAAATATATCAAACAATATGAACTATACAAGAAACCTATCTATCCTCTTAATTATGAGACACCTATTATGAATATATAATTGTAATGATTGTCAGATCCAAGAGTAGGCCATAATAACTTTTGTTAGAATAGATTCTCTCCACTGGTGATACTCTACAAAAATTATTCTAAAGGATTTTAATTATATTATTATATGTTGATACAATAATTATAAACTCTATCAAATTGAGAATGGTGAATTTGCCACATTAAGGTAATTGGAAACTTATATATATATATATATATATATATATATATATATATATATATATATATATATATAAGTAAGTTTACATTGATTTTATTATTGTAATAACACACACAATCTATACTTACTTGAAAATAATTTTTTCTTTGAGAACTCTTAGGTCAAATAGTATGAAATTTATGAACCTCGTCTAATTGTCGTAAACTCCTACTAATCCAAATAGCATAATAAACTTCAAAGCTATGTTATAGTGAGTAACCAAAATGCTTTCATGTTAAAACAAAAAACAAGTGGCATGGCCTTCCTATTTAAGGTGATTTGGTGATTCGCATCCCTCCGTCTTTTATTTTTTATTTTTTGAAAAAAAATCTTATATTTATAGAAAAATATTTACAAATAGAAAATAAAAAATTGGATCAATTTAGTGAACATCATAACATATTCCTTTACTAAGAGCTAGGTAAAATAATAATAATATATGGGATCTATTGAGCATCTTTAATTAGCAAATTTTTCATATCCAAGCATCAACAACATACCTCATCCCTCCATACATAATAAAAGGTACATAAATGGTTGTTCTCATGACTAAAAAAAACTTACACATGAATATTCATAGGATCAATAAGTTCAAAATTTTCAATCATTATATCCAAAAGAAGAAAATACAAACTAGAGAGAATCTCAAAACTATATGCAACATTAATTAATAATTCCCTAAAGAAACATTAAATGTTGATGCGCCACATAACACTAGCAACATTTAGTAATCTAGCACTCCCAGAACAAATGTGTCAATGACATTATTCAAACATTGGTAAATATGAAAGAGCCAATAAAAAATTCCACTATTCACAAACTATGTCTTAGAAGGAATCCCTTGATTACATACTAACTAAATAAAACCCTTATCTTATATCAAGTTCAAACAAACCAAATGCAGTGAAGTACGTATGGCACATATCTATCCACCCAATTATACACCCAATGTGCATAAAAATTTGAGGATAAGGAATGCCTCTAGTGAAGCACTAAGTACAAAAGTTGAGATAGTGATACTCAAGAACTGATTAACCAAATCCCCATTTGCAGTTCCTCCAAAATGAAATAGATGTCCCAATCCTCATTTTAAACAAACAAAACTCTAAATTAAGGCCTCTAAACTCCATAACTAAAATACAATAAAGGAATGAGACAATATTCTCGCATGAACATCAATCCTTGTACAAAGAAGAAATAGAAACCCCTAAATCTTCCTTGAAGAAAATGTGTTACATTCTGGACCTACAAGATTAATAGTGAGGAAAATTTTCAACAAATTTTTCTTATATCATACAAGCCAAAATAGGATAACAAGCTAAATCTCAATCTAATTTTTTTCCTTCCCAATTTTTATATACCAAATCTATATCAAATTTTCAAGTTGATTATATGCACCTAAAGAAGAGTGATCTTGAAAGTTGAAATAAATGGGGAAAAGTGATAATATAAAATAAACTAATTAAAATCCCCATTCACTCCACTTATATTTTGACTAGACATCACTCGATGCCAAAACATGCCTACCAAGGTGATGAATCCTCTAGTAATTACACTACCCAACTGCGCATATGAACATTACCTAGATAGCAACACAATGAAATGATGAACCCATCATCATTAGGCATGGTACACACATCCCATAAAACTAACGGGAGTATTCTCTCTCCACCATATTTAGACCATAAGTATGACCTTGAGCTCAATATAATGAAATTGGGAACTATTAGGTAATCATTTCAAGACATAATAAGCATGAAATTTTCATACAACTAATAAAATTAAACTTTCCTAAAAATGGGATACCCTTACTATTCCAAGTGTAAATCCTACTTTGAATCCTCTAAAGACACCACTACCACATAGATATTGGAGATAACCCAACCCCAAAAGGAATACTCAAATTCCACATAATGACCCTAGGTCAAATATAAGACTCGGCTACACGAATCCAATCAATCCAACCTAACTAACCAAAAGTCTATCTTGTGAGCACTAACCATGGAACCTAGTGTAGAGAAAAAAATAAAAACATTTGAAATCCATATCAACTATTTATTACTTAGCCCTTTTAGAAAGGAGAGAATCATCTAAAAAAGGATTATTAACCATATTTGAACCATCCTACAGTAGAATAACATGAACCTGCTCTATAAGGAAATCTATAATAAGTAACCTAGAAAATCTTATGTTAACACATATAAATAAGGAACAAAAGGGCATGCTTGAAAAATATATCTTTGTAAGAAAATCCATGGGGGTAAGGCATTCTTGATATATACAAAGGTTGAAGCACTAATGAGGAGGGTATTCACCATGGAAACAAAATATGATTGAAAACCCAACGAAGTTAGAATATCTGAAATGAAAGAGAAATTGAGTTAATCATAAGATATGTCAAAGTCAAATTAAAAAAAAAAGGAAAGGAAAGTTGTCTTATATCCATATCCAATTCTAAATCTTCCCATGCTAAAACATTTATAACGAGAAAAAAAATTCTTTACAAAAACTAGTATACTCTTGATACAATATTTATTATGCGACCAAGTTGATCCTAATAGTTAAGTCCTTAGCCACGATTTTATATGTAATCATGAGAAAAGTGATAGGACACCAAACCCCAATGGAATCTATAGTTTCCTTTATGCGAATAAGTTTTATTAGTTCCTAGAAACCCTAAAATATAACTTGAATCAAATACTTCAAAGGCTAAACAAACAAAATCATCACCAATCATGTCCCACTTGGCCTTGTGGAACTCACAAGGAAGACCATCTATAGTTGGTGAATTTCCGTTCTACATGGAAGTTAAAGTTGCATAAATATTTTCCCTAAAACTTATTTATTGGACCTTTCCCAATAACAGCTATAAATCTTATAGTGGACAACTCTACAACAAGAATCTATAAAAACCACTACCTAGTCTACTAGAGCACAAGGAATAGAAAAATAAAAATGAGAACCAAACATACCCATAACCTCATAAGGCTCATCTACAATAGAACCATCATTTAAACATATAACAAGCACCCTATCAGTAACCACCTACCTCTTGAGGAAGTCAATTAGAACTTAAAACCCGCATCCCCCATAGTTGTTGTTTCCATGGGACTTTCATTAATTATCCAATATTATACTGCATAAATTCATATTGGAGAGGTTAAAATCATCAAGGAGGAAGTACTATATTACATAATATATAGGGGGAATAAAAAATTTTGGTATATTGAAACATGAAATATTCAAGGGATTTAGAATTAGGCATTGGGAGAGTGAGTTATAATTTGGTATTGAGAGGTTTTTGAATTATGTATCAACTAGGTGCCTATTTAAATTGGTACCTTTACACTATATTGGTCTACACTCTTCAAGATCACAACAATTTAATTGGTCTCCTCAATGTTCTTATTCTTCTCTATTGTTCAATTTGCATAACTATCTATGTGACATGGGAATATCTCACACATGTGGCAATTTATACAATTGTATGAGCATTACAAGGCCCAACATATCCTACAACTCCTCTACAAGTATTCTCCCACCAATTTGGTAATTTCTGAAATCAAGGATTTGACCAATACATGAGAGATCTAGTAGGTGGAATGGATCTCTAATGATTCCCCATTGGGTAGAAACAAACAAATCTCTAATCACTTCTATAAGTTATAGAAATGATTTTTACCCATCTACTAAGGAGTCACATGATGTAGACATTAATATGCCAATGACTCAAAAGCTAACCTCTGTACTACTACTCTCTTTTTTGGGTTGCTTCTTTGATAAAGAGAATAAAAAGCTTGATTTGAGTAATATGGCTCATTTTCATGTCATTAAATCAATTGCAAAGAATTTATTTTTGTTAAAAACTCTATTAATCTCCAATTAATTTTTCAATTAAAATAAAATAAAATAAAATAAAATAAAAAATAAACTCTTTGCCAAAAATTCTATTATATTACCACACTAAAGGTAAAAATAAAAATAGATATAAAAAATGTCACAAATAACTATGATCATAGTGAAAATGTGGGTTTTTAAATTAAGAAAGTGTAAAGTGTGAGGGATTCAATCAAAATATTTCGAGAAATATTATTCAGTATCTATTAAAATTAAAAGCATTATTTATTGCCCTACAAATGCACATTTTAAATTATAAGTTCATGAATTGAATCTCCATTATTAACATTTCACGTTATGATGTTACTAACACTTCAAAACATGGAACTTATCATGCATTATTTTTATAAAAAAATCCCACATCATTATATGTTCACCATTCTCTTCCGGTTTTATGCTTTACAACCAGATTCGGCGTTGAAATGCATCTCCATAGTCATATACTCAAGCTTCTCTCACTTAAATTTCTAACTTCAAAATGTTTTTAAAATATATTAAACTATTTGTTTCCATCAAACAAACACTCATACCACACAAACAAATATATAAAAGTATAAAAAGTAAACCTATCATTAAAAAAACACATATCCTTCCTTAAGGTTCATCAAACATTCCCTCGTATATACACTAGTATAGGTAAACACACAAATATTTATTTTAGCATGTAGTAACATGGTTTATTTTCAACTTAAGCATGTTCACATGGGGAGGATATAAATAGAATTTTAAGATACATTAGATACAATTTGGATGATATAGTTGTTTGGTAGTTTTACATAGAAAATTATTTCATTTCTGACTCACACACATAATTGAATGAATACCAGGAAGGGCTTGTTGTAATCAATGCTCTAGTTCAAGCTTTTCCTCAAGCAAACTCTACTGTCACATCGCCAATCATAACCTTGGACTAAAATGTCCACCATAAATCTGAGTGTTAGTCTACAAGGGATAAACTTGGGGTTGTTTACCCTCAGGATGAACTCAATTTTGTTTTTTTACACACACACACACACACACACACACACACACACACACACACACACACATATATATATATATATATGTATTGTGGTAGACATTTTTCTTTTCCATCGTGTTATAGTTTATGGTAGCATACTTGCTTTAGTTTCTAGTAGTTAGACTCGATTGCATCAAAGCCAGTTTTAAAATATTCTGGGCTTTTACTTTTTGAATAGTTCAAAGCATACCTACTCAAAGGAAAATTTTTGAAAAACATTGAAGAAGTGATGACAATGTAAACTTTTATTCTCCTCAATTTAATAGAAATCTACTAATCAATTTAAAAAAAAAACAAGCATATGCAAACGAGTTAAAAATAACACTCTAATCTTGCTTTGTTTTAGTCTTCATATACCTTATGAAATTTCATTGATATCTTGCCAATGTGAAGTGTAATGCAATGGGTATTGTGTTGACTACCAATTAGTTAGATCAAATTTATGCTATTTTTTTTAATTTAATAAAATTTAATTATATTAATTAATTTTTTTATTTTTAACAAAAAAAAAATATTAATATTTCTTTTTAAAGTTATTGGGTGAGAACTTAAACACCTTATTACACAATACATCGTAAAGTGTGATTTTACAATCATTACTTTTTATTAATTTAATATACTTATTCTTGTCATATCAATAGTTTTTATAAACTAATAATTATATTAAAAAAAATTGCTTGAATACTTTAATTCATATATATATATATATATATATATATATATATATATATAGTCCCCAAGAACAACTCAATTAATTAATTCGAGAAATGTGAAATTATTGTAACTCGAAAGACCCAGATTCAAATCCTCGTGTTATGATTCTGGCTGCCAAAAAGAAGACATATAGTGGCCCCAAGAAGTTTTCTAGTAATTAAAACATCAGGCGGACCCCACTAGATTCTATAGGTTCAATATATATATATATATATATATATATATATATATATATATATATATTATATGATATATATATAAAACACAAAACATATAAAATTTTCAAATTAAATAATAAATCAATATTATTATTATTTTTTCAAATATAAATTCAAATTTTAATTATATATATATATATATATATATATATATATATATATATATATATATATATATATATATATTAAAATGTAGGAAAATTTTATTGAATATTTTAGTTCAAATTTTAAGAAATAAAATATATAATTATTGATTTGCACAGAAAATTTTCATTTATAAGATTTATGTGGTTCAAATGTAAATGCAACTATAACATATTATAGTTTTTTAAATTTATGTTTGCATAGACATTAAAATCAAAGTCTTACTTTTTATTTGCACATATCAAGACTTTACTAATGAGTAAAAATCAAATTAATAAAATTCTAAACCTTAACACTAATTTGAATTCAAAATTTTATTTTTACTTTACTATATTTAAGTTATTTTATAAGTGTACCATCACTAATATATTAATAATGGGCCGTCATGGTTTTACCTAGAGTATATATAATCTACCCTGAAGTGACTTTGAATTCTACAATGAAGAAATCAGAAGACTTTTTTATTGGAAGACTTTGCTTATTTTTTATATTAATTTGATGGACTTTTACTAACGTTTTATTGGAAGACGTTGGTTATTTTTATATAAATTTGACGGACTTCTTCTATTATTTGACGGACGTTTTTATATAAATTTGACGGACTTCTTCTATAATTAGTCTACTTCATCTTGATTACATCAAGAAACATCACCAATAAAAACTTACGTTCAAACTTGGACGTGACACAAAAGATTAGCGTCACATTTGATGATGAGAGCGCACAAACAAAATTAACATGACTTTTGATAATGCCCACAAATCTATTAATCAATTTTGTTTAAGAAGGTTCAATTTTGATAACGAATTCGATTGTCTATTCAATAGACTTATGAGTTAATCGATTTAAATTTTTCTAAACTTTTTAAATGCATCATTATCCAACAAGTTAGAAGAATAATCAGTCAATCCCAATTGGCCAGGCAAAAGTGGCCAGGCATAAGTGTTTTGTGTATTTTCTCTCATCTTTAGAAAAGTGAAGAAGAATTCAATATGATGATAGACGAGGTATTGTCATTAAATATATTATCCTTATTACAAATAATTATAATTTTATGTTTAATAGGGTCAAGCAACCAATATGCGTTCAATATTTTAGAGTAGCTCGTCATGATGCATTCATGGTACTCTACACTTATTTCTTTCTTTTGTCATCTAGATTATGATCGCATGCAATGTATCCAAAGGTTCTAACATGTTTAAGGTTCTATCATGTTTCGTTGATGGTTTCCTCCTTATTAATTTTTCATCCACGGTTACATCTTATATAACTTTACATAAAATAAAATTTAACAAATAGTTTGGGTAGTAAAACTTTTGGTGGAAACTTAATTGATAGACCTTTGGTCTAAAGCAAGCAACATGTCATTTCCACCAAAGTTTGATTTTTCCTTTAGTGATATCATTTGTTGAGGTGTGTAACATATAGGTCCTTCTCAAAAGATACTATTCTAGTATAAGTAATTTGCAAACTCTTTGCTCATATTTTCCTTTCCATTATTAAATATTAATAATTTCACAAGTCAATTTAATTTCTCTCTAACAAATACTGTAAGTTCCTTTAATTTTTCAAGAACGTGACTTTTATTCTTCAATAAATACATGCAAGTGTACCTAAAAAATTCATCAATGAAGATCACTAAATACCTTGCACTAGTCAATAAGGGTATGTTCATGGAACATGGGTTCCTATTTCAAAAGTAGCCTAACGATGCTTTCCAAGCATACATCCTTCACATACCCCATTAAGGGGAACAATTATTCTTAGACGAATAAGCATATTATGTTTTACAATTAGGTTTTAGCTTCAAAATTTGAATTCCATGTGATTGATGCCACATCCTACTCTAATCATTGGTGTTAGTGATGAGTGCACTTGGCCTTGGTCTTTCTTAGGAAGGTCATATAACTTATAGGGTTTATCCTTTAGGTCCAAGAAACCTTCAATGAAAACAACAGGGTTGTTCATCATCTACTTATGTTGATGACATTGGGAATCTGACAACATACAGGGGTCTCCCCAGTGTGAAGTCTCAATTAGACCTCACATTGTTTGGAGTAGAAGCCCCTTCCTCAGTATCGACCCAGCCACCATAAGTTAAGTTTTGGCTTGATTTCAATTAGATAACATAAGAGAGTATACACATAACCTTTCAACAAACAAGTGAGTTGACATTGTGAAACACCAATTGCAATGAATAAAATGAGGCCTTCAAAAGAAGGGAGAGAAGAGTGAGTCTCTAGAAGGAAAGTAATAGTACTAACCTAAGAGAGGCACACGAGAGAAAAGAAATATTTGTTGATTATCTAGCGAAATAGTTCACATAGATAAAACAATCATTAAAGAAAATACAACACATGTTCAACAAGATGAGTACCAAAGACAATGAAGTAGTTCAATTTCCTTAGTACGTACAAACAAAACACATACCACAAACATCTAAAGAATAGTACTACGAAATTCATGATATGCGAATGAAAATGTATTGCCTCATTGAGCTTAAATTATTAGGTGAAAGATCCAAGTACATAGTTACAATGGTCAGCCACTAGCTCCAGTTGTCGAACATCAAGTCACTTCTTACTTCTCCATAGAATATTTTTCTCTCTTATGCCAAGTCAGAGAATCCAAACATAGCTCTCCAAAGTCAAAGCCTCCAAAAAGCCCTTTTCTTGAGTTATGAGGGTGTTTTTATAACAAGAGGAATTACCTTTCATCTCCCCATGACCCTTGAACTACATTCATGACTCTTGGACTCATAAATTACTTTTGAGCTTCTATTTGACTCTTTTGTCCTCTTGTGACTTTACATATTCCACATGTGACTCTTGGACTTCCACACATTAAATTTTTTCCTTTTCCTTTTTATAATTACATCATTATATCTAAAAATGATGTGGCATGACACATGGACACATTTGACATGGTAGTGACACTTATACAAGTTATCACTTGGTAATGCTGACATGGAGCTACATGATGATGTGGCAATGCCAAGTTATTTTTCTTGTTGCTTTGTCTTCAATTTTCATGAAATATTTACCTTGTTCTTCATATTCACCCTCCAAAGGTTTTTGGATCAACATCAGGACCTTTTGAGTTATCATGCGATGTCTTCATTCGGTCATGGTCGAGGATTTGTTTCATGTCTTCATGATGGTTCTTCTTTTTTCTTCTTCTATACAATTGCTTTGTTATTTATTCTCCCTAACATATTTATTGAACGTCACCTTTCCTTGTTGAGGAGGCATACCTACTTATAAATTTCACTTATCACAAGGCACAATTACTATTGAAATTGTCTATCCCGCCTATACCTTGCTCATGGAATAATTTGTTGATGATAGGCTTGTGTGAGGATTAAAAGGGAAAGGCTTGATAAGGAAGGCACAGTTGAACCAAATAGTGGCTATGGGGAACACCAATGTTTATTAGGATTATGTCATGCACTATGAGGAGGGTATATTTATGATCTAGCACAGTAAGTAAGCACAAGGAACATGGTTTATGAGCTTGTTTATTAAGATTGTGCTATGTGCTAGGAAGACAAGGGAGGAAGAAAATTACTGCGTAGTTTCACTTGACAAGGACTAATAGGAAGGCCCTGACTATATAATAAAGGTGTGTAATGTGCTCATGTAGAGATAGAGGGTCCTTGTTTTCCCGAAGTACACTTTTGAAGGTATATCATTCTTTTGGGTGAAATTTTCTTCAAAAGTGGTTGACTATTCACTAAATATACACTATGTTCCCAGGAGGACTTAGTAGAAGAGAGAATTGTGCAGTTCATAGAGGGAGGCAACAAAAAGTTTGGTCACTTAGCCTAAGAAAGGTTATCACTATATAAGGAAGGGAGGAGGGCCTTGTATGTCGCAATTTTGTTTTGCAAATGGTTGTTGTTTTCCAGAAGTGTTTTATGCAAGGAAAAGGTGATCTAAACTTAGTGTAGTGAGTCGGTGCAAACTAGATGGGCTAGGTGACCATGCCTTGAAATTCCTACATGTGCAACCATTAGAGATGACCTTAGGAAATACTTAGTGCACAAGTGTAAGAGGGACATCTCTCATCAATAAGTCTCATGAATAGGTATTTCTCATCACCTGGTGAAGGATTGAATGTTTCATAACTTTCACTAAGCAGTAGGACCAAGAAGTGATCCAAAATGGAAAAGTGTGGGACCAGTACAGTAAGAGAGGAAAAATCATTTGAACATGACTCAAACATGAATCAATGAATATAATCGAAGCTAATGCACATGACTCATGAGTAGCAGTCACACCTTGAAATGACAGAAGAGTGTGCTAGCAGTCTACGCAGAAGAGTGTGCTAGAAATGTCTTTAGTGATGTGTAAAGGTGTGACACATATAGGAGTGAAAAGAACTCAAAGTGACACTTGGGACAGAAAGAAAAGTGAAAAAGACACTTGCTGAAGCTAAAGAAATTGAAAGTGACACATGTGAGAGTGATGATAACATTAAAATTCCACTTGTTAAAGTGAAAGAAAGAAAAAATGATAGTTGTGAACATGAAAGTGAAACTTATGAGAGCAAGGGTGTCCCAAAAGTGACAATTTGTAAAAATCACCATAATAGAAGTACAAATGCAACCAAAGTGAGGGAGATCGTCAATGGAAAGTGCGCACTAACTGTTGACATAGGTTGAAAATTTCACGGGAATTGCCTTTATGGACTCTGTTATTCTTATAGCTTTCATAAAGAAAGAAAACTTATGAATTCATTACAGACTGAGCATGTGTGAGCAAGTGACTTCAATAGTTATAACCCGAGAAGAATACTTAAAAACTTAGCACAACATCAATAGACAATAAAGTGAACATATATGACATATTGTAAGATCCTCAATAGTATCCAAAATTCATGTTTAGGAAAAAAATTGAGTGTGTTGATCACAACGTCAACACTTGGTGACACACTGGTGGAACTTCAACTTCTCTACTGAGGTTCCACCTTTAAGTGCAAGGTCTCATTTGTTCAGGAAGTAGTCTCATTACCACTTATCTCTATTAAATATATATTCTCTTATTTTCCTTGCTCGACTTGAAACACATCAACATAATACTATTCAAACCTCAAATTTTCAATAAGGGAGAAGTATAGTAAGTATATCAAGCATTTTAAGAACACTCTCTATAGTCACTCTGCTACCAAAAAGCTTATTCAATACCCCAGTAGAGTCACCTCAAGGAAAAAAAAAGAATCGCTTTGCTACCAATAGTCCTAGATAGTACCCTGACAAAGTTGCTTGCTTCACCTCTATATACTGGAAATGTTTCTCTTCTTCACCCTTTATTTTATTTTCTTAAATATATGCTTGAAGCACTTATGGAACATTTATAGCATGGGTGGAAGAGGGATCCTAACCTATTGAGATCAAGAGATGTTGTTCCTTTCTTAAGGTATTTGAAAGATAACTAAATTTAATATGCTCATTTTAGATTTTTTCTCCTTCCCTTTCTTATTCATTTCAGTTTAAAATTAAAAACACCATTCAATACAAGGCTAAGTTAGGATTGAAGGTCCTAATAGTGATACAAACTTCACAATTTGAAGAAATGTTTTTCGTTTGGAATGAATTATATTTTACATTCAGACATCATTGAATTTAAATATATAAAAAATCAAATAAATAAGAGGTAAAAAATTAGCCAAGTATTTTTCATCATCACAACTTCCCTTTTCAAGTTTTTCCACTTTGTCTTTTAAGCCAAAAGGACCATATTTCATGCAAATTATTATTAAATAAACACAAAAGAAAATACCTGAAAAAACCAGAAAGTGAGATCAAAAGAACAAAAAAAATATAGAACTAAACTAAAAGAAAAATGAAAAACATAAAATAATGAAACAAAACAAATGCAGAGACTAGATGGAGATCTAGTGCAAGATGACTGTGCAAGGGAAACAAGCATGCAACTAGACTTACTCCTAACCTAACTAGCTAAAAGGTCGAGACTAAGTGTAATGAAATTTCCAATGTAGCCATTATTTTTCTCAACCTTCAATCTCAAAGATATGAATGATTAAAACTAATTTACAATAATGTGCAAAAGGAAATATAAGAACTTGAATAAATTTCATAACGGATAGAATGCCTTTAATAGATGTAGAGAGATGTGTCATAACAACCAACCTTAGCCAACCTGCCACCTTATCTTTTCGATTAGAAGGAAAATGAAACAAACCTCGAAAGTTTACTGTGAATGCATATTCACCCGTGTTGTATTTCTTAGCAAACATAAGAAAATATCAAATCTTATTGTTAGCAAAATGGCTCGGTAAGTACAGTGATTCCCACTAATCACAGATTGGATCAGGAAATTCAAAGGCATCCTCTTGAAAATCGTGACATTGTTGAGAAGATGAATTTTCAAAGAAATTCATGGAATCAAGATGAGAATATTGTAAGGGAAAATGAATCATATCATATTCAGAAGGGTCGCTAAGGTAGTGAGGACCCGATATAACCATCAGCGAAGCTTGAAGTGCCTCAACTTCTTGAAAAGTATCAAAATAGTGAGTTGATAAACTATAAATATAAATTATTATAAAACAAATAGCATTCGATAAACATGTAAGAAAATGGTATCTTGAATGATAATTACTAGAACTAGCATTATGATCAAATGAATAAATAAAGGCATAACATTCTCGATGTGAAAACAATAATGATAGATTTCTTTGAAAATATTTGCAAATTCTTTGAAAATTTGAATCATCTTCCTCACATGTTAAAGGTGACAATCCATTTCCTTGTAACTAATTAGAATCAATGGAAGAATTAAAACTAAATGTTAGTATAGAAAACACATGAAACTTTTCGTGATAAAATGAGAAAGAATGTATATCAAATAATTTAAGCATTCACTAACATTGCATAGGATGTATGATTCCATGAAGAGAATTAGTATCATCAGAACATTAACAAGAAAAACTACAAGCTGATTATTTTCAGATGTATTTGATAAGCATGAATCTTTCGACTAATGATAATCTTTAAAAATATCAGCTTCATATATCTATTCATCCACAAAAATTATATACTCCAGACTCTAGTTTGATCCAAGAAATTTTCATGAACATGAACCAACTAAAATGAAATCCTCAATTTGATCAAAACCGAAATATTGAAAGTTAAAGAAATAGATCTTAAATACTGAAAATATTTCGAGAAAGAGTTTCCATCCCGTGAAACCATGCAAAGAAATGAATTATGAGAAAATATGGATATGACTTAGCTTGGGGACATTACTGGAGTCGTGAGAACCTGACATAACCATCAAAGGAAGTTGAGTGCCTCGACTTACTGACAAGTCCCAGAACTTTGAAGGATATTAAAATTGCATTTTGAAGGTTGAATCAGATCAAGCATGGTGTGGGGAAAACTACGACCATTAATTGCAAAAAGATTGCTATTATCTGGATCGAAACCATTAATATCACTTATTTGGTTAGGGTGTGAATCTTATTTCTCATGGATAACCTAACTTCCTTGTGTCAATTCAACATTCAACTCATTTTATGATGAACTTGAAGAGAATGGAAAATATTCTTCATAATTTAATTCATTACAAACAATAGATCACAAGAAATAGTGAGTTAAAGAGGAAGTTTCCATAACAAGACCTTCCTTGAATGAAATAAATGCTAAATATAAATCCTTTAAATAAATACCCTCTTGGGAAATCGAAATATTAGTAGGCACACTTGGTAATTCATCATTATATACATTAATAGGGTCATCATCATCAGAATGATTGTTTCTGAAGTCTTTAGATTTATTAAGAAAATTAGTTTCCTTTGATTGAATATCAAAATTAATAGGCTCAAAATTAGCTAGCAATGAAGGAACACCATTTTGACATGGAGGAATTTTAAAAAGAGAAGAAATATTTAAAGAATCCTCACCTTTCTAATCCTCTATCTGTGAAATGTGACTACCTTGCACCTGATCATTATTTGAATCCTACATGGACTTATCAAGCAGATCTAGGGGTAATGGATCATGAGAATGGGATGATATAGGAGAAAAAATATCCCTTGAAGAGGTCAGGCTTTAACTTGATAATATTCAGGATTAAATTTGTGAGTGTTAATATCATCTTGCAAAGTTAAGGGAGTAGTCTTCACCTTAGGATTCTTGTTCAAAGGTTTCCTCCATTGGATTAGGATCATGAGAAATCGATGAATGTTTAAGATACATATCAATGATTGGATTTTAATATTTCGTAACTTCAACACTATCACCAAGAAACACCTAAATTGGTATTAGAAAAGGAGGATAACAAGGAAAAAAAGAAATATTGGGTTCCTCCTCCAAAATTATAGGTGCCACATGATTTCCAAAATTTGGGGTAGAAGAAACATCAGGGGGTTCATATTCACCATAAAAAGATATATGGACCAAATGCTCAAACTTTTATTGAAATAAATTCCAATCCACATCTTCTTCAATAAATTCATAACATAGGTGAAGGAATCTATTATAAAATTCCTCAATTATTCATTAGGGTCCATTCTTAGTTGATTAATTATTTTATAAACATATCAGTAATCATACCTATCAAAGTCTTAATGAAGCTCCTTGAGGAATTTGATGAAATGAATGAATGTAAGCAGATGGTGAGGTATGACACCATTTGTTCGCTATACCTTCAAGTGTGAGGAAGAAAAGCACAGAACTACTATATTCACAACCAATTTCATAAAATTCACAAAACTTGAGGGAATTAGAAATGTGCTTGGATATGGATGTTCCATCCTCACCATCAAAATTAAATTGAGACAAGTGATAAAGAGGCTCAAGGATTAAAATTTGACAATTGGATCTATTTGAAAAACACCCTGGGAGTATGATTTAAGGTTGAGACATTAAAATAAGAGATTCAAAACAGAATCAATGGGCACAACTTTTCAACTGGACCTTGTTCTAGCTCCAAAATGTTGATGGTGTTGGAAATGTGCCAACATACAAGGGATATCACCGATGTGAAGTCCCAATTAGACCTCACATCGTTTGGAGTAGAAGACCCATATGAAGTATCATATTTTGTTATGAAACCAGCTCCAAAAAGAGAAGAATAGAGATATCAGCGCCTTAGAAATAAGCCACTTCGAGGACGAAACCTCTAATACATTCCATGAATGAACAATTCTTGGATGATACAAATGAAAAAACCTTCTTTCTATATATAGGAGTCCATGGGGCCACAATGTAATCCTAGTGGGGCCACAATGTAACCCTAGCCGACCTAACAATAATAATGTAAGGGCACAATAATAACAATATGGCGGTTACAGGGGTACAACAATAAAAATAAGGGGAGATACAATAACATAATAAAGGAATACACTATTAATATAGGGACTTAACATGCCCCTCTCCTTCAAATAGGTGTTGTCCTCAATGCTTGATTATTTCTTGATGCTTTTGTATAAACTTCTCATCCTCCCATGTGGAATATTCTACAAGAAAGTTCTTCCACTTGCTGAGATACTCTGAAATTGATCATACTTGTCAAGTTCTTGTTTCTGTGACTACTTCAGAACTTCTTTCGACGTGATGTTGATCTTCTTGTTGTTTCATTAGATTCTGCACCAAAGTTAGGTTATCCTTTGACAGTTGGAGAACTTGTTGTTGATTCTCGATGTGATTTTCCACTAACTTATCATCCGTATTAGCTATTATTTGATCCTTCAAACCATCCAAATTAGCCTCTATTTCTTCTTTTAAACCATCTATGTCATCTTCGGTTTCTCTTCATGAGATTGAAATTTGTTGCACTTGGTACCGTAATTTTGATATCTCATACCGCAATTCTTCCTCTTCATGCATCATAGTATAGTTTTTTGAGGGCTTAATGGGCATGGAATTATTTTTTTAAGGAATTATACAACCCAATACGGATAAAAATTCTAAAATATGCACTTGGAATCGCTTCAAACTTATTTTTCAAACAAACGTTATGGAATTTTAAAAACAAAGTACACACCTTTTTCTTTCTTTTGAGGAGCTCGATGTTGAAACTGAATTATCTCTATGATTTCAGATATTCAATATCCAAAAATTGGCCCTAAGGTATCACTCTGAATCCTCTTTCGAATGCCACAGGTCTGACCTTATTTTGATTCTTCAAGGAAAAGATATGTCCAATCTCTCACAATGACTTAATTATGGATTGGTTCAGTAGAGTGAACTTGTATGACTTTCCACGTGTCACTGTTTGCTTATTTGGCTTTTAAATTGATAGATAGGAAACTACAGTTTATTTAATTCCAGCCACTTTTTACAAAATTCTAATCCGATGCTCACAGAGAGAGTTATGAATATTTTCCCACGATCACCTCTTTGAGATCAAATTCGGGAGTCTGAAAAAGACCTAACTTCCACAAATCCTATCTCCATAAATATTGTGAACCAAGCTCTGAAATTTTGCAAAGATGTTCCTAAGGATTTTAGATTCCCGCTCTAAAACTTTCAGCTTTTGAATTTTCATAGACAAAAATTCATAGTGAAAATTCCGCGAAGACCTGTTTAGGTTAAATTCAAGATCTTGCAAAAAGCCCTAACATCCGCAGATCATATCTCTGAAATATTTTGAACCAAGCTCTAAAATTTTTCAAAGATATTCCTCCAGCTTTCAGCTTCGTACTCTAAAAATTTAAGCTTTTGAACCTTCGTAGAACAAAAATTATAGCGAAAAATCCACAATGACCTATTTGGTGCAGTAAAACCCTAGAATCCAAAGCTCTGATACCAAATTTTGTGAAACCAGCTCCAAAAATATAAGAAAAGAGATATCAATGCCTTAGAAATAAGACACTTAGATGGGGTAACATCCAATACACTCCATGAATTAACAATTCTTGGATGATACAAATGACAAAACCTCCTTTCTATATATAGGATTCCATGGGGCTACAATGTAATCCTAGTGGGGTCACAATGTAACCCTAGCCGACCTAAAAATAATAATGTAAGGGCACAATAATAACAATATGGTGGTTATAGGGGTACAACAATAACAGTAATGGGAGATACACTAACACAATAAGGGAATACACAATTAATATATGGACTTAATGTGCTGGCCACCATAACTTAAGGTTCACCTTGGTTTCAATTAAATAACATAAGATATTATACACGTAACCTTTCAACAAACAAGTGAGTTCATATTATGAAACACCAATTGCAATGTGTAAAAAGAGGCCTTCATGAAAGGAGAGACAATAGTGAATCTCTAGAAGGAAAGTAATACCTAACCTAAGAGAGGCACATGAGAGGAAATAAATATTCATTAATTATATAGAGAAATAGTTCACATGTATACAACGATCATTAAAGAAAATACAACACATGTTCAAAAAAATGAGTACCAAATAAAATGAAGTAGTTCAATTTTATTAGTACATATGAACAAAACATATACTGTAAAAATATAAAGAATAGTCCTACAACATTCATTATACATGCATGAAAATGTGTTGGTTCATTGAGCTTAAATTATTGGGTGAAATATCCAAGTACATAGTAAAAATGGTGAGACAAAATCTCTATTAGTGGAACATTAAGTCACTTATTTCTTCTCCAAAGTATATTTTTATCTCCTATGTCAAGTTAGAGAATCTAAAGATAGCTATCCAAAGCCTAAGCCTCCCAAAATCTCTTTTATTTATTTATGAGGGTGCTTTAATAACAAGAAGAATGACCTTTCATATCCCCATGAATCTTGAACTACTCTCATGACTCTTGGATTCCTAAATGACTTTTGAACTTTTATTTGATTTTTTTATCCTCTTATTACTTTACATATTCCACATGTGACTCTTGGACTTCCACACATTAAATTTTTTCATATTCCATTTGATAATTACATCATTACATCCACAAATGGTGTGGCATGACACATGGACACATTTGGCCTAGTGATGACACTTGTACAAGTTATCACTTGGTAACGCTGACATGGAGCTACATGATGATGTGGAAATGCCAAGAAAATTTTCTTGTTAATTTATATTTAATTTTCATGAAATATCTACTTTTTTCTTCATCTTCACCCTTCAAATGGTCTTGGATCAACGTCGGGACCTTCTGAGCTATCATGAAATAGCTTCGTTCTTTCATGGTCCAAGATCTACTTCATGTCTTCATGATGGTTCTTATTTGTGCTTACTCTCTACAAGTACTTTTTTACTTCTTCTACTTAACATCTTCATTTATAATAACCTTTCCTTGTTGAGGAGGTGGACCTACCAAAAAATTTCACTTATGACAAGGCACAATCATTATTGAAACCATCTATCCTATATTTACCTTTCTCAAGGAAGAAGTTGTTGATGATAGGCTTGTGTGAGGAATAAAAGAGAAAGGCTTGATGAGGAAGGTGAATTTTAACCCAATGATGGTTGATGGGAGCAGCAATTTTCACTAGGACTATGCCATGCATTATGAGGAGGGGATTTTCATGATCGAGTGCGGTGGGAAAGCATAAGGATCAAGTTTAATGAGACTGTTTATTAATACTGTGCTATGTGCTAAGAATGCAAGTGAGGAAGACAATGACTCTATAGTTTAACTTGAAAAGTACCAAGAGGAAGGCCCTGACTACGGACTAAAAGTGCACCATACACTCATGGAGAGAGAGAGAGAGACTACTTTAGCATAGGGCAGAGTCAGAAGAGACAAGGAGGGGCACACTATTTCTTAAGAGTGTGTAGTGTGCTAGAGAGGCACAGTGATGGTGCAGGGCATAGTGATAGTGGAAAAGGATGCATGAATATTGTTGGAGAGTGTGTTGTGTGCTCTGGAAGGGATAAAGGGTCCTTTTTTTCCGAAAGTGTGCTCAGAGGGTCCTTTTTTACTCAAAGTTCTCTGAGGGGGTCCTTATTTTATTGAGTTACGCTCAAAGGGTCCTTGTTATCCTGAAGTGTGCCTTGTTTTCCCTAAGTGTGATTCTGAAGAGATAGAGGGTCCTTATTTTCCAAAGATCACTTTTGAAGGCATATCCTTCTACTAATTGTAGTTTTATTCAATAGTAGTTGACTATTCACTAAGCATGTGGTTTTCACCTAGAAGGGCTCACTAGAAGAGAGAATTATGCAGTTCACAGAGGGAGGCAATAAAAATTTAGGTCACTTAGACTAAAAGAGGTTCTCATTTCATAGTGGAGGGAGGAGCACCTTGTATGGCACAATTTTCGTTTATAGAGGGCCATTGTTTTCTTGAATATTTCTATGCAAGGCGGAATTGATATAAAAATAGTGCAATGAGTTGGTACAACCAAAAGGGTTAGGTGACCATGCCTTGAAAGTCCTGCATGTGCAACCGTAGAAGATGACGTCCAGAAAATATTAGTGTAAAAGTGTAAGAGGTAGATATCTCATCAATAAGGCTCATGAATGGGTATTTCTCATCATCTGATTAAATATTTAATATTCCATAACTTACACTAGGTAGTAGGACCAAGAAGAGCTCCAAAATCGATAATTTTTGGGACTAGTAGAGTAAGAGAGGAAAAATAATCCAAACACAACTCAAAAATGAATGTCATCAATACAATCTAGGAGAATTAAAATGACTCATGAGAAACTTTCACTCCTTAAAACGACAACAATTTGACACCTATTTCTAAGTGATACCATTGAAGTGCCACATTACAACACTTAGAATATAAGTTGCAATAGAGGTGTCAATTGTGACTAGAAAGTGCACTAAGTTGTAGGAATGTTTCCAACATATATTATCATGATATGTAGTACAATATATGCAGAAGAGTGTGCTATAAGTACCTGTAGTGATGTAAAAAGGTGTGACACATACAAGAGTGAAAACAACTAAAAGCGACACTTGCAACAAAAATAAAATGTGAAAACAAAACTTGCAAAGGATAAATAAATTGAAAGTGAAACATGGCAGAGTGAAGATAACCTAAAAACACCACTTTTTAAAGTGAAATCACTAAAAAACTACAATAAATAACATGAAAGTGACACTTATGAGCACAAGGGTGCACTGAAATAGAATTATGAATGCAACCAAAGTGAGAGAGATTGTCAATGGAAAGTGTGCACATAATTTTGGCATAGGTTGAACATTGCAGAGACACTATCTTGATGGAACACACACTTTATTTTTCAAGATTGCAGAAAGGAAGCGTGATTATGAATTCATTACGGACTAAGCATGTGTGAGCATGTGACTTTCACCACTATAAACTGGGAAGAAGACTTAAACACTTAGCACAACATAAATCAACAATGAATCTACCATAGACGAGAGATCATAAGATCCTCAATAGGCTCCAAAATTAAAGTGTATAGATTTTTTTGGAGGGTGTTGATCATTGTGTCAACAAATTCATAATAAATTCGCTAGGCCAAAACTCTTCTTTCTTTCCAACTTAATTTAGTTGGGTTACCAACAAAAAAATTTCACTTAATACAGCATCATGATACACATGATTAATAACTATCTAACATTCAATGTTACCACATATAGAACCTATAAGTGCATAGTAATTCAAATATTTGTTTTCTATAATTTTCTTTAATCAAGAAAGAGAGAAGCACCTTAGTCATTGATGGGTGAAACTAGAGTCAACTATCCATTCATGTTAATAAGTATAAGCATGCAATGTCTAAGAAGAAATAACATATATTTATCTACCTTAGAATTTTAGTTCTAGATCTTGGTAAATATTTTAATCGAAATGTCTCCTTCAAGTTTATTCACTTTCTCCTCGAGGTAAATTCATTTCCATATCTTTCAATTTCCTACAATAGCAACAATTCTTCTTCTTTATACATTTCTGAAATGAAATCTAATCACCATAATTCTCTTTTTCAAATCCAGTTCACATGGTTGCGTTCCTTCTCCTGTCAAACTCTTACTTTGTAATTTTTTCAACATTTTTGATATGTCTTAATAAACAAACCTTATAATTTCAAGGGTATAAAACTTTCTATAATGTTTATTGGTGGCCCAAGTAGCACAAAATCTTGAATATAACACATAATATGTTGTTTTATCATTCACTAAGATAATTTCTATGAGTTGGCCATATTTATTAGGAAAATTTTTTCCACATTCAACCAATTTTAATTGGATTTACTTCACATAGGGTAGGTAATATTTAATTATTTCAAAAGATAGAGAATCTAAAGAAATAAACTCTTTATTAATTTGCATAACCTAACATTCATCAATTTTATCAAATAGATTTTTCAACTTCTACTAAGAATAACTCTGGTAATCGATCCCACTTATATGGAAGAAAATATTCCTATAGATGTAGGTCATTGGTCTCTTACAACTTCATCCTTCTTTTTTCGATGAAAAATTTTTGTTGTCCAACTTTCAAATCTAGAACCAAAATATTTTGAATTTCTATAATACTTTACTTTTCAATCATTTCTCCATATCTTATGCCCAAATTTCATAACTATGCCCATTAAAAACTAAAGGATTTGGATTGGAACCCAAAATATCAATCTACTACTCTAATCCCAAATTCAATATATGAGTTAAAGCCATAAGTCAATACACTAGACAGTTTTGACTTGTCAAGAATGTTGACAACCTCCATAAGACATGTAGACAACATGTTAAATATTAAACCACTAGCTCTCATACCATGATGAAGAATCATAGGATTAGTTAGATATGAGAGATAGTATTTTTTTGTTGCTGTTGGAAGTTCGTTGACATAGGGGGTCTCTTCGGTATGAATAACCAACTAGACCTCACACTGTTTGAAGCAGGAGCCCTATCCAGATGATAGACCTGACTGTTAGTATGAATATTTTGTCGAAGTGTACGAAAAAAGACCACTTTAGCTACGCATAACTTATATCCCTAACATCAAATATGGCTGCCAATATCTTCAGATCTGCAGTTAGTTGATCAAGACAAGTGCTACAAAAAACCAGATCTATGCATATAGAGACATTAAGTAGTAAAAATAAGGTTTTGCTCCATACATCCAATAGACAAGACAAGAACAATTTTTGAAAGAATTTTTTGTATTAAGGGCACCTGGGAGGAAAACAAGAAGGTGGTTCCAATTCTCCTCAATGGGATGGGTTCTTGGAAGTCCTCAGCACTTCAGATCTAGCATTTCTCTCTCCTGTTGGTGTAGAAAACCCAGACAAAGATAGAACTCAAAGGGAGCTCACACAGCAAATAATGGAAAATATGACAATGATAATGGCTCAAAGTCAAACCAAGAGTTTAGATCCAGAGTGATCTAATAGGCAACAAAAGGTGAAGAATGGTAGGGAAAACCCTCCTATTTATAAAAAAATATTGGGTCATTCTAGATCTTGGTGTATGATTAAAATAATATTAACCAAATCTAGATCCACCTTTTATCTAATATTTTATTATATTTGTTGGAGGGAAAAAGTATTTGACATGGGTCAAATCCCTTTATTTGTCAATAATAAATAAATAAATGATTTATTTATCATTTTAAGGAAGTGATTGAAAGATAATCAAATAAATAATGATTTATTTAATTATTTATGGGTGATTTAGTCATATTTAACAAGGAATTAAATTATTCCTAGAAAATAATAAGATAAATAAAGATTTATCTAATTAATTTCTTTGTTTTGGGTTAAACATGACCAGGAATAATAATTAAATTATTGTTTAATTAATTATTCCTCGAGGAAAATCAAACAAATATAGGTTTGTTTAATATTTCCTTTTGGGGTTTCCTGTTTAGACCATAAACAACCTAATAAATGTGTTTTATTAAGTTATTTTACATAGTGAAAGCAATTTTACTTGGGGTAAAATTGGTCTTACATGGTGTGCTTGGGTCCATCTAATGATAATAGGTTAGATGACCAAAAAATGGTGTAACAGATTGGCCCCCAGCGTGCGAGTGTTAGGAGCAAATCGTATGACCAAAGTATGTTGTAAGAACTCAATCACCAGACATCAAGAGGGAAGTTAGAGAGAGAAATGTGAGGTAGACTAATGTGCTGAAGAACTAGACCCTGAGGAGACGAGACTTACAGGTGCAACAAGTCCCTTTTTATGAGAGGGTACCTATGCTAAAGGCGGCGGGGGAGGCATACCTATGCTCGCCGAGACAAGTACAAAAGAATAGTGTGTCCAGTAAACAAGGGACCGAACTATAAAGTACAGCCGGCATAAACATGAGCCATATAAAAATACAACAATGAATCCCATACACATGATGTGCCTGGGATAATAGCCAGGACTTATACAATAATATCTGAGTACATGAGATACAAATACAACCCAAATGCCCCCTGTAAATGGGGAAGGGCTAAAAAAATATGATTGATACATGCAAATCAAAGAGGCGCTACAAGTGGCTAAGGCCAACATCATCAGATATATGGAGTTGCATCGAAGGCTGCAAGGAAGAGGTCATCCGGGCATGTGGGGGGCTACCTGCAGGGCCACCCCCTCATGAGGGTTGAGACATCTCACACAAACCCGGGAATCACCAAGAGCTTCTACTACATCACTGAGCCATCAAGTATATGGATCTTGATCATGCCGAAAGGCGCTGGAGTGGAGAAACAATCAAGTCAAAGGGGAAGGAGAGATCCCTTTGCCTGATCCGAGGCACCTAACAAGAGTGGAAGCTGGAACCAAGGTACATTGCCCTCTAGACCTGTCTTTTGGAATGAAGGAGCTGATGTCGACAAAAGGAGGTCCACCATAGGTGAGGCAATGAGAGATCCTCAACTAAGGCACGAGAGAAAATAATAGAGCAACTGACAGACTAATACCAATGATGATGAGGAAATGGAGGGGACTGAGTAGCAAATGGATGACTTCCCTTGTTAGAGCATAAAGGGCATAAATGACATGGCAACGACTGACACAATATCATGAGGGATATGGGACAATGGGACTGAAGGCCATAATGTACGACACAAGAGAGGGACCAAGCAATGAAGGATGGAGGACTATAGCAGGGTACAAAGAGACTCGGGATAGACTCCATGAATGCGATGATTATTCAACTTGGATGCTCTAAACAAGGGTGACTTGATGGTGCTGCCACACAGTAAAGGTCCAATGGGGGACCATGAAAACATGAGTACAAGATGGTAACTCACGACGAACATCAACATGAGCATGGATAAGTATGGAGGCCAAATGGTGCCCCTAGTATGAGTGTTGCAAGTGAAGAAATTAGATTTTGAGGAGGGTTATGGTTGAGAGGCATAGGTGCCCCCAAGAATGGTGTGGTCATGCCAAAATGTATTTAGAAAAAGGGGAATCTAAACATATTTTAATGATGTGGTGGGCCATTTTTTTTCATTATGGTTATGCAGTTTGAGAAAGGGAATGGAGGATTACCAATCTCTTTTGGTACTGCATATAGGAAGCAAATGGACTTTAAGTTTCCGGGTTGGCATACCTGGTGTCACTATCCCAAAGAGAGGAGTTGGAGATAATGAACTGATGCTCTCGTAGAAAAGCTATAGGTTGGTCAACAACAATGTCTAAGAGATGGAGTTGCTGATGTAAGATGAAGGAATGATAAGGGGTATCATACTTAGAGTGATCTGAAGTGATATGGGACTCTAGAGGTTCTTCTAAATGTGGAAGAATAATGGTACTAAAGTTGGCACGACCAGATACACTAGGAGAGTTGTGGAGAATTGCTTCTCTTGGTCTCTCAAATGTGGGTGCCCCCTTACCCAAACATTGGGTTTCAATGTAATGGCCACAAGGTGTATGTGGTGTGATTGCATGGGTTCGATGTAAGGGGGAATAGAGAAAGTCAGGGGTGGGGATTTTTTCCATAATGTCGTCATCGTGATAGCAGATGGGGTGACTGGTGGAAGAAATACCACCTGACGTGGTGAAGCTACCCGAATCATCATCATGAGAAGAGAGGTTCCCATGTGTGTCGTCACAAGGGGTGACAAAAGAGTAAGAAGATAAAGGATCTACTGATGTTGAGCCCAAGGTGATCACTGAAGGAAGGTCAAGCGAAAAAACAGGGGAAGATTCAGATGGAACGTTCCCCGAGGGTCTCATGGATGATGATAGGTATAAAAGGTTGGACGAAGGCTCCGTAATCTCGACATCAGGAGGGGGAACGTCGATGGGAGCAGTCATGTCTGGTATTTTTTCCAAAGAAAAATGCGCAAATAGGGGAGAGGTGGACTCATTGCGCTTGGCCTCGAATTGGTGGACCGCGGCTAGAGAGGTGCAGAAGTCCTCGAGGCGGGGACAAAGGTCGGTATAATGGCCATGGAGATCAAAAAAAGCATAGGGGTGGTTGGTGTGAATAGTCTTGGGGTTCTTGGCCATGGTCACGGAAGGAACAAAGGCTTTCGGGACCGTGGACTCAGGGAACGCGACATTAACCATGGGCTTGAGATGAAGCAATTCAGGACAGGTATGGGTGGCGTGACCGACAACATCACACAAATCACACTGGATGGTATGCTGTGGAGGTCGAGGAGGGGCCAGGTTTGTCGGGGCAGCCTTGTCCTTTGATGCCCCCTTGCGAGCTTTGCCCTTCTTACTCGAAGCGGTCGCAACAGGAGGTGGTTCCTGTTGAGGTGACTGAGGCACTGTTGTAGCGGGAGAAGTCATGGGGACCGATTGAACCGGGGTCAAAGAAATATAAGGTTTGGGTTGACCAGTCAGGGTTGCGACTGGAGGATCCTGGTACCAGACAGGAATCCCAAGGGCCAGGTTAGGAAGAGAGAGGGTGGCCATGAACGGTACTGTGTACACTCCTGGTGGGGGAGTTAGGAACGGTATCTGACTAGAGGGGTAATGGCTAGGTGGGATGGCTCCTAAATGGATAAGGCTTGGAGGAACCATTCAAGGAGGGTAAAGAGGCTCATGAATACCAGCTGCAGGTGAAGGGCTAGGAGCAGGTTGCGGAGAGCGCAGTTGCTGACTAGCTGAAGTAGGTTGCTTGAGAGTAGCCCGAGACAATTGCATCATGCAAACATTTGATGAGCTGGGGTCGGAGACAGGAGGAGGAGGAAGACCAGGGAAAGTTCCAAGCAAAGAGGAGTCTTTGTAGATGCCGAGAGAGACACTGGTCAAGGAATCGACTGTTTTCTTATTGGCTACAGGAGAGATGGTCGTCTCAGGGGAGGTCTAATATTCTGGCTCATGATATGTCAACTGGTCAATGGTGACTATCTTTCCATTATGAGGGAAAGACATCTTAAGGAAAACCGTGGATGGGACAACAGACATGGCATAGGTGTAGCTCTGCCCTAAGAGAATGTTGTAATCTAGAGGGGCGTCGATGACTTCAACGTCAACGCAAACAGGCTTGCCCGCAAGAGTGATAGGATAATTACGGAATAGGCCAATGGGCTGGAAGGCGTGGCCATCCCACGCTCGAAGGGTGATCATGGAAGGGGCCAACTCAGGAGATCCGAGTTGTTTCCAAACCAAAGTGGACATCACACAGGTGGATGCCCCCTCATCAATGATACACCAAGAAATGTTAGCATTCTAGATTTTGACTGGGATTTGGAAGGCTACGGAAGTAGGAAGAGGAGGATGCTCTGATTGATGGGTGTCTAAAATAATCAATTGGTCATCAGCAGGATCTACAGCGCCCATGGCAGATAGTAGAGCCTTATTTTGGGAAGGGCACAACTGGAGGAGTTCCAATGTAGAAATGGTAGCAGGAGAATGTGCCAAATCATCTACTATGCTATACGAATGAGCAACTCCACCAGAAGTAGCATTTTGGCGTAATGGTCCCTTAGGAATCTGGGTATGAACCTCAACTTTGGGCTGAGGGATATGCAAGGGACCATTGGATGTCAAAAGAGGCTATGTAGAACCTGAAGAAGGTGACTCAGGGACAGACGGAGTGGGAGGCTTGGGGTACTGAGTGGCCCGAGTTTGAAGGTTAAAGTCGACAGTTGGAGGTGGAGCAGAGTTCATCATGAGGATCTGGTAATTGGAGGAACCAAAAGGGGAAGGTTGAGTGGCCACCTGTCTGTCAGGTGGTTGGGTAGCCATAAATCCCTGCCGTGCATCCACCTGCTCTTGAGGGGGCGGTGACTGCTATTGCAGGGGTTGAGAAGGCCAAGGAGGTGGAGGTGTGGATGCTGGAGGAGCTGGAGAACTAAACTGCGGATACGAATAATAAGGGGGTTGGGTAACAATATGGTGACCAGGAGGTTGGGCCAAAAGAGGAGGTATGTTGTATCCTGGATACGTGCTACCAGGAGGGGGACAAGTGCGGGAGGTGCTGCCCCCTCCCCCAGGAAAACCATAACCCATGGGAGGTTGAGCATATGGATGAGAGAGAGCTCCAACGATACCGTCAGCGGCATGAGGTGCCCCCGATGCGTTGACACCACCGGGTCTGGGGAGATCAGGTAGAACGGTATAAAAATAACCTATTTGAGTGTGGATCAAGTCATATTTTAACGCCAGTTGGAGGGCGGCTTCTTCAGTTTGGGGAAAATGCGATGCAACATCTTTCCCGATAGGAGGCAAGAGAGATCTAAGGAACCAGTCCATGTAGACACGGTCTTCGAAAGTAAGGTATTGACATAGGCTCTTTCTTCTCTGCCATTCTTGGACATGACTGGATAGGCGGGTTGCAGATGATTGACAGAAAGAAGTCAAAAGTTTGATACCAGTGTCATAACGAAGGGGAAGCTGGAAGTAAGATAAAAAAGCCCAGGCAAGAGTTGCAAAGGTGGTATGAGAGGAAGGTGCCTGATCAACATACCACTTATAAGCTGCGCCTGTAAGCGTTCCTTGGAACAACCGAAGACAGACAGAGTCATCGGTAATGGAGGTAGATGAACACCACATGTGGAAAGATCGGACATGATTTGAAGGATCTTCTCCAGCAAGGCCTTCAAACTTTGGCATGTCATAAGAGAGCTTTGTCGGCATAGCAGGCCAACTAGCGTCATGGTGTATAGGGTCATTTGTCAACCGGTCCAAATCGGGGAGGCTGAGGCCTGCCATGAAGGGGAGTAAGGGCGCAGCCGAGGTAGTTTCTATGGCAGTTCCGCTAGTAGTAGTCCCGGCATTAAGGTCGGGATTACTGCCAGCGTTAGGCCCTGGACTAGACATAGTGAAGGTGACAGGGGGAGAACTGAAAGTAAAAGGAGAACCCAATGAACCAGAAGAGGAGTCAGAGTGCGGACTCGGAGGAGGACTAACTTGATGATGGCGGGAAGGAGTAGGTCGACCGACCAGAAATTGAGGGTGAAGGCCAAGAAGTCTCCAGGATGTGCGCCTTGGGGGCGCAATGGTGACAACACAAACACGACACAAGGGGAGGAAGAATGACCAAAAAAGGCAAGGAGGTGCAGAATCAAGTGATTACAATGTCGAAACAAAGGCAGAAAGGTGCAGTGTCAATTGATTTTACAATGTTTTAAAGTCTTTGCTTGGCAGTGTTAACCAGGCTCTTCTTTGCTTAGGGTGAGTGTGTGGCATGCGTTAATTTTAATTTTTAAACCCTTTTCGTTTTGAGAGCAAGAGAAAAAGTGTGTTGCGTAACTGAAAATAATGCTATAGAGAACAGTATATAATGCTGAAATAACAGAAAATTAACAGCTAATCAATGCATCGATCTAACCCAAAAAGGCGAGGCTCTAAAAAATAGTCTAACAGGGGGAAAAATCTAGTCAAAACACACTAAAAAGAGGCCAATAGATCTAGGGTCGAAAGGGACAGGGATCTAAAGGAGAAACCTGCTGAAAAGAGGGGCAGATCACAGCCAAGAGGCAGAGGCAAGGTGGCTGGAAAAAAGGGGGAAATCAGCAAAAAGTAGAAGGTGCAAGGAGGAGGCCCTAAAGGTAGATCCAAAAAAGTCTTCAGGAGTTGATTTGAAAGGGAGAGGAGCTGATTAAAAGAGATCTGAAAAGGAGGTATCAGATCTGGAAAAGAGGGGGCTGAAACTCTGAAAAAACAGGCACCTGAAACAGATAAAAAACTCTTCCACCAAAAGTGGAAGGTACTGAAGCCCAAGGGGGCTATGTTCCCACTTATATGAGCAAAAAATATCATAAACAGGTTGAAACGGGCTGAGACAGAGGCTAGAAAACCCTGACAGAAGCTTCCGAAAAACCCAGAAAAATTGCAGAAAAATAGCAGAAAAATTGGCAGGTCGCAGGTTCTGACCTATTTTCTGTGTAGGTCGCAGATAATGGGCTGAGAAGTTCGACCTGAAGGTCCAGGTCGCAGTCTTTGGGCTGAAAAGTGCGACCTGAAGCTCCGGGTGTCCCAACGGCAGATTTCCGGAAAAGTTGCCGTCTCAGTTGCGGCTGATGTCTGTCACCTGCGCAATAGGGCCAGAAACACGCGGAAGTTAGAAATTTTAATGTTTTAGGGTTTTATAGGTGAAAAAAAACCTGAAAATATGAAAAAAAAAGCTGAAAAGAAACCCTAGGGTCTGAAGTAGTTGGATATGCAGGAATATGAAAAACTATTAATGGCTACAATTGAAAACCCGTGTGAGTCGCCAAGCAGTTAGTATGAATTCCTTTGTTTAAGTGTACGAAAAAAGACCACTTTAGCTACGCATAACTTATAGCCCTAACATCAAATATGGCTGCCAATATCTTTAGATCTGCATTTAGTTGATCAAGACAAGTGCTCCAAAAAACCAGATCTATGCATATAGAGATATTAAGCAGTAAAAATAAGGTTTTGCTCCATACATCCAATAGACAAGACAAGAACAATTTTTGAAAGAATTTTTTGTATTAAGGCCACCTGGGAGGAAAACAAGAAGGTGTTTCCAATTCTCCTCAATGGGATGGGTTCTTGGAAGTCCTCAGCACTTCAGATCTAGCATTTCTCTCTCCTGTTGGTGTAGAAAACCCAGACAAAGATAGAACTCAAAGAGAGCTCACACAGCAAATAATGGAAAATATCACAATGATAATGGCTCAAAGTCAGACCAAGAGTTTAGATCCAGAGTGATCTAATAGGCAACAAAAGGTGAAGAATGGTAGGGAAAATCCTGCTATTTATAACAAAATATTGGGTCATTCTAGATCTTGGTGTATGATTAAAATAATATTAACCAAATCTAGATCCACCTTTTATGGAATATTTTATTATATTTGTTGGAGGGAAAAAGTATTTGACATGGGTCAAATCCCTTTATTTGTCAATACTAAATAAATAAATGATTTATTTATCATTTTAAGGAAGTGGTTGAAAGATAATCAAATAAATAATTATTTATGGGTGATTTAGTCATATTTAACAAGGAATTAAATTATTCCTAGAAAATAATAAGATAAATAAAGATTTATCTAATTAATTTCTTTGTTTTGGGTTAAACATGACCAGGAATAATAATTAAATTATTGTTTAATTAATTATTCCTTGAGGAAATTCAAACAAATATAGGTTTGTTTAATATTTCCTTTTCGGGTTTCCTGTTTAGACCATAAACAACCGAATAAATGTGTTTTATTAAGTTATTTTACTTAGTGAAAGCAATTTTACTTAGGGTAAAATTGGTCTTACATGGTGTACTTGGGTCCATCTAATGATAATAGGTTAGATGACCAAAAAATGGTGTAACATGACCACCATTTTTCTTAGAGAATTTCCTTGGCTAAAATTATCAACATAAGAGATTAGGAAAATAATATTTAAAATAAACAAGTAATTTGACATTGTGAGGCATACAATTGCAATGTATATAAGGTACTTTCACAAAACGAAAAATAAATAGTGAGCATATAGAAGAAAAGTAATAGTATTATCCTAAAAGATACACACAAGAACATGGAAATAATCATTAATTAACCTAAAAAATATTTCACAAGATAATAATGATCATAAAATAAAATAAAAATGAGCATTCAACAAGATGCATACCAAAGCCAATGAAATAGTTCTTTTTCATCCATATGTGTTAACATAAACATACACCACAAACAATGAAATAATAGCCTTACAATAATTCACAAAGTATGCATGAAAGTGAATTGGACACAAGATCTTAATTTACTAAGTGAAACTCCCAATATACATGATTACAACGATGCAACACTAGCCCTAGTAGTGGAATGTTAAGTCATCACTTGCTCCTCCAAAGAATGATCTTATCTCCTATACTAAAGTAGAGAATCCAAGGTAAAAAATACTTTTTCTTGAGATATGAGGGTGTATATATAATAAATTATGTGACTCTCCACCTCCCATATGACTCTTGACCTCCCTCACGACTCTTGAGCTTCTCATGTGAATTTTCGAATTCCTATGTGACCTTTGAGGTTCTACATGACTTTAGAACTTTTTAGTGACTTTTCACATTCCATATGGGACCCTTGGGCTTCCACACATTTTACATTTTCTCATTTTGAAATTAAATAATTACATTCCACAAATAATGTGGAAAAAATACATGGACAACATAAGATTTTTGTAATGACAATTTGAGAAGCCATAGTTTGGCAACTATGACATAAAAATTCATTGTATAAATGTCAATCTCTTCTCTTTGTTGCTATGAATTCAACTCCTTCATGATGGATCTATTATTGTACTTCATCTTCATATATAAGCTAAACCTTCTAAGTCAACATGAGTTTCCATTACCCATCATGGTCCAAAACTCCTTTATTCTTATATTATCGCATCTTTGTGTCTTGTCTCCATGAGTGTCCTTCTTGTAACCTCTTTCTTGATAACCTTCTTGAGTATTACCTTTCCATGATAGCGTTATATCACCTACAAATGAAGTTCACTCATGAAAAGACAACATCAGTCCCATAATCACTTATTCTATCTAGGTTTCTCATGTAACATGCATAATATGATGGGAAATTTTGAAACGAATTGAGGGATAGGTTCTAGGAATTATTCAGTTAAGAATTGTAGGGATCAAGGGATAATAATGTTTTCCATTGAAACTATTAACTATGAAAAAGGAGGAAAGGTATGACAAAATACTGCATAATACTCAGGTTTAGTTAGTAAGGGTGACAAGACTAGGCACTTTAACTACACAATGCATAATGTTTGAGGAGAAGACTCTGGGATTGCAAAGTTCATAATTGTAATGACCTAGAGAGGGACGTACTATGCACTAGAACTATGAAATATGCAATTGAGGCAAGGAAGAAAAAGGCATTTAGTAGTTGAGCAAATGAAGGATACAAGGGAGGAAATATTATGCACTATAACTATGTAGTGCATAATAATTGAAGAGGAGGGTTAGGGTACTATGAAGTTGGGCTCTACAGGTGTCCTAAAATGACCCCACTATCCACTGCAATTGTGCAATGCACAATATAGGGCAGGATGGATCATGGACTATGTAATGGGAAATACTAAGCAACACAATTGAGGGTATATACTCTGATATTGCTCAATGTGCACACTACGTATGTTGTCTTCAATATGGGTATAGTTCACATGTCCGAGAAGTTAGGATTCCATAACTGAGGCTCATGAGTGTACAATATACTAATGAATTGAATTGTACATTGAATATGCTCATGAGTTGTGAAAGATGTGAGTACAAGGATGAACTCCAAAATTCACTAAGTCTAAGATCAATGAGACAAGAGGTAGGAGAACATAACAGGTCTCAAGCATGATCACACAAACACATATACTCAAGCACATGAAAATAATACACATAGTAATAAAAACCAATGAGCATACAATAAAACAATAGTAAAATTACCTTATCTCCAAGTGTGACACTTAAGATGTACCTTTATGACAGAAATGTTTCAATGCACTCAAAAGGTGTGTTATGCCATAATAATGTGTCTAGCACATGTCCTAATGGTAAATAGCATCAACTAGAGCAGGAGAATGTTTTGGAGCTGCCTCTAGGAGGTGCTCTTAAGATGTGTGAAAACAAGTGAAAACAACATATGCAAGAGAGAAAATGAGACTTGGGAACAAAAAGAAAACACAATAATCACATGCATGAAAATAAGTATGAAAAAGTGACACTTGAAAAATATGGATCAAGAAAAAACAACACATGTATGAGCAAAAGAAAGAAAAAATGACCCTTGCAAAAGAAAAAGCGACAGTTGAGTAACTCACAGGGATGATGGGGAATTTGCAACCATGGGTGCGATAATACTCCCTATAAGCTAATAGTGCACAAAGCTCAAAAGTGAAAGGTGATCATAAGGAGGAGCTTTGGATTGGGCTCTTTACACAGGGATAGTTGACATTAAATTATAGTTAAGTTTGGTGAGTGCGCTTAGTGCATGTCAGGAAAGTAGGAGCCGAAAGAGAATTGAAAGATGTTAGAAAGTACATTGTCACTATCCACAAAGAGTTTGCAATTAATATATGCAAATATTCCCTCACACTTTCTCTATCCATGAGGATTGTGTAGTCTCTATCTATAGAAACTACGTAAGAACTGGCATCAAGGACTACGCAAACACTATGCATAATGAGTGTGCAAGAATTTTTGTTAAGGATTGTGCACTCACTAGTTTTGGAGACTATGCAATCACTGTGAGTATGCAATTCTCATCTACTATCATCAAGGACTATGAAATGCTTGAATTCCAAGGATACACGTTGATTGTTATGATTGCTTAGAAGAAGTTTTCTATGGAGGCATGACAAGACAAGCATGTAAAATCAGGACACTTTGACACTTAGAATTATCAAAGGAATACTTGAACACTTGAGAAACATGACTAAGTATGAAATTAGTGGCTTGAAATTAAGGATAGCATGACCAAAAGGAGGCTCTAAAATTTGGATGTGGGAAAAATTTTGGAGGGTGCTTGTCACAGCAACAACACTTCGCGACACACTAGTAGAACTCCAACTTCTATGTTTAGGTCTTACATTACTTTTAAGATATAACCTTTTGGAAGTATTGTCCTATCTAATTTATCACACTATCTTCTTTACTTAACCCACTTACAGATTTAGTCACTTCTATTCCCCTTGACAGCTTAACATTCCACAAGACTAGTCAAACATCAGTTTTTTCAGTTACGGAGTAGGAGTATGATGTAAGTTCCATGATTTTAATATGTTCAAAATTTTATTATCTTCTTTGGTGTTTCTTCGCTACTAGTAGCCCTATTCAGTACCCTAACAGAGTCGCTTCAAGGAATCACAAGCATTGTTTCACTTTGAGCGAGCCTTTTCAGTACCCCGACAAAGTTTCTTACTTCACCTCTATGCACATGATGCCTTTCTCTTCTATCACCATTTGTTTATTTTAGAACTTTGTGCTCATTGAAATTTCATAAGAATTTATTTTTTCCAATGGCTAAAGAGGGATCCCAACTTATTTAACGAGAAATAGAGGTTGTTCCTTCTTTTTCAAACTCTTATATATACACTTCTAAAAGTAGTATGCTAACTTAAGTTTTTCCTCCTTTCCCTTACCTAATTGACTTGGATGACACATTAAAACCAATCAATATAAAGTGTTGATTTAGGGAATGAATATCCTATGATAGATATGGGAATCTTAGATCTCTTGAGTTTTTTTTTAGAATGAAATGTATTTTCCATACAGGAATCACGACCTTAAAAGATATTCAGGTCCAAACTAAGAAGTAGACCAAAAATAATCCAAGAATTCATTGTTGTCACAGTTTCCATTTCGAATTTTTCCACATTACCATAGAGCCAAATGAAATTTCTTCCATACATGTTTTTATTAAAATGAAACATAGGTAAAGACATGAAAGAAATCACGACATGACGTAAAAGAAAAATAACATGTAAAACTAGTAAAGGGCATGCAGATAACAAAACTTAAATGAAGAGGGGATGTAGGGAAAAGGGATATAATACAATGCAAAAGTAACAAGCATGTGAATAAGAAAAATAATAGAAATAAAAGGTTAACCTTATGTGAAGTAAAATTTCCAATGTATTCATTCAAGTTGTTCCCAATCTGCAAGAAAAAAGATATAAATGATTAGAAACATTATAAAAAAATGTGTAGAAAAAAATATCTCGACCTGAATCTCTCGCACAATAAATTGAAGGTCTTTCCTATTGGCAGAAAGATGTTCCATAATAGCTAAATTTAACCAATATGAAACTTTACCTTATTTAACACACTGATCATAAAAACCTTGAAGGTTCTTGTTGAATACACATTCATTTGCATTTTCAATCTTTGCAAACATTAAGAAAGATCGATGTAACAACCCTGGTCAAAACTTCATGTAAATAAAGTTCATAGAGGTAGAATAATAACCAAGGTTATGGGACACTTATTCCAATTTGAATTTTGGGAAAAAATATCCTAGTGTGGGTGTTCATTTGGTTTATCATGGCTAAGGAAATTGACAAAGGAAATGCTAAAGGCAATGGCAAAGGAAATGACAATCGCTTTGGAAAGGGAAAATGGCATATTTGGAAATTTATTTATGTAAATAATGGAAATTATGAGAAAAGGAAGGTGAAAGATCACAGGTTGGATGTGAGGAGAAAAATGAAGGAAAATAATGGAAAATTGAAGAAAATAGAGGCCTCGTTGATAAAAAGGTTGTTGAATATTAGTTGGTACCTTTATTAGTTCAGTTTTGGATCTCTCTATCTATTCTCTCTCTCTCACTCTTGGACACACAAAGTTTTATTGGAGCACTCTAGCATTGGATCAAGGAAATCCAAGGAAGGAACAAGAAGGCAAGGAAAGAAAATATAAAGCAAGGAAGAGCGGCATCAAGCAACTACAACGAGATTACTTACATGTATCGATTTGCATGTGTGATTTCTTTACTAGATTTGGCATGCATGGTACATGCATGTGTGTTTTTGGTTCTCTTTTTTTCATTAGAATGGGTTTTGCTAGGTGTGATAGTGTTCTTCAGACTAACCTTTCCATTTCTAGATAACCATGACGTTCTTTTATAAGTGTGATGGGTTCTTTATATTTATTTAAGTTGTATTGCAAGATGGTTTCGAAACTAAGTGAGGTGGTCTCTAAAAGAAAGTACACATGGCCTAGGAATCCCTAGACCAGAGAAGGTGGAATTGTGGTAAAACCAGATTTTTTGTGCCTCGACAGGCCTTGGAATCCTCAACCGGGTGAATTACAGGATATACGGTAAATCCTAGAGGTGTGCTCTCACAATCAGGCCTAGGAATCCTTAACCAGTTTATGGAAGAATATAAGGTAAATCCTAGAGGGTGGAGTCTCCATTAGGCCTAGGAATCCTCAATGAGTAAATGATGGGATATACGATAAATCCTAAAGACTAGAAGGCAGGAAAATTACTCAAGGTGTAGGTGGAGAAATCTGGTGGCATCCATGCTTTTTTAGGGCCTAGTGATCTGATGGGGATTGTGGTAAATCCTAAGAGAACCTAGTTTTGTTTTGTTTTGAGTCTCACATTCATGCTTGGAATATGGCACCAAGGTGATTGGAAGAAAGAAACATTCTCTTCAGCCAATCTATGGTCGGGTGGTTCATGGAAGTCCCAAACCTGGTTGGTTTGTGCATTCATTAATAAGAGCTTCTTCTCCTTGGTATTTTATGTGTAAATGTTTTAGTTTATATGTGGATTTTATGTTTGTTATACCCTTGCTATTTTTTTTGGTTATATGTCTTGGTTATGAGTATATTTTATGATAGAATTGATGTATGGCTTTGTTGTAGGGAAAACCCAACACCACACACCCCCCCCTCTCCCACCCCCCCTTTTTAAATTATTTACTTCAAATAATGGAGAACCTTTCTATTAATTTTTGGCTAAATGCCTTTTATGGTTTTCATTAATTTAATCATCCCACAATTTTTCCTTTTTTTCATTTATTAGATTTCCATTTTGATTGTTTCATTAAATTTTATTTTTATCAATCTTTCCATCGACACTTGTTTCGCCTCATTTGGTCAACTGATTTGTAAATGGCACTCCTTTGAAGTTTGAGCATTTTTGTCACAAAGGTTAAAAAAATGTATAAACTGTATAATATTTTAATTTTCACAATTAAAATAGTCATTCATTGTAAATATTAACTCTTAGTTAATTTTTACTAATTTTTTATTTTTCACTAACGTTCCTACAAAATCACCTAGCTAAATTCTGCAACAAATGAAAACACGTTTCGGGATCTTGTTAATTTACTCTAGTTTGTTATTTTAAATCAAATTGCCAAACACAAAACCCAAAAATTACAAAGTGGCGGTGGCCCAATTTGTAGAATTGTTAAATCAATGTGGGCCCTATTTCACCTCCCTTCCCTTCCTTCCAAAATAATTTTTTGATAAAAAATTATTATTGCGATATCGCATATCGCAAGTTCACCAAGCTCTTCAATTATTAAATTCACAATTTTGCAATTCAAGAAATTTAATGGGGGTCTTTGGTTTTATTATAGATATTTTAAACTCCTTATAACTCTTGGGCCTACGTCACCTGACCATCACGTTACCGCATCGAAAAAATCGTAATCAACACGTTTTAAAAACCCCTATGGGCCTCTTCTTTGTGATATGTGATGGCATAGTTAATTAAACTTCTAATACCTCCAACACACTCCTTAACTCCCTCCTCCCTCCATGGCATATAAGTAACCTTGAACAATGGTTTGCATAGTAAAGTTTTTAATTTAATAGTATATTAATATTATAATTATAATATTTTTTATATTTTTAATATAATTTGAATTCTACTATTAATATAATATTATTATATTTTATTAATTTCTTTTAAATAATTTTTATTTTAATTAATTTATGTTAATAATTAATACGTAATTTATTTTTTAATTACAATTAATTAATTAAAAACTATAATATAATTTAAGATTATAATTTAATTTAAAAATTAAGATTTTTAGCCCACACAACATAATTTCCAGAATTCTGGCAATTTTTTATATACCGAATTTAGAAGCTCATAAATGGAATTTTAGTTGGCCAAATAAGGCCCAATACTGCTCATTGGAAAGATAAAATTACGTAGAACATTTATGAAGTGGTTGTAGTACCATCTTTGATCATTTAATGGGTCTATAATCCAGTAGAAGATCAAGCTCCAAATTTTTCATAAAACAAATTTTCCGAGTTTATTTTCTGCATTCTCATTTTTCCACTTCTTCTGAGTGCATATTCATTCATCTATGTTCCTCTTGACCAATTATATCATCACAGACATCAATAGAAAGCTCTTATTTCTTTTTCATTTAATTATTTAATTATGTTTGAATGAAGATATTTTATTCCAGATTTGTTATTTTGATTTGATTTTGCATTTTAATTTAATTTTGGATTTGTTTTTTGCAGGGAAATAGTTGAAGATATGAGAAGAGAAAATCTCAATCAATGAGAATGCTCCAACAACAGAAGAACGGGATTTTTGGCCCAATGAAAATTGATGGAGTAGATCTATTCTTCAACAAACTTTCTTATTGAAAAATATTTTTGTAAATATTATAAACAGTAGATTGTAGAATGTAATTAGAGGGCTTATCTTCTATTCAATTCTGAAATTCTTGAAGGCACTATTGTAAAGAGGATTTCGAGTTGTAGGTTAGAGGAGAGAAAACTCATATCTGGGGGATTATTGTGGATTTTTCTTTTGCATTTTGAATTATGTATGATGGGCATAGTTTGCATTATTGCAGTTGTTGTTGCAACAACAAAAGTTCAAAGATTGTAGAGGATTGTTGGAGACCAGAGCCAAAGAAACAGATTCAATAAATTGGTATTTATAGTAATATTGTTTTAAATACTGATTTCATTTTATGATAGTAGGAATGTGTTATTTTATTCGTATTTGTGCACTATTGTCAATATGAGTAATTTGTCTCAATTATATGTTATTATTTATCTTTGCTCTTATGGGTTGAATTCTAATTTCTGAGTAACTATTTACCTAGAAATCTATTTTTTAAATATTGATTTGACAAAGATTGATCTGTTGTGACTATTTCCTCATATTATAGTTTAGCTATTCGAATTATTGATTTTAACAATCAATATCATTTTTGTGAACTACTTCCTAAATGTTGTTGGTTGATTATTTCAGTTAAGAGGTCTCTTAATAGAATATGTTTTGGCATTCATAATGTCAATTAATTGAACTATTTCATTAACTTGATATTCATTATAAGAAAAACATATTCAAATCCCAAACATTTAAATATCTTCTCTTTGTTGGGTTATATCTATATCTGCCTAATTGAGATAGGATTAATATAATTTTCATTTTTTTCTTGCGTTTTAGAATAATTTTGTATTTATATTTAATTCTACATTCCTAAAAGTCCTCGTTCAAAAGAGGTAAACTTTAATTGTGGCATGGCTAAGCCCTAGATCAACTTAAGGATTATTTTATTTCCTAATCAACAAGAGGGATGCTCTGATATATCTTCTCCATTGGTAGATGAGAGTCATATTTTAATCTGTTGGAGATGGATAGAAGGTAACTGGACCTAGTTTAACCAGTCAGAACCACCATTTCAATGGAAAAGGAGCCGCTTCAAGGTCTGGATTGGGTGGTCTCCCTCATAGTGTTTTAGGTGAACATTTTTGGCCCTCAACAATTTTGGGGCTAGAAGGAGGCCCTAAGACATTTTTTCCTTTTAAATTTTTATTTAACCACAATGGCTCCTAATAAACTTCCAATTTGGAGTCATATTTCTTGAAGTGCATCTTCCAATAATCCACCAGAAATAGTAAGACACTATTCTAAGGTAAATTTTAACAGTAAGAGGAATACCTATGCATTCAATCATGTCTTTCAATTTATTCAAAAAATTTCAAATTCTATTTTTCAAGGAATTGATGAAGGTATTTTATGTATAATTTTTACTCTTACATTCTTGGAAAAAGATAATATTTGGTGCCAATCACTTCTAGTTGCCTCAATTCATAGTTGGGATCAGTTTATTACAATATTCCATTGTAAATTTGATGGCTATATCTACGAACAGGTATATGAAGATTTTGAAGATTTACGAAGATTCAAAAATAAATATTTGATTGATTTTACCATAAAGTTTTATTTAAATTGTTTAAAATTTAAAATTGAAAAAAAACCTTTGAAACAGGAATTATTAAATTGGCTTGAACATGTTTTTTATCTTCCTTCCATTCATAATCCATGTGAAATTATTTCAAGATGTTGTCAATCTCTTTCCAATTTTATTAGCATAATTGATAATTCCATTATGGAGGTGCAAACAAATGATGATGAAGTGGCCTCTATTATGTATGATCAATTCCTCCATTTAGTGCACACTTCCTACAATATTGATAATGATCAAGGTGCACCTTCACATGTCAATCAATCTCAATTACAAATCTTGGAAAATTTCGCTAATCAACCACAAGAAGGTACTAGAAAAAATCTTGAAGAAGATACTACTTTGAAATATGAAAATCAGTTTTTGTTAGAATGAGAAAATCATAACATAAGTCAGCAAGTACAAACAGCGATTAAATTTTCTAATAATACTCAATCTACTGTACAAAATTCTTAATTTTAGGAATATTGCTTCTGTGATCCATAAATTGTGAAAAAATATTTTGGTAAAAATCACATCCAAATAAATTTGGTCAAAAGGACGTGTTTCAAACCATCCAATGTGGTTCATCATCGGGACTTCATGAAAAACTGATCAGGAGACCCAATTAAATAGATATGAGAAGCTCCAACTAGCCATTGAAAAATAACGACTAGTTAGACTAAATCAAAGTCGTAGAAATAAAAAGTCAAAAAACATATATAAAAAGATTAAAGTTTATAATATAAATATTATTTATTATTATTTGTAATTTTAATTCATTTTTATTTTTATTTTTATTTAATATACAATAGGAATTATTCAAAATATTCTAGAAGATTAAATAAATATAGGATTATTTCTATTAATAAAACATAGTTAAAATATTTATTTTGTTTAGTATTATTTAAAAACATAAAGGATTAAATGCTACTATAATAAAATAAAATAAAAATAAAATAAAATAAAAACAAAAATAAATAAATAATAATAATTTAATTTTTAATAATTTTTATTTTAATTTATTTTATTAATATTTATTAAGTAATTTACTTATTTACTTATTTATTTTATTTAATTGTTTATTTATTTATTTATTATTTTATTTTATTTTTATTTTTATTTTTTTATTTTTATTTATTTAATTTAATTTTTTTTATTTTTTTATTTTTTAGGAATGAAGAGCAGGAATCCAACACCTGCTAACCATCCACCCATCGTCCCTGTTCAAGTTAAGAGGCCTCTGTTCGTTTTCCAAGGCTTCTCGCAACTTGCGGTGGTGGAAGTGGTCGATCTTCGCAATCACCTTAGCATCTTCAATGCAAATGTGATGATTAGTCTTCTCAACATGCTCTGCTAGGGCCGAGGAGCGCGATCTATTATGCTTAAGGTCAGCGACATGCTCATGAATTCTTTGATTAATAGATCGGCCCGTTTCACCAATCTAAGGTGTCCCACAAGAGCATGGAATCAAGTACACACCCTTACCATCCTTAGGGAAAATCGAGTTTTTAACAGATCTAAGGGAACTTTGAATGGTGCAGTAGGGTTTAAACATTGAGGAAACATTAAACTTCTTTAGGATCCTAGTGATTTTATCTGTAGTACCTTAGATAAATGGAAGGTGAACTCCAGATAATCGTTCGCAAGGATATTTCTTAACTCTAGGACCCCTTTCTACTTTTTGAAAAGCTTTAAGGCAGTGACTTATACTATAACCATTTTTATTAAAAAATTTAAGGAGATGAGCCTTTTCACCTTCAAAATGGTTAAAATTAGAGATTCTAAAGTCTCTGGTAGCTAAGGTGTTGAGAACCCCGAGCTTCTGAGCAGGGAAATGGTGAGAACTAGCATGTAAATACTGCTCAGTGTGCGTCTTCTTTCTAAAAACTTGATGAGAAAAAAAACCATCTTCATTCCTAGAAAGGAGGACATCAAGAAAAGGCAAGCTACCATTATCTTCAAATTCCATGGTGAACTTAATGAAGTCATATTGATCATTAAGATGTTGGAAGAAAAGTTCCAATTTCTCCTTACCATGAGGCCACACAACACAGGTGACATCGAAAAATATTTTCCAAAACTTAGGTTGAAAAAGGGAAGAGGAAAGGGCTCTAGATTCAAAGTCTTCCATGAACAAATTAGCTACCACAGGAGAAAGGGGGGAACCCATGGCCACACCACAAGTTTGTTCATATAATTCACCCTCAAAACTAAAGAAAGTTGAGGTTAGATAAATTTCAACAAGATATGTCATATCTGGATCAGTGACATGAGAAATAACATCAATAGCCTCCCTAATGGGGATGCTAGTGTATAAGGAAACAACATCAAAACTAACAAACCTATCATCACTGTCTAACTTCAAGTCTTTCAAATCATTAATAAAAGACCAAGAGTCTTTAACAAAGGAAGAGGTCTGACCTACAAGCGGTTTCAGCCTAGTGGCTAGAAATATAGCGAGCAGATAAGTTGGACCTCCTATGATGTTAACAATAGGGCGGAGGGGGAATCCATCCTTATGAATCTTAGGAATACCATAAATCCTTGGCGTGAGAGGGTTACTCTCAATTAGCTTTTTTCTCAAAGAACCAACAATGCTACTCAATTTTATAGCCAAAGCAACTGCTTTTGAAACTTTTTTTAGAGGATTTTTGTCAAGCTTCTTATAACTCCCACTATTAAGAAGGTGATCTAACATCTTATTATGATAATAATATTTGTTTAAAATGACCGTAGCACCTCCCTTATCAGTGTTAAGAACCACAATGTTAGGGTTGTTGTTTAAAGATTTGAGAGCCTCAAACTCTAGTTTGCTGATGTTGCTCTTAGGCGGCTTAGCTTTACTAAGGATCATGGCACAATCCTGCCTGATAATGTCTTTGGTAGTATCAGGTAAATCCCTAATCCCATATTCAATATCACAGATAATGTCTAGACTTAGGAATTTCTTAGGCGCAAGAGAAAAATTTAGACCCTTTTCCAACAAACTAAAGACATGAGGATCAAAAGAAAAACTAGAGAGATTAATAACATTATTATTCAAGGGGAGAGAATTACTATTACTACTATGGTTATTATAATTATCAATGTTAATTTTATTATAGTATTTATTAATATTATTATATTTAATAACATCATTATGATTGTTATTATTCTTTATAATACTATTATTCTTAATAATACTATTATTATTATTATTATTATTATTTTTAAAACTATTATTATTAATAATACTATTATCATAATTACCAATCCTAATATTATTATCATTAAATTGTAAAAAATCATCTACATTATTCATGTTAATAATAAAATTATTATCTTTTTTACTGTCGCCATTGTTTAAGGAATTATGAAGATTACATTTCTTAATTCTTTTACAATGATCAAATGCCAAATTCAAGACAGCAAAGCAACATTCTTCAAGAAAGAACAATTAGCCAAGTAATTATCTTAAATTTAAAATCTGCAATGAAGAAAATGCATAAGTATTCCCAAATAGAGACATTTTCAAATGCATTGTTTCAGATTTATATTTTTCCCTTTATCATAATATTTTTTCTAATAGAAATTTATCCTCTCTTCACTTTAAATATATTTCAGAAAACAGAGAGACTGATATAAATGAATTTCCTATTTTTTTTTTATCAAGAGACAGAATCATTTAATGATCATTCTTCTAGCATTAATTAACATGTGCTTCATATTCCTTCTTGTTTTGATACATCACATAAGATTCAAGGGAATCTTAAAGAAAGTCCTATAGTCATTTATGATAATTACTTTGACATTGAGGATGTTGATTTTTCTAATTCTCAATATAATCCCCATAAGCAAGTTAAAATCACATGTGAGAACGGAGAACACTCTAACACATAAATTATTTCAAATATTTCTCATTTTCAGACAATTAATCATACTCATGATTTTAGCATTCAATAAACCATTCCAATCTATGATTTATATGGCGATCAAATTGTCATTCCTATTCTTATGCATAATTCTCTTTCTAATTCACAAGTTGGTATTGATAATCATTCCAATTCCATTATTCCAACCAATTCCCATGAAAGGGAATTTTTTTTTAAACAGTCAAAATTTTGTCAAGACAATAATTGTAACAGTAGTGTAAACTATAATTCGATTTTGTCATTCCATCATTTATTTTGTTTAACTTCAAATTTATTTTATGTTTTTATTCTTATATTTTTAGATACTTTGTGTTGGCATATTGAACAATCAATTGACCCATTGCCTAAATACAATAATGAAGTTTCACATCATAATTATGAACATAAAGAGCTATTAATCTTCCAATTCCAACTGATTTTCATCTCTTATCAATTACTTCTAACTTATCAAAGGAAGTGTCAACATGAAAGTTTATTTTCAAAACATTACCAACACTCTAATTCAATTAATGATCTTCTATTGAATATATAATATTTCCATCCATTCTTCATTGACCCATTTGAAAAATATTTGGAGAATTTTCCTTCACCAAATATTTTTAATAACTTAACACTTGAACATAACACTAACAAAAACATTCAGGTCATTGTATCTAAAATTTCTTATTCACAATCTAGCCTGTCATCCCCTCTTTTGAACCCCTCCCAATAAATAATGGAAATCTATCCATATTTCTATGATCTAATTGAATTTTAGTTGGAAAGGACATTTCAAGAGAAGCTGATTGTAAATAAGCTGCTAACAATAAATGTACATTTCTTTTTCATATTTATTTTTCTTATTTTAATTACATATATGCTCTTGTTACTAATGTTTAACATATATACAAAAATGCAAAAAATAAAATGAGAGAATGGTTACATTGGAAGTATGACTATACGTAGTCATGTTTCCTTCATTAAGTTAGAAATAGGAATAGATTAATTTAGAATAGATTATTTTCTGTTTGTGTTTATTTCATTATTTCAGATTTTCAATAAGCAAGTAATGAATCCTATTTTTTCTAGGCATCCCCTATAATTTTTAGAAAAGAAGCTTAGGAAATTTTAGAAGCTCTTGAATAGTCATATCATACATATTTTTCAAGCCTTAATTTCCTTGTTCTACCAAAAAATTCATCACATTCAGCATACATGAATAAATTCCAAGGATTTTTTGTAGCCTGGAATTTTTTTATTCTGAAGTATTTCTAAAAAGGAGCTCATTTTTGCCACTCTTCTCCTCCAATATAAGTTTGAGGTCGATGCAATTTGAAAATTCATTACTTAGCATTTTAGATTAAATAAGTAGGTGATGTTGAACACATGCAAATTTTGAAAATTTTGGGAGAACTTGAAGATTAATGAGGTAAAGTTACAATCAAAATTCTTCCAGGTATGTGTTTACAGGTTCATCATCATCTATTTTTACTTTTACTTTTCAAAGGTTATTTCTTATTTATGTTTTGTTTCTTTGGCAGGACTTCATTAACTTGATTGTGTAGTTCTAAGATAAGCAAGAAGCTAGATATTTAAAAATCCGCAACATGTTCAGGGAAGTATTATTGATTTCTAATCGAAATTTGAGCATTTTTTATTTTTCTTTTATTCATTAGAAAACAACAATAGGCCTTTAAAACAATATCGCAAAATTTCAATTTGAACTTCATATCACTAATACTTTGATGTATATATATTGACGATATTCCCATCTGCTCATTCTCTGATAAACCTTCCACCCAATATCGTATCATCCATATCGCAAATCCTATGTATTGCAAAAATTTCATCAGAAACAGCTTTTAATTTATCGTTACGAAACCGCTAATGCAAGACCTCTGATATTCCTTTTCGCTCATTCTCTGATAGTTGAATTCACTAATATTACGATGTCCACACAACCCTGGACTTGATACGACATTTAAATCCAGTTTTAAAATACATCACATTCATTCATAAATCGAAATTTTTTTGAGGCATATGTTTAAAATTTATGATGTTCCGGATCTGATATGAAATTAAAATCCTCATAATAAAACTATTGGTTTCATTCTTCATCACCCATCGAAATATCAACTATGTTACATCTCGCACTCAAATCTTCTGATTATTGATCTCTTATAAAAACCAAGGTCAGCCCCACCAATAAGCCATGTCATCTATCTCATTCCCTATATCGAAAGAATAATATTGGCATTTCCTTTTATTAAAAAACTCCAATCTTTCAATATGATTATTCTTCGATATTGCAATCACTCCATCACAATTTCCCATTGTGTATGCTCATATCGCAATCCTGCTACCACAACACTTATATCACATCGAAAAACTCAAATGATACCTTTTATTGACATCCTTCAATGCGATAGAAGTCAACATATTCCTGTCTTCCATTGTCATTTAAATGTTATATAACACTTGATCACATATTGGAAAAGTTGGAAGTCACATCTTTTAAGTTATGCATGAAAAATAAACTTGTGATGCGAAATATTCCACAAGGCAGCGACCTATACAAAAGACCTTGTCAACACATGTTTTCATATTTTTATGACCCATAAAGTTGTGAAATATTACCAAACATGGTCATATAGTTAATTCATCAAAAGGATAAGGTCTCCTTAGCCATTTCAAGTTAGTATAGGGAAATTTTATTTTTTACATTTTTAACCTATCCTAAGTCTCATGATCACCTCCATTTATGTCATTTCATGTCCCATCAGTCCTCATATGGTGTTAGTTTTCACTTCCTATGCATTTAAAATAAAAAAGAGTGCTTTTTTTAGTTTTTCAAATTTTCGTAGCATTTTAAACAGGAAAACAAAATTTTTTGCTACAAAATTACCTAATAGTTTTGTAGTGAATCTGTTAGAGGTTAAAATAACTTCGCTACAAAAATCTGTTTCTAACTTGTCTTTTCAAATTCGCTATGAAGTGTCACTCTATGATTGAAGGATTTAGGGTGGAGGTCATTCAAGTCTAATATGGTTAATTCAAAGGTACATAACCATGTCTGAGGTCATCATTACCTTTTTGGGTATGTATGTGTCATGATTAAAGCATGAGCTATCATTTAAACTATAAAACCTTACCCCAAATAGCATTTTTTCATATCACACTTTAGCTTTGCATTTAATTCGTTCTCTTGAGAGATGGTTCATCGAGCCAAGAAGTTTGCTGGAAGATTTGAGCTTTGCAGGTATCATGAAACAAGCGAGGTTGTGAAGATATAAGGCACCCATGGCTGCAAGAAGGAAAACAAACAAAGGCGGTCATTGCCATAGGTATGAGCCCATGGACATGAATTTACCCAATGGAAAACCAACTGCCATGGAGGTCTCAAAAAAAATGGTTGCTTACAATTCTGTCAGAGGTTACAGGGCTTTCATCTACTAGTTTCCAAGGATTTTTCCACTAGAGTGGAGGCCATTCAAGTCTATTATGGTTCATTCAAAGGTACATATCCATGTATGAGGTCATAATTACCTTTTTGGGTATGTATGTGTCATGATTAAAGCATGAGATTTCAGTTAAACCATAAAACCTTACCCTAATTAGCCTTTTTTCATATTGCACTTTAGCTTTGCATGTAATTCAATCTCTAGAGAGTTGCTTCATCGAGCCAAGCAGGTTGCTGGAAAATTTGAACTTTACAGGTGTCGTCAAATAAGCGAGGTTGTGAAGATATAAATCACCCATGGATGCAAGAAGGAAAACAAACAAAGGTGGTCATTGCCACAGGTATGAGCCCATGGACATGAATTTACTCAATGAAAACCCAACTGCTATGGAGGTCTTAGAAGAACTGGTTGCTTGCAATTTTATCAGAGGTTTTAGGGCTTTCATCTACAGGTTTCCAAGGATTTTTCCACCAGCTTCATAGGAACAACTTCAAAAGTTTGAATTATGAACCTTACAGTGACACCAGATAGCATTTCATCAGCAACATGAATCCCTAGAGGACGGGAACAATGGTTTAAAGGCATCAAATTTACAATTCCAGATTGAAAAGAGTTCATCAAACGAGAACACAGTGAAATTGATCTTACAAGTGCTATCCCTAGGATTTTCATGAAGGACAATTATTCAAAGTTGTTGATGATAAACCACAAGTATTTTACCTATGAAGGAAGGTTTCACATGGTGTACTCCCATCATCTAAGGCTTCTTCTGCATTTTTTGGGTAAGAGGTCACTTGACTTACCTTTTTATTTATACAAAACTGTAGGGAAAATGTCAGACAAGATTCAAATCAAAACAAAGGGAAATGCAACTTCTCTTTCTCATCATGGTTTAATTAATTTGTTAGTGTTAGAGGAATTGAGGAGGTTAGACAAAGACTGAACTTCTTTCTTTTTCATGAGTGGATATGAAATTGATGTTTTCACTCCTAAGAAAGCCTCCAAACCTAGAAACATTTCATCACCAGTTGTGGCAGAGGAAGTTGAAGAAGGGAATGATGATCTCCTCCAGAACCAGTGAGCATGGAAGCAGAGCCTTTGCAGAAGAGTGACACACCTAAAACAACACCTGCAAAATAGAAGCAGATAGTCAGCAAAAAAGGCACCAAGAGAGTCACTAGGAGCCAGACAGTGGCTAAAGGAAACATGGAGGATATCCTGCATGCAATTGGAATTGAATAATGACCCATTGTGCAAGTTGAAGACATTGAATATGGAGAAAGAAAGCTGAAGAAAGGTAAGACAATTAAAAAATTAAAGTTTGCAGGTGATGATGCTAGTTTCGTTCTTCAACCTAGAAAGCTAGTGACCAAACATGTAAGGAAGGCCATGGAAAGAAACAAAGAGACTGAGAAAATTAATGAAACTTCTTAGCCACAAAGCATCACAGATTTTTCTTCACCTGCAAAATAAAAACTGGTTATTAAAAAAAGAAAGGCTAAAGAGAAAATTATTGAAAAAACTGAAATTGAAACCCTTAAAGAGTAGTTAAAAGAGGTAGGTAAAGAGATATAAGTTTTGAAGCAAGAGGAAAAGAAGCATAGATCTGAGAAGTTTCAGTTTGAGCAACTGAGGAAAATCTGGTAAGATCAAGTCACAAGTGTTTCAAAAACCTTGGACAATACAAAAAATTTGATAAAGTGGACTCAGGCACTAAGAGGAGAAGTCGAACATATCAAAATTATAAACTTGCACTTATAATCCAAGAACAAGGCATTAAAGGACAAAGTTCAAGATCTTCAGGTTCAATTTTATTTGATTCATGTGGAATTGAAAAAGAAAGGATTGAAGATGACAGTGGTAGAGGAGCCTATTATTCAACTGATTGTAAATGAGGAGGAAACACCATAGGAGTAATAAGTTAAGATGGAATATGTTTTAGAAGTTCATAACATGTAGAGAACCCAAATTTTATGGATGGAGAATATTTTTTGAAGACCATCTTGAAAACAACATTTTCTAGTTTCTTACACAATTTCGTAGCATACCTTAGGCTTGAGGCCAGAAATACGCTATGAAAATTCCTGCAGGGGATTTTTTTCTTCAAAACTCAGTTTTGGCATGTTTTATGGAGGGAGATTGATTTTTTTCAAGGTTTCATGACATTATGAAGGTGTTGCAATAGCAAAAAATTCAAATAGATAGATGGAAAATTCATTTTTCCTATGTTACTAAAACTCGCTACGAAACTGCCTAAAATTGCCCTGTTTTCATAGCAAGTAATTTTTGAAGAATTTTTAGAATCTTGACAACACATCAGTCAACTAGACACCTCCATCATGTTAGTGGACTTTATTAGCAGAGATTTATGACTCAAATCAAGTGTCACACAACTATCTCATCAGTCAATGCAACGTTAAAGATGAACGTCATCCATTCCTAAAAACCAGGATTATGTTCCACAAATCTAGGGGTGCTTTAAAGATGTAAAGTGATGGTGAACTTGGTGATTTTTCCTTTGAGCATGTGACATTCATTATGTAACCATTATGTAATTGTTTCATTGATAGGATAAATGAATGTAATAAATAGGAGATAGAGTCATATTAGGAGTTTGTTTCTTTAAAGATAGTTGTCATTTTTCTATTTTAAGTTAGTGGTTTCAGTTATGATAGGTGTCAAAGTAGAATTTGAACATCTAGACAGCTAGGCGGGCCATCTACATTATAAAAAAGTCTATTTATAGACAGAACATCAAAGAGGAAGGGGTTGGAGAATATTGCGCCAAATTGCTTCTTGTATGTTTAATTTTGACCATTATCAGTAATACAAAGTGACATTCTACTTCCAGACCTAAGATTCTCATGAAGTTTTTGATGTGTTATTGATCTGTATCTCTATGTTTAATCACTTGTAGTAGATTTCATCTCTAATTACTCAAAATTCATAATATTATGCTCTGACTTCCTTTAGTGGTGAAATGACTATGTTTTCCTATGTTATGTGTGTGAATTATCTCTATTAAAAACCTCTTTCTACCTCAACTTCCATGTGAAGAACCACTGTCACTAAGACTACTATTTATTGACTCCATAAGCCCAATGGTAGAAAACTTTCATTTTTTAGCCTGCAATCATACAAAAACAAGTTACAATTCCATAGTGTTAGCCATCTAGTACTATCCTTATTCAAAATCATAAAGCCCCTTTGAGAGAGCCCTCTCAAACTGAAGAGGCTAATATTTAGTTAGCAGTGGTTTGAAAGAGTTACATTCAGTTGATTGATGAGCAACCAGTCAAGATCAATTTGGTGATAACACATATTCTGCCTCTCATTGGTCTAGCAACTATGAAATTCTTATGATTTTTATTGCTTTAAATTGCTACAAACCAAGGAAATTTCGCACAAAAACGCTTGCAGTAAATGACCTTATCCGTGATTTTATCGATGCTTGTTCCAAATCTTAAAATATTCCAAAATGCATTGAACCATTGCATCACACTCGCCAATTATTTTTCCCTTTAGTTATATTCATTTCTTCTAAAGAGACCCAGAGCCTCTAATTTATGAATTTTGGAATCCCAATCCTCTACTTTTCATTTTTCGATATTATCTTCATAATTTAAAATTTGTTCGCTTATCAGACCCTTAGGTTTGTATTATACCAGAAGCACTTAAAATGAATTATAAGATTTACATCTCCAAGCTTCACATTTACTTTTCTTTCCACTATCTTGTCCATCACATTTAGTGAAGGAAATGATGCTTATTTTACTATCTTCATTGGAATTTTCTGGTCTCAGAATTTTGTAAAAATGATTTTGGCTTTAGAAAATGTTTTGAGATATTTAACTCTTGATTTATTCTCATATTTATTAAATCTTGAATTCCTCTCCTAGAAGCTTATTTTATAGGTAAACGTAAGTTCTCTTGCAATAATTTTACAAAACTTAAAATTATCTCATTATTTGAATGAAAGTTATTGCAACTATTTTATAGACTCTTGCGAAATTTTTACCTCTGATATCAGAATTTTTTTTGTTTAAGAACAAATTTTTTTTACATTATACATTTATCAATAATTTCTTATTGGACATGACCAATATCATAATTTTTTTTTGTAAAAGTTACACAAAAGATTTTGTTCCAAGATCTTGCTTCCCTTAATATTCTAAATACCAAACTTCTTGTATCGAAAGTGAAATTTCAATAAACTTCTGAAAACAAATGCCATCGGGAACATGATGAAGTAAGATTTAATTTATTGAATTTTTTTCCATTGATACTTTTGGAAAACTTGAGCTTTTACCTTTTTCTTTGATTCTCTCGAAAACCTATAATTTCAAAATATCAGGCTAATAATATTCACAAGTATTTGATCATTACATTATGATATTTCACTATGTATATATGAAGTCTTATTTTATTATATTTGAATATATACACTACTTTCATGTTATAATGGTATTCCAAAACTTGGATGTATTTCAATCATAATTTTACCAAATCCAAGTATTCATTCATAGGGATGACTTTATGACTAAAGGGATATACATTATTCATAGTGTATGTGCATGGACTTCATTTACTCTTCTCTGCAATCTCCTTGACTAATAAGGAATTTGGAAAAGTAAAGTTAATGTACCGATGGTTAATTCATATTTTAATTCTCTTTTATTTTGATATATCACTCCATACTTATCATGAAAAGGTTCAAGTCCTCTCAATTTACACGAGTTCTACATTATTTGGGATTTTGAATCAACTTCAATTTTTTGGAGCTGATATAAAATTCAGAATGAAAGAAACAAAGAGAAAATTCATCGCTGCAATTCATAAATAATCATTTCTTCATCCTCATATAAGATGGATTTGATTTCTTTCTAATTCATTGAACATGAAACATTGCTTTCTTCTAGTTTACTGCTTGCTTTAATTTAGAATCAATAAATAATGATTTTGGGTCAACAAGATGTCAGTCAATTCAACTTCTTCATGTTTCTAATTCTAAATTAAAGGAATAATTTATATTTTGTTGGAGAAACTAATATCTCTTAGGTAATATTTGTTGGAAATATTGTAATTGATGGCAAAGGAAGTGGCAAAGAAGGAGCATCTGAAACAGTAAATAGGAAAAGAGAAAAGAAAAGTAGCAGAGAAGAACAAAGGAAGAGTGCATTTACAGAGAGCAGTATTAGTCAAGGAGCAGAGATAAGAAGTGAATTGAAGCAGAGTTGTCCAGAGACAGAGGAATAGAAAATCTGGCAAATTGAATTGTGAAAGAATTACTCATGGTTTGAAAATATCATAAGCTCTGTGGAAGGAGCATATTCGTGAATCTGTATAAGATATCGCGTTGCTAAGGCCACGATACAATGAAAAATGGGGAATGTATAACCTAATGAAGCAATGCGTTATAGTATGCAGAGGAGTTGTATTGAAACATTGATGAACCAAAGGATTGATGGAACCTTGAGCAAAGGGGCGGAACCACGAAGGACGAACAGTAAGCACGGTTTCTGGTTTTTATCACACCACCTTTGCACAGTGAGCGGTATTTGAGGAGGGGGGAGTGATTCCATAGAACGGGTGACACGCATCCCTATGCGACTCCACAAAACTTCTTGCCACTGCACGTCATCGCGCGTTATTGTTCAACCCAGGATGCCGAGCAATATTGTTGAGCACCGTCGATCTGGAGGGAAGCCATCAGACGGTGGTCATATGAGGAAGATGCGCGAAGGTTAACTAAAGTACGGTGACCATCGTGCATTATCGTTCATGTGTCTTCGCCGAGCGATATTCGTCCGATCAAATGAGGCGGTGCGACGCAATAACAACCGTCGAATGGAAATGACCGTTAACATTGGTGCCCATACGCATGTATTGAGGTTTGCGGGTTTAACCCAAAGTATTATGTCGTGTATTAAGGGTGTGAGACCCGATTTCCCATCACATTATTGGTTCAATATATGTTGTTGTGTTATGCCTAGATCTTCACCCGACGTGGAAGACAGTTGTGACCAACTCAGCATCTTGCATCACTACGGGGGCTCTCGAGGTATGGATGAAAATTTTGGTTGGTGCCCCCGCACTCAATCTCTGCCATTCATCTATGTTGTCCCCGCAGTCAACTCGGTCAACTGCGGAGGCACTTGTCTCAATATCTGGTGCACTAGTTGTGTCCGCGGGTTGAGTCTTTTGATAGGAACTTTAATTATTAGTGCAAATCCCCAAGTCGAAGATTAAATATTATTGAAGGGCCCGAAATTTTATATGGATATATATTACTGTTGGGTTTTTATATAAGTCAGCGACACGTTAATGTTTGTAACAACTAAAGGGGGTATTGTATTAATATCTCAATCTCAGATTGAGATATTAAAAAGCCTTAGATTAATTAATTCCCAGATCAAGAAAATAAAACAATGAAAAGTTGTTTGGGGCTTGGGTAGACCCCGCTGGATTACCTATTTTGATCCCATCCAGGAATACCATTAGTGGTTGAGCGGTTTTCACTCATGGTATTGATAAAGACTAAACTATATAAGGAGAAGAGGATCATAATACAAGGTGTGCATGTGGAAGGGTTGTTAATAAATAAATCTCTTTAAGATATATCTGCATAGATGATGCACCTATGGATACGATCTAGAAATTATGAATCTCTACGATGATTGCCAAAAGAAATGATGAAAATCTGACAGAAGTCCGATGAAGAAATTGAAGAAATCTGGTGGATCTGAGGGTTGAAGCCTTCTGTATGAAACTAGAAGTATCCTGCCAGTAGAAGCTGGTGATAAAATCAGGGGGTTGGAGCTCCCTTCAAGTAGTGGCTAGAGAACGAGAGAAGGTTGTAGCCTTTCTATAGGTGGGTGCCCGCATGCTAGTATGAGTCTGCGCCAGTAAAAAATTGTAAGAAGTTTTCTTTATAATAAATATTGAAGACAGAGATGACAACATCGGTGGTTTTCTCCCAAATTGGGTTTCCACCTTAAATACTTGTGTTCATGTGTGTTGCTTATGTGTGATGGTTTATTCTGTTATTACTACACATGCTTACTGCTTACTAAACATCTGATGAATGAATGATGCAATGATCAAGAAACTTTAAAACGTATATCAAGATCACTGACATGGTAAAGTTTTCTTAAGGATATCACACTATATGTGAGTTGAATTTGAAAGTAACGAGGTTTGTTAAAACAAAAAAGTGAAAAATTTGAATTAAAATATTGATTCACCCCACTCCTGGCAGTATTTTTCCCAACAATTGGAATCAGAGCAGGTCCTTCTGAAAAGCTTAGCCGCTAGAAGGAAGATCGATCAAGATGAGCAATCAAGATGGAATAGCATCTATCAGGCCTCCGCTCTTCAACGGAAACAATTTAATCTTCTGGAAAACAAGGATGAGATCCTATCTCCAGTCTCTAGGTGCAAACGTATGGGATATTGTTGAAGGAGGATATCAATATCCATTCGCGGTACCAACAGATCCAACAGAAAGAAAGAATTATGAAACAAATGCAAAAGCGGTCAATGCTCTATTGGGAAGTCTAACTGAAATAGAATTTGTCAAAGTCATGCACCTGAATACAGCAAAGGCCATATGGGACAAAATCATTCTAAGTTATGAAGGTGATGCAAAGGTAAAAAGTGCTAAACTCCAAACTCTCAGAATTCAATATGAGAATCTAAAAATGCATAATGAGGAGAGCATTGCCTATTTCCTTTTACATCTTGATGATATTGTAAATCGTATGAGAAATCTGGGAGAAACAATAACCGAATCTACTTTGGTTGAGAAAGTTTTAAGATCACTAATGACAAAATTTGAGTCAAAAGTTGCTGCTCTTGAAGAAAAACAGGATCTTCAAAATCTTACTGTGGTGCAACTTCATGGCATACTAACTGCATATGAAATGAGAAGAGGAGGACCATCTAAAGTCAAATAAGTCGTCTTTAGAGCTTCTACAAAAGGGAAAGAAGTACAAGAAATAGAAGGATCAGGGTATATCTCAGAAGAAGATGAGGTAAATTTTGTAAAGAAACTCCAACTTGGTACAGGACGGTTTAGAGGTAATATTCCTTTCAAATGTTTTTCTTGTGGAAGAGTTGGTCATTATGCTACTAAGTGTCCTCATAAAGAAACACATGAAAAAGGAAAGGAAGTAGCAAGAAGGAATAAAAACCAGTTTAGCACTAGAAAAAGTTACTATATTCATGAAGACAGTGATGGGTTATCTGACAGTGAGGAAGAATGTGAACAAGATCTTAGACTTCTCATGGCATTTGAAAAGGAATCTAGAGAAGAAAAAAATACTTTTATGGATGCTTTAGAGGACAATGATTTTCTTGATGAATTCAATCAACTCAAAATATGCTTAGAAGAAATTAAAAGATGCTTAGAAGAAAGTAAAATATCCATAGAAACTCTAAAAAATCAGCTTGAAGAAAAAGAGAAACACAATGAGAAATTAGAATGTGAAATAGTAAGTCTAAGAAAATAAATTGAGAAAGTGAAGACTTTGAATCTTAGATTTGCTAAAGGATCTAAAACCTTAGATGAGATTATCAAGGTACAATGTTCTCCTTTTATAAAGACAAGTCTTGTATATATCGGAGAATCTTCTCAGACTTCAGCACCAAACTATCTAAAAACAGCTACAGCCAGTATACAACACTCTGCCACTCAGCAAGGGAATAAAGAATCTTCACAGGTAAAGCATGACCAACTTAATTCAAAGAACACTAACAAGAATACCTTTCAAAGAAACACCAACCAACAGGTAAATTCAAGTTGAATATTTCATGATCGCAGAAAATTCTTCTTCAATGGACAATGTTTCTCATGTCACAATTTTGGTCATAAAGTTGTTCAATGTGTTGCATACAAAACCATTATGACAAGAGAAGCAAGAAAGAAAAGGAAGGATATTGGAAAAAAGAAGAATACCTATAATGAATTTTCTCCTCTTCAAAATGAAGTTGAATGTGCTTATTGCAATAACTTTGGCCATGAAGAATCTGAATGCAAGAGAAAAATCCATCCTAAAGAGAAATTTCCTTCAAGCTCCAAAGTGTGGAAAAATAAGGAATTACAGGTTGAAAATTATGGCATATATTTATTTGCAGAAGGTGAAGAAAATCAATGGTACATTGGCAGTGGATGCTCTAAACACATGACAGGTGACAAAAACAAACTTCTTGCATATAGTGCTCTAGAAAAAGAGAAGAATGTTACATTTGGAAATGATACTCCTGCTGTCATTAAGGGAAAAGGGTCTGTTTTTCTAAAAGAAAAGGTGAAAGCTAATAATGTCATGTATGTGTATGGATTAAAGCATAACCTGTTAAGTGTAAGTCAAATGTGTGATCAAGGAACTGAAGTTGTCTTTAGTTCAAAAGAATGTGTGGTACGTGATCTTGATACAGGTAAAACAATTATAAAAGGAAAAAGAACTCCAAGCAACCTATATGTATTGAAGAACTACAAAGAACAATGTTACTTGAGTAAATCTTCAGAAAACTGGCTATGGCATAGAAGGTTGGGACATCTAAGCTTCTCTCAAATCAACAAATCAAGTAGACTTAATGATGTTCGTGGTCTTCCCAATATTACTCTACCTGAAAGTATCATATGAAAATCTTGCCAAATCAGCAAGCAGACCAAAGTGCAATTTAATGCCAAGGAAGGATCATCAAGTAGGCCTCTTGAACTCATTCATACTGACATATGTGGACCTATGAGGAAAAAGTCACCTCGTGGTGAACAATACTATATCTTATTTATTGATGATTTCTCTAGAATGTGTTGGATTGGGTTGCTTAAACACAAAGATGAAGCATTTGAGAAATTTTAGATCTTCAAAGCACTAGTTGAAAATGAATTAGATCTAAAAATCAAGTGTCTTAGATCTGATCGAGGAGGAGAATATACATCAGATGAATTCCTTGAATTTTGTGAACAACATGGTATAAAAAGACAATTTTCAGTAGAAGGTACTCCACAACAAAATGGAGTAGCAGAAAGAATGAATAGAACAGTTCAACAAATGGCTAGAGCTATGCTTGATGCTTCCGGAACACCTGACAGCGGTAAATATTCTTAACAAGGCACATGTTCGTGTAAATAGTGATAAAACTCCATATGAACTATGGTATGATAATCCTCCCATTGTGAAGCATTTTAGAGTTTTTGGAAGCAAATGCTTTATCAAAAATAATGATGAAAAACTTGGCAAGTTTGAACCCAGAGCAGATGAAGGAATATTTCTTGGTGACTCCTCTAGGAGTAGGGCATATAAATGTTACAATAAAAGACTTCGGAAGATTGTTGAATGTATTGATGTTTTTATTGATGAGTCTCCTGCAACTCCAAAAGAAGAAAAACAAACAACAAATGAAGATGATGATGACATATATCCTTCTACATCTAATAGGAATGATATAGACAGTGAACCCAATGAAGAACCCGAAGATGATTTATCTAGAAAAGCTCCATCCAGATATGTTCAAAATAATCATCCAAAATCTCAAATTTTGGGAGAAAAGGGATCAGGTGTACAAACAAGAAGGACTCTTGTGGGATCTTATAGCTATCTGGCATTTCTATCCTCTATTGAACCACAAAATTTCAATAAATCCAACAAATATGAATGTTGGATTCAAGCCATGAATGAAGAGCTTGATCAAATTGAAAAGAATCACACTTGGGAATTAGTACCAAGACCTCATGACAAAAATGTCATTCGAACTAAATGGATATTCAAAAATAAGTTAATGAGAATGGGGATGTTATAAGAAATAAAGCTAGACTTGTTTGCAAGGGGTATGCTCAACAAGAAGGTATAGACTTTGAAGAAAAATTTTCCCTTGTAGCTACACTTGAAGCCATAAGAATGTTTCTTGCTTTTAAAGCTTCCAACAAATCAAAGTTTATCAAATGGATGTTAAATCTGCTTTTCTCAAAGGTGATCTAGAAGAAGAAGTTAATATAGAACAACCAAAAGGATTCATTTTGTGGAATGATGAAAAACTTGTTTTTAAACTTAAAAGGGCTCTATATGGTCTCAAACAAGCTCCAAGGGCATGGTACTATCGTCTTGACAAATATCTTCATCAACAAGGATTTTCAAAGGGGTCTGCTGATAGAAACTTATACACAAAAACTGAAAATAATAAGCTATTGATCATGGTTGTATATGTTGATGATATCATTTTTGGAAGTAATGAAGAGTCTATGAGTTAGAAATTTTTTTCTGATATGCATCAATAATTTGAAATGTCTTTACCTGGGGAAATAACATTCTTTCTTGGCTTGCAAGTGCAACAAGCAACAGATGGCATATTATTATCAGAGAAAAAATATCCTAAGCAAATCTTGAAGAAGTATGGCATGGACTATTGCAAACCTATAAGTATACCAATGATAACCGGATGTAATCTCAGTTCTAATGATGATTCCCCCATGGTGAATCAACCAGAATACATATCTATGATAGGAAGTCTACTGTATCTCACTGGGACAAGACCAGACATTATGCATGCAGTTGGGATTGTTGGACGATTCCAAGCTAATCCAAAAGAGTTTCACCTTCAGGCTGTGAAAAGAATATTCAAATATCTACAAGGAACTCAAGACTTTGGACTATGGTATCCAAAGAATGATGATCTTACTCTTCATGATTACACTGATGCAGATTGGGCTGGAAATTTTGATGATCGGAAAAGCACTAGTGGTGGTGCATTCTATATGGGGCCCCAGTTAGTATCTTGGTTCAGCAAGAAGCAAAGCTCTATTTCCTTATCTACAACAGAAGCAGAATATGTGGCTACCGCATCATGTTGCACTCAACTTCTTTGGATGATGCAAACCTTGCTACAAGATTATCCAACTGTTTGTGTCGTTCACTTCCTATTTCATTATGTGTGATAATACAAGTGCCATTAAAAGGTCTCAAAGAATCCTGTTATGCATTCCAAGACCAAGCACATTCCCATCAAGTATCACTTCTTACATGAACAAGTGCTTGAACAAAAGGTGAAGTTGGAGTATGTTCCCTCCAAAGAACAAGTTGTTGATATATTTACCAACCCTTTACCTAGGGAGGCGTTTGAATATCTCAAATAGAAGCTGGGAGTAGTCTCTGCCATGCAGAAGATTAGATCTGCTTAAATTCAGAAGATTAAATTGGATATGCTCATGTTGAAAGTGTTCAGGATTCACAGGCTAAGGGGGAGCATTGATCATGTGGAAAGAATGCATGGTTGGCATTCTAATTATTTGTTGTAGTCTGATCTCATGCTTGAGAATTTTTTATCTTGATTAAGATGCAGCATGATCTCAGGGGGAGCATGGTATTGTCAGTTTAAAGGATCTTGATCAACTCTTTGCCATTGATGTCAAAGGGGGAGGAAAAGAAAAAAGGGGATTCTATAAGACAATCAGAGGAAGAGTGTTGCCATCAATGCCAAAGGGGGATATTGTTGGAAATATTGTCATTGATGGCAAAGGAAGTGGCAAAGAAGGAGCATCTGAAAAAGTAACTAGGAAAAGAGAAAAGCAAATTAGCAGAGAAGAACAAAGGAAGAGTGCATTTATAGAGAGTAGTATCAGTCAAGGAGCAGAGAGAAGCAGTGAATTGAAGCAAAGTTGTCCAGATACAGAGGAATAGAAAATCTAGAAAATTTAATTGTGAAAGCATTACTCATGGTCTGAAAATATAAGATATAAAATTGAATTGTGAAAGCATTACTCATGGGGAAGGAGTAGATTCATGAATCTGTATAAGATATCGGGTTGCCAAGGCCACAATACAGTGAACAATGCGGAATTTATAACCTGATGAAGTAGTGTGTTATAGTATGCGGAGGAGTCGTATTGAAGCATTGATGAACCAAAGGATTGATGGAACCTTGAGCGAAGGGGTGGAACCACGAAGGACGAACAGTAAACACAGTTTCTGGTTTTCATTGCACCACCTTTGCACGGTGAGAGTTATTTGAGGAGGGGGGAGCGATTCCATAGAACAGGCGACACGCGTCCCTACACGACTCCACAAAACCGCTTGTCACTACACGCCATCACGCGTTATTGTTCGACCCAGGATGCCCAGTGATATTGTTCAGCACCGTCGATCTGGAGGGAAGCCATCGGACGGTGGTCGTATGAGGAAGATGCATGAAGGTTAACCAAAGTACGGTGGCCATCGTGCGTTATTGTTTGCGCATCTTCGCCGAGCGATATTCGTCCGATCAAATGAGGTGGCGCGACGCAATAACAACCATCGAATGGAGACAGTCATTAACGTTGGGGCCCATACACATGTATTGAGGTTTGCGGTTTTAACCCAAAGTATTATGTCGTGTATTAATATTGTGGGACCCAATTTCCCTTCACATTATTGGTTCAATATACGTTGTTGTGTTATGCCGAGATCTTCACTCGACGTGGAAGACAGTTTTGATCAACTCAGCGTCTTGCATCACTATGGGGGCTCTTGAGGTACAGATGAAAATTTTGGCTGGTGCCCGTGCACTCAATCTCTGCCATTCATCTCTGTTGTCCCCGCAATCAACTCGGTCAACTGCAGAGGCACTTTTCTCGATATCCGGTGCGCTAGTTGTGTCCGCAGGTTGAGTCTTTTGATAGGAACTTTAATTATCAGCGCAGATCCCCAAGTCGAAGATTAAATATTATTGAAGGGCCTGAAAGGTTATATGGATATATATATTACTGCTGGGTTTTTATATAAGTCAGTGGCATGTTAATGTTTGTAACAACTAAAGGGGGAATTGGATTAATATCTCAATCTTAGATTGAGATATTAAAAAGCCTTAGATTAATTAATTGCCAGATCAAGAAAATAAAACAATGAAAAGTTGTTTGGGGCTTAGGTAGACCCCGTTGGATTACCTATTTTGATCCCGTCCAGGATTAGTGGTTGAGTGGTTTTGACTCATGGTATTGATAATGGCTAAACTATATAAGGAGAAGAGGATCATAATACAAGGTGTCCATGTGGAAGGGTTGTTAATAAATAAATCTCTTTAAGAGATATCTGCATAGATGATGCACCTATGGATATGATCTAGAAATGATGAATCTCTACGATGATCGGCAAAAGAAATGATGAAAATCTGACAGAAGTCTAATGAATAAATTGAATAAATATGGTGGATCTGAGGGTTGAAGCCTTCTGTATGAAAGTGGAAGTATCCTGCCAGTAGAAGCTGGTGTTAAAATCAGGGGGTTGGAGCTCCCTTCCAGTAGTGGCTGGAGAACAAGAGAAGGTTGTAGCCTTTCTGCAGGTGGGTGCCTGCGTGCTGGTATGAGTCTGCGCCAGTACAAAATTTTAAGAATTTTTCTTTATAATAAATATTGAAGATAGAGAGGAAAGCAACGGTGGTTTTCTCCCGAATTGGGTTTCCACCTTAAATACTTGTGTTCATGTGTGTTTCTTATGTGTGATGGTTTATTCTGTTATTACTGCACATGCTTACTACTTACTGAACATCTAATGAATGAATGATGCAATGATCTAAGTAAATAATTAAACGTATAATAAGATCTCTGGACATATGCAAGTTTTCTTAAGGATATCCACATTTATATGCGAGTTGGGTTCAGTAAAGTAACGTATTGGTTTAAGAGAAACAAAAAGTGAAAAGTTTTCAATCAGCTCTAAATACTGATTCACCCCACTCCCCCCCCCCCCGCTTAGTATTTTTCCCAACAAGATTAAATGAAATTCTCCAATGGAAAGTTTCATATTCCCACTTTCATTCATTTTCATTTCTTCACTTTTTGTTTCAATTTTAGTTTTGTTTAACTTGAACTCTGTTTTTATAGGTCTTCATGAGCCTTTCGCACCTCTATTGGATCAGTTTTGATGTTCATTCCATTTTTTTAGTTTGTTCTGAGATTCTTAAAGAGAAGAAAAAATGATCCTCGTCGAAATAGCTAAACTGGGGAGTTTTCTGGACCTCTAGTCTATTTATTTAAGAATTACTTTTATTAGAAAATGGTTAAGATGTTTTTTTCAGGGTTTTTCTTCGAAACAAGAATGTTTGCAACAGATAGAGACTTCTTATATCACATTATCTATCATCACTTCTATTTGCCCTCTATATTTTCAGAGCCTCATTTACTATAACTCTGTAAGATACCATTTTTAAAATCTCAACATAGGAATGAACATATATATAGTTATTCACCTTTATCTCCTTTGTTGAGAAATTTGTATAAGTAGTCTTGTTGGAGTTTATCTTTTAAAATTTGAATTTTTTCTTTCATTTTTCGCCTTCTTCATTTTTATTTTTATTTTATCATTTCCTTTCTTAATTTAGTTTAGGAATTATTTTCCTTTTCCTTTTGGTTCTGTTTTCATTTCGGCGACTCTACAATGATTTATGTGAAAGGCCTTCTTCCTCACCCAACAATGATTAACATACATGAGAAATCTTTTACTCTATATATTTCAATGAATTTCATTTATCATTAAGGGCATATCTTTATGGAACCATAAAACCATATTGATTTAAATATTTTTCATGCAGGAACAAACATCCTTTCTAAGTGATTGAGTTTACTTTTTCAAGGAAACAACTGATTTGAGTTTAACACAATGAATCCCTCCCACCCCTCCACATAAAAGCCTCTGATTGATTGTTGCAGGGAAATAATTTGGAGTCAACATTATGAAAGTATTATATCCATTAAACATAAATATATATTACCATCCCACCCATTTCACTCAAATACATCATAAAATAAAATCTTGCAAAATTTCTTTATGAAAAGAGTGAATAAAAGAGGACGCATGGGAAATATAAGTAAACCCGTGAGGGCTATGGATGCTCACTGGCAATGGGAGTTGGTTTGTATGGCGTAAAACAAAACTTCGTCAGGGTACTATTTAGTCCTTCTAGCTGTTAGCTCCCTGTAATTTTAGCAAATCGGCGAGACCAAAACTCCAGGGAGAAAACTTGAACCACTTTGGGATTCTAGGATATATCCCTCTTGAATCCATATAGGGATATCTCTAGAAGTGAAAAGATTGATTTATCTTTAAGGCTTGAAATGTGATATTAGGCTAGTTATGAAGAACAAGGTTTTTGTTTGTTTTGGTTGGGAAAAGATATATGAAGGTGAAGGAAGTCTAAATGAAGGGTGAATATGAATGAAAGTGAAAGATTAAAGCAGCTAAAAAAATAGGTAAGAAACATCTTCAATCCATTGGGCTATGGAGTCATAGTAGGATTTAATTGAAACAACAAGGTTCAAGAGTGGTCTATGGGGCAAGTCATCTATGTCATAGGATCTCTTTAAGTTGATTTTATGGAATGGAATGAAACAATAAGAAGGGGAATCAAACAAATGAAGAACAAAGAGCAGCCTAAGATCAAGTAAGTACTTTGAAACTATCCTGCTTTTGGCATGCACTTAAGAAAGACATAAAAGTAATCTAAGATCAGGTAAGTAATTTGAAACTAGCCTTCTTTTGATGCACTTTCAATAGAGAACATTTAAGACACAAAAATAATAGCTTAGGATCAAGTAAGGACTTTGCACCTATCCTAATTTCAACATATTCAAAGGGAAACTTTTCAAAGCAACTGTTAGAGAAGAAACTAGAGGACAGGGCTCACCATAGACTTCCCTAGTTCTGCTTTACTTAGCAAACTTTTCGAGACAACACTTAAGATAAACAAAGAATAGTCTAAGATCAGGTAACGACTTTTAAACTAACCTGCTTTCAACATACTCTTAGGGAAACTTTCAGTCAACTTTTGGAGAAGATACTAGAGGATAGGGCTAACCATAGAATTCACTAGTTCAACTTTACTTAGCAGAAACTGAAAATAACATTCAAGAACAATGTTTAAAGTCTAGATAGTAAGATAAGGGAACACCAACATTTTTACTTCTTAGACTGTATTAAATCATTCTTAAACAACACAAATGGAAGAAAACATGTAGATAAAGCTTATCAGTGAGAGCAGGGTACCTTTGACAGTAAATCCTAACTCTATAATTGTTGTTATTTATCATAGAAGATGGAAAGAATGGAAATACAAATAAAATAATAGTTTACAATAAGAAAAACATCACCGTTGACATAGACAAGGATCCCATAAATCATCTTGTATTTGATGCTTCAAACCAGTTCCAATCTTCAAGTCCAGTCGGTCTCTACAGCTTCAAACTTTTCATCTGAACTTAGGTATCTTCAATTACAAACAGAGCTTACAGCAGCTTCAGAAAACTATTTACAGGAAACGGATATGCAATGACCAACCTTTTCCTCATCTTCTACAGAGGTATTTATAGAATAAATGAGGAGGTGCTATGTAAAATCAGATCTTTAGGCTGAATTAATACAATTAATGCTTCTCGGCATTTGAAGGGCTCAATGGACAAGTGTTTCTGATATTTCCTCTGTATTAATTTATTTTCATTAATTTATTTAGCTACTTAGGAGCATTTGTTGACTTTAAGGCTCTTTGTTATCCTTATAATAACATTGCTGACAGTTGTAATAAGTTCTTTTGATTTGAAATAACTGCTCAGCTATAATGAGGAAAATATCTTCTGTTCTGCAATAACTATTCCTCCTTTGATTGCTACGAGGTTGCAGCTAGCTTTAGGTAGATGGAGAGGATTCAATTAGCCTCTGATGTGGCAGTGGAGGCTTCTTAGATTGATAGAATTCTTTAAATTTCCCTAAAACACCTTTAATTCACTTTAGTTCTATGTTTTAGGATAGATTAGGCTTAATCTGTGTCTTCCAGTCTTCATGTTGTCTTCAATTGAGTGGATTAGGCTTTAGATAGTTGATTTTAGGCCGTAATCCCTCAAAACTGCGATAACAATTCTGAAACATGTTTCTACTTCGATTTCATCTCTAGATACTGATACTCTTTTCTTGATAAATGTTTCTTGTGTTCTGTTGCTATGCAGGTGTTACAGAGGGATTTATAAGGTCGCCAGTGTTCATGAGGCACCAGTAAATCTTGATGGGAAACCCTGCAGAATGATCTTTTTAATGAATAATGGCCTAGGGGATCATCATCCCCCGCCTTTGATTCTCTTTTAACACAATGGAAAACCATTAAAACTTGCACAAACAAACAAAATTATAAAAATATTATGGGATAAGGTTTAAACTACTTCAAAGGTTTAGGTTAGATCGCGACTGTTGGATGAAAGCATCCAATGGCGAGGATTGCTCGATGGGGTCAGATGGGGAGGCGGTTGAATAAATGGTGGGGAGATTAAGTGAGGGCCGTTGATCTGCAAAGATGAATGGTTGGGATTGATCGGGAAAATATAACGTAGAGGGGCAACATTTATAATGAAAATAGAGGAATTTACAAAGGAAAAGGGCGAAAACCTTTTGCGAAGTTAACAAAGGGTTAAAACGAAATTCGGGCTTTCTGAAAGATTCTGGGCCGTCGAATTAGATCAGCCACAAAGATCAATAGTGGAGATTCACTTATGAAGTCCTTTGGAAGAAGGGAAAGGGGTTATGAACTCATGGTGAGGTTAAATGTGAGCCATTAGATCTCATAGAGCAACGACGGAGATTAAAATCGAGGGAATGTAATGTAAACAGGAAAGGTGGTTTCAGCCAAAGAAACCACTGGTGTCGCGCAGAGAAAAGAGGGAAAGGAGGTATTGCCTTTTTGAACGCGATATGCGTCTCTGGTTGACACGTGGCTTTTTAAAACCACCCATATCGCACAACTTTGAAAAATTAACCTTCGGACGGGAAATCACGCAAAACCATTCGTTGGGCGTCAAATCTGGGGCGTTAGATCAGACGGTTGTGAAGAGAGTGCGATGGAGGTAAGATGCACAGGCGAAAAAAGGTGGGGCAGGGTTAAGGCGGTTTTAATCTGTACCATTGCATTAGGGAATGGACGATTAGGATTAATCAATGAGGGCAGTAGGTCCCAAATGATTTGGGCCTACCGAGTTAAATATGGACCGTTAGATCTTCAATATGCACATCCTAGATTCAATCTTGGGGCTAACGAAATGGAATATGAGGCAGGGATCAGGAGGATATTGGGTCATTGTTGGCCGTTGATCTACAGAGACCAACGGTGGGTATTCACCGAAAAAATTTATACTACGAGGTTTGTGAAATAATAGAGGATGTAAGGTTTGATCTAGACCATCGGATGAGTGACATGAACAGCCTAGATGCAATCACAAGATCACCAATCAGCGAGGGAGAGAGGAAAGGCGAAAAGAAAATTTGTGATGCGATTCCACGAGGGTCGTTAGATCTTAGAGAGATATATGATCGAGATTTAATCTGTGTGTTTTAATGTCGGAAGGCTATGGCGGAGGCCGATCAATCTGGGCCATCGGTTCTTATGGTTTTTGACGGTCCAGATTGAATCGCAATGATCATTATTGGAGGAGGAGAGAGGAAAGGCACAATGGTTTTTCATGATGCGATTGAATAAGGACCGTTGATCTTAGAACCAGATCAACGACAGAGATTAAGTTATGGATTCCAAAGGCAGGTATGCGAGCTTTAGAACAAAGCAATGTGGACCGTTGGATCTGGGTATGGTGAGATAGATCAACGGTTGGGAAATCATCGCAAGATCGCCAATCGGAGTGGGGTAATAGATTATTTAAATGCATCCAGTGAATATTTGCAATGCTAGATTCCAACAGTCGTTGATTGGTTTCAAATCGACGTTTGACAATTCACCAAACAATGAACTATCGGGTCTTGATAAAACATACGAAAAATGGGTTTTTAATAAAATACAAAGGAAATTTTATGTTCTGGGAAGGGGTTTTTTATGGTGTTTAGCGCCCGATTTCGGGGCTCGGGGTTATATGAAAAGACGAAGGGATCAAGAGTTTTCAAAGAGGAAAGGGCCTAATTGCATCAGAGAAAATTGAAAGGAATCAACAAGGGATTGTTTGTTAATTTTCGATGCAATTAGCCGAGAACCGTTGATTCAGTTTTGGATCAACGACCAATATTCATTTAAACCCCGAACTATTTGATTCATGAAATATCAAAGGGAAAGTTGGGTTTTATGAATTTCAAAGGAGAAAAAGGTTTCAGACTGGGGTTTTAAGGACTTTTAGTGCCTAGTTGTGGGGCTTATGGTCCCATGAGAGGCGGAGTTATATGAAAGTTAAGCCCTTGAGGGCCTAAAACCTTTATAAAGAAAAATACTATATTTTGGGTTAAAACAGATTTTTTAAAGGGAAAATGATGGTTCCGGTAGAGGAAAAAGGCCTTTTTAAAACTAGTGGAAGGATACCAAATGATTCAAAAAGGTGTTTGGAATGATTTAGAGGGTAGATAAAGGGTTTCTGGAGGATCTTTATGAGGAAAATGGAATGAAAAATGGGGTTATTCATGGATGAAATGAGGGGTAAAATGAAGGGAAAAATCGGTTTTAAGCAGTATTTTTCTTCAGGAAAACAACATATTTTGAGAGCTTTGTGAGGGAAACAACAGTGAATATTATCTTAAGGGAAAAAGACCATCATGAGACTTAAAGAACTAACAATTTTGAATCATAAATTGTTTCTTGAAGGCTACAAAAAAAATTTAGCCACCATTTCGTATAAAAAAAAATTATAAGTGGCTAACAACGGCTCCAACTTGGGATGATGCCTTCTTGAAGGTATCAAGAACCTCAGACTTGTCTTCTCTGGAAGCTGATCAATGCCTCATCCATTTGGGCTACGACTATCTTTCTTTTGTTGATCTTCTTTTGCTTTGATAATGTTAGCAGCCATTACAAAACAATGCAATTCGATCAAAACAAGCTTTCTACCTACCCAATCCTACTGATCTAACATTTTTTCATCTTTCAGAGTGCATTTGGATTGGCAACTCTTTGTACAAAAATTTTATTCTTTTGAAATCAAAAAACTAATATATTTCTACCCTTATTTCTCCATGAACTCAGATTAAGCAGTTGAGTTCATAAGCTTCTCTACCTAACTACTATCTGTTAGGATTAGACTATCTAAAAAAAAATTATTTTCTAATTTCTAGAACAGGAAATTTAAAATCAGACAAATCAGGATTGAACAGTCTAACTTGTTGTTGATCTATGGAATAAAAACAAGCTGCACATAGATTATTATTTGCAGGAAATTAAATCAAAATGGTGAAGGCTTAAGATCTGAAAGTTCTAAAAACATCCTTCTCTTTTCTTTAGCTCTGTTTTGACTTTGTCTGAGTTGTTTTCTCCTTGTTCTCTGGTTTAAGTTTTGGGCACATTAGAACCAGTTTTCTTCTATCCTTGGCTCAGGTTTTGATCTAATTAGAGCCATTCATCTTTTGAAAACTCACAGGTTCAGAATTTTAGCTTGTTTGAACCCTTTTCTTCCTATCCTAATCTACCTAACTAATAAGCCAAGATTAAGTTGTCTGGAAAATCTATTTTACTAACCTATAAACAGTAAATTGAAAACTAATTAGTTAATATTATGCTGTATGACTAACTAGGAGTGTGTTTTTTAGGAGTGTCTTTTGAGCTTGCACACTTTCAGACTTTGTTTCTCTTTTTTGGTATGGGGCTGTACCTTTCTTTTTACAATCTGCCCTCTTTTATTTTATATTGTTTTTGTATTTTTGATATTTCTAACTTTTAATGCAATGATGGATGTAATATTCATAATGAGAAAAAATAAAAAAGCTTCCAAATAGGTGTGATCAAGAGAAATAATGCTTGAGCATCCTGCCATTGACAGGACCTCCAAATAGTTCATCTCCATTTAATTCTTGCAGAAAATAGGCATTGTTACCAACATCAGAATGAATGATATAAGGGCCAAGCCATAAGTTATCAAATTTCCCTTATCTTCTCTACTTGAATCCCGCTTTAACACTTTGTCACCAATGTTGAAATTGTTGGCTTTTTTCCTTCTATCAAAAAGCTTCTTGATGCTCTCTTGCTTTTGTAATGCTCTGTTGTAGACCTCTTCTCTGGTTTGCTGAAGATGTATAGTCTGATTGATTCTTCTAATCATGTCATTTTCTTCAGACTGTAATTCTTGGATCAGCTTCATGACTGGCAGTCCAAGGCTATTTGGAAAAATTGCATCTATCCCATAAACAAGTTGGTAGGGTGACATTCCAATGGATTTTTTAAGTGTCAACCTGTCAGCCCATAGTGCATGTACCAGCTTTGTGTGCCATGACTTCTTATTTTCCTCCAGCAACTTCTTGATTATGTTTACTAAACTTTTGTTTGAGGATTTTGCTAGCCCATTACCTTGAGGGTAATAAGCAATAGAATGACCCAATGTAACCTGGTATTTGTGACAGAATTCAACCATATTTTTGGATCCAAATGCACCAGCATTGTCTGTAATAATCTTCCTAGGGCAGCCAAATCTAGATAGGATATGAGTTTCAATAAATTTTATAATAGCAGAGTCATTGGCTTGCCTAGAAGGGATGGCTTCTATCCATTTGGTGAAGTAATATGTTGCAGTGATAATCCATCTATGTTGGGCAGATGATGGTGGATGGATTTCTCCTATGAATTCAAGTCCCCACTATTTAAAAGGAGCTTCAATAGTGACTGGATGCAAAGGTAAAGGAAGCAATTTTCTTTTGCCTTAAAAAATTTGGCATTTATTACAGGAAATAATCATTTTATGGACATCTTGAAAGAGGGTGGGCCAATAGTAGCCAGCTCTAAGGATTTTGTTGGCAGTTGTCTTCCAATAGAGGTGGCCTCCACATTCTCCTTCGTTTAACTCATGATTGATTTTCTCTACATCATACTCAGGAAAACATTTAAGCAATAACCCACTAGTGTTTTTCCAATAATGACATTTATCTAAAATGCAGTAGTTAACAGCTTTTAACTTTAAAAACCTTGCCTTTGCTTTTGTCAAACTAGGAGGCGTATTCAAATTGAGCAAAATATATAAAATAGTTGCATACCAAGAGGAATTCATAAAATTATCTACTACAATGGGAGTCAACAATTCCTCTTGTTCATCTAATTCATTTATCATGTTTATATTAAGAGCTTCAAAATTAGACTCAGCCATTAATCTTGCTAGTCCTTGGCCTTTAATGAGTTTAGTGGGCTTGATTTCTAAATCATATTCAAGTATCACAACTATCCACTTACCTCTCTTTCCATCTGAGTCCTATGTTAGAATGTCTTTCACAACTAAATTTGGGACAAAGGCAATGATGCGGGAGTGTAAGATGTATACTCTGAAGTCTTTTAAAGCTTTGACCAAAGCAAAATCTTGCTTTTACATGATGTTATACTTCAAAGGTGCATCTCTCAATTCCTTACTAAAGAATGCAATTGGCTGCTTATGTCCCTGTGGATTTTTCTGCAATAGGACAACAGCTATTGTATGTTCTGATGCAAATGAAAAAATGTAAAAATATTTTGAAAAATCAGGACTTATTAGAACTGGTGTTTTGGTTAATGACTGGTTCACCAGCTCAAAAAAAATTCTGTGCTTCCAACATCCATTTAACTCCTTTTCCTTTTTCAGCATGTTTTTTATGTTCCGAAGGAGTTAAGTCAAGTTCGGTATGAACCTTCTCAAGAAATTTATCTTTCCAATGAAATATTGGAGTTCCTTGATGTTTCTTGGATGGTTGATATGCAAAATACCATCAATCATTTTTGGGTCAATATTTATTCCCTCTTCTGATATGATGTGTCCAAGTAGCTTACCTTCTTGGAGACTAAACATGGTTTTCTTGGGATTTAAAGACAACCCATACTTTCTGAATTTCTGGAAGACTATTTTCAAGTGTTCTAGCTGCTCTTCATCTGTCTTAGAAAAAACAATGATATCATTGAGGTAGATAATGATGAAGTAGCCTAGTTCCTCTGAGAATGCTATTTCCATGGCTCTTTGAAATGTAGCACCAGCATTCATTAAACCAAAGGGCATTTTCACACACATGAAAGTGCCCCAAGGTGTAGTAAAATTTGTCTTTAATTGATCATCAAGATGTACTAATATCTTATTGTGTCCCGAGAAGCCATCTAGCAAAGAAATTATTTTAGAACCAACTACCCTTTGTAAAATGTGATCCATCTTGGGTAAAGGGTAGTCGTCCTTCAACGAGGCTTTGTTTAAATTTGTGAAGCCAATACAAAGCCTAATCTCTCATGTTTTCTTCCTAACTGACACTAGATTAGACACCCATTCTGAATATATAATAGGAACAATAATACTAGCTTCATACATTTTCTTGATTTCCTTCTCAACCAAAGGTAACTGAACAGGGTTTATCCTGCACATTCTTTGTTTGAAGAGATTTTTGTTTTCTTTGAGGGGTATCTTGTGCTAGATTATCTCTGTTTCATAAGACTTTAAATTCTCATAACTCCACGCAAAAACAACAGAAAATTCTTTAAACATCTCGATGTATTTTAGTTTGATGTGAGCTGGTAAAGTTTTAGACAGTTTGATCATCTTTGGTTTTATTTCACTGCCTATATTACACTCTTTTACCTCAGTTTCTACATGCTCCATCTTTGGCTTTTTGGCTACATCATTGAACTAAAACAACTCTTCTAAGGGGACCAGCCCTTTTGGCAAATCTTCAGTGTTAGATTGCAGTGTTTCTAAGTCTTGTCTTTCTAAATCTACGCTAATCTCTGCGTTATGTTCCAGTTTATTTGCTAACATATTTATTTCAGAAATATTTGGAGAGTTTTCTTCTTTATCAAGTAGATTTTCTTCATTAGAACAGTCTGTTTCATAGTCTGAATCTGAACTTGGCAGTTCAAATTCATTTCTGGACTGTAAGAAGTCTTATATTTGTTTGTCTCCATCAAAAACTTGCCAATATTTCTCATTATCGGGGACATCTGGTCGAAATTTGATTTGGGTAGTGCATAGTTTGGTTTCATAAGGTGTAAGGCACGTTCTAGTAGGAAAAGCTAAATCGTTGGCTTGGATATTTCGGTCCCTTGGAACAAAAATCAGTTGGAATTCCTCAAATGTTTTCAATAAATCCATGACATCATTCCTGTATGCTCTAAGTCTAGGGTGTTTGGCACTATATTCCCCATTCACTTGCTTGATAATCAGTTCAGAATCACCATGCACCTTAATCCTTTTGGCCCCTAATTTATTCAATACGTGTAGGCCTAAAAGAAGGGCTTCATACTCAGTTATGTTGTTGGTGCATTGAAAGTTTAATTTGCAATAATTCCCTTCATTACAATTATTCATTGTGTTGTGAAGCCACACTCCCACACCTTCATCACTCTTTGTACAAGATCCATCAAAGTGCATACTCCAAAGAGGACTAGTTTCGAATTCACTAATTTGATTACTATCCTCTTCATCTAGTCTGTTTTTGGATTTTTCTTGAAGTTCAGAACTATATTGAATTTTTTTTAGTTCCTCATGTATTTCATCATGTTGAGGACACATTTCTTGACTCTCAAGGTTGAAAATCAATGGATGATTGATTTGCAGCTCTAGACCTATGACTTGTTTGCTAGGATTTTCTGATTCAGCAAACTGTTTGGACATTTCTATCTTGTCTTCCTCTTTTTCTATGTTTGCCCCTAATTCAGTCAAGGTTTCTTGCTCACTGAATATTTCATCACTGAAAAGGATAAATTAATCAAGGCCTGTGTGAACAGAATAAAGAGGAGATTTTGTGGTATCTCTTGGTTGGTAACCATGTATTGCATATGAGACTCCCTATAAACTCTTCTTGTTTGATTAAAAATAGGGATGGTTGCATATGTCATATCCATCTGCATAGTTCCTTGTAACTTAGCTCCCCAAGATCTTGATAATAGCATACCATACTTAGGGGGTACATCAACCGCAACAATATCTATCACTAAACATTTGGCTAGACTTTGGGCTAAGTTAACACAAAGGCATTTGATCAATCCTAAACATTTTACTCTGCTTGCATCAAAGGAGTAAAGATCTTTGTATGTTCTAGTGATTTCAAGGCCTAAACTCTCCATGACTGCTTTGGGCATTAAGTTATGAGAGGCCCCTGAATCATGCATAGCGTTTTGTAAAATCTTATCATGAACATTTAAACTAACATAAAAGGGAGGAACTGGTCCTTCTTGATATCTACCTTCAATATTTGGACCAAATAAAAGCTCTGGTTGGTCATCATTTAGATTGATAGTGTCATTATTTTCTTCTATGTTAAAAGCCTTCAAAATTTGGGAGATGTAGACATCTTGGGTAGCTAACTTAGTGAGAGGAACAGAGATTTTGATTCTGGCAATTTCCTGCTCCAAACTAAAAGGCATCTGATTTCTTAAAATATTCGCTTCTTCCTTATTAACTACCACTCTATCAGCAAAATCAGTTTGCTGATTTCCTCTATTTACCTTTGTCAAAATTGTTTTAACAGGAGAACTAGTTGAGGAGCTAACGCTGCTAAGGTTCACACTCTGTTTTTCATTGTTTTGAGTGCCTTTCTCTTTGTTTTTATTAGAATTTCCAGCCACTGTTTTGTCTTTGTGTTTTATAACTTTGGGTTTATTCACAAGGCTTTTTTTTGTAGAATTGTCATAGGTTTTAGTTTTGGGAGTTTCTTGATTTCTTTTACTCCTAAGGTCATATTCCTTTGGGGTTTCTATGATAACATTTTCCATCTCTTGATAGTAATATTCATCCTCTGGTCTTTTATCATCATAGGGTGTGTATAGACCTTGTTTTATATTGTAATGAACTTCAAAATCATCATTGTCCACTCCCAACATGTTTATGTCATCTTCCTCTGTTTGTTCACTTGTTTCTTCAACCTCACTCACATAGTTTTGGTGAAAAGGACGTGTAATTTGTTGATCATCTTCCCTTGGTCTTTTTTGAGGTTGGTTTCTCCTAAAATTATGATTTTGATTTTGATTTATGTTTTGAGGAGCTGTTTTCTTTTGACTAGCTTGTGCTCTCTCAAGTATGCTCATCTTTTTCATCATCTCCTCCATGATTCTTTCCATATTTGAGCTAGATGTGGAAGGTGTAGATTCCTCTTTAAAGGACACTTTCTTCTCATTCCTCATTCCTGCTCTTTTCTCCATTAAATTAACTTCCACAGCAAGAGCTCCTTTTTGCATATCTTTAAGAGTTAAAGGATCTCTCTCTTTTAGCTGAGAGGCCATTTCAGGATCAAATCCTTCAAGAAAATTGTTTAAAGCTAAGCCTTGTGGAGGTTTTAGATATGGGGGAAGTGCATTATAAACACTGCTAATTCTAGTGCAATAAAATTGTACACTTTCCTCAGTGTTTCTGTGGAGATTCTTGTAGTCCGAAAGAATTTGGAGAGGGTTTTTCTTCACTTCCCATTTGTTTAAGAATAACTGATGGAAGGCTTGGAGATCCTTAATACTGTGAGGGGTTAATCCTTTGAACCATTTTCTTACTTCTCCCCCTAAACTCTGAGCAAATAATCTAAGTTTAACAGTTTCATCATCAATCTCATTTCTGTCAAAGTAGTCATTCATCTTATCCACATCTCGTGAAGCAGTAGTAGCATTACTGGTGAAGGTATCTTGGATTGATAGTCCTGTGGTAGACTGACTAGAGGTATAGGAAGGACTAGGGGAGAGTACCATGTTGCCATGATAGGAGGTTGTGGAAAAAATGGGGGGTTTACAAGTGGAGGAGGTTGATGGAATGGTGTAGTTTGAACAGTGGATGTGTGGGTAACAGAAGTGGATGCACCAGCAATAGATTGTTGAGCAGATCTAGGATGAGAGAATCCAAAATTATGAATGAAATGTAAATCGGGTGGAGTAGTTTCTCTGCTACCAGGATGTTCACTTCTATGTTGGAATGAAAGTGAATGCTCTAAAGCTAACTGATCTAAATCCTCAAGTGATCTAGTTTTGAATGGATTTCTTAAGTCAACTTGAGAATTTTGTAGAGCTGCAAGGTTTTTAGGAATAGAATTAGCTCTATGGAGTGATCTAAAAATAGTTGAAGATTTGGCCTTAGGAGATTTCATAAGAATTCTTTCAGGATTATCAACTATCTCAGGAGGGTTCGGATCAGGATAGGCTCTAGTATGAATCTTTCTAAGAGCCACTATGCTATGTTTTTCAGACCCAACTTAATAAAGAAAAGTTTAACCAAATATGACAATCTTTAAGAGGCTAACTGATCCTTTTTAACAAGAAAAATTTTTAATCTTAAAGTCCTCTAAACTGAGTTTATATGATGTTATGATGAAAATGGGTCTTCCCAGTGGATTCTTAAGGTCTGTTTAGGATTGTGGAGTCGTCAGGTGGAAATTTTTAGCTCCTTTGGAGGTAAAATGTTTTGTGGTCCACCACCATGTTTACTTGTATACCAATCTGAGTTATTTCAGTCCTATGGGTTCCAAGAGTGTCCTAAATCTGTTTCAACACTTAGCTATTGTGATGAGACAAAGGAAAGTTACTCTTATGGTTAAGCTAGCTGATTCCTTCAAGGTTTGATAAGCTCTTATGGGAATCCTAAGGCTTACTTAGTTTCTCACTGATTCAAATAATTTTTATCATGATTACCATTTGCTTGGTAGTACTTGAAGAGGGCTACTTATACTGAAGGGGTTTTCTAGAATGAATATTGACTCAGTCCCCAGCGGAGTCGCCAGAAATGTTATGCCTGGTGGCTCAACTAGCTAATATACCAACTTTTCTTGAATCAAGGGTTTTCTTGAGTCCTAATATGTACCTAGATTCTCTCACTAACTCAGAAATCCCCAGTGGAGTCACCATAAATATTAGCTCCCTGTAATTTCAGCAAATTGGCGAGACCAAAACTGCAGGGAGAACACTTGAATCACTTTGGGATTCTAGGATCTAGCCCTCCTGAATCCAGAGAGGGATCTCTCTATAAGTGCAAATATTGATTTATCTTTAAGGCTTGAAATGTGATATTAGGCTAGTTATGAAGAACAAGGTTTTTGTTTGTTTTGGTTGGGCAAAGATATATTAAGGTGAAGGAAGTCTAAATGAAGGGTGAAGATGAATGAAAGTGAAAGATTAATTCATCTAACAAGATAGGTAAGAAACAACTTCAATCCATTGGGCTATTGAGTCATAGTAGGATTTAATTGAAACAACAAGGTTCAAGAGTGGTCTATGGGGCAAGTCATCTATGTCATAGGATCTCTTTAACTTTATTTTATAGAATGGAATGAAACTATAAGAATGGGAATCAAAAAAATGAAGAACAAAGAGCAACCTAAGATCAAGTAAGTACTTTGAAACTATCCTTCTTTCGGCATGCACTTAAGAAATACATAAAATTAATCTAAGATCAGGTAAGTACTTTGAAACTAGCCTGATTTTGATGCACTTTCAATAGAGAACATTTAAAACACAAAAAGAATAGCTTAAGATCAAGTAAGGACTTTGAACCTATCCTGCTTACAACATATTTAAAGGGAAACTTTTCAAAGCAACTGTTAGAGAAGAAACTAGAGGACATGGCTCACCATAGACTTCCCTAGTTCTGCTTTACTTAGAATAATTTTCAAGACAACACTTAAGATAAACAAAGAAAAGTCTAATATCAGGTAAGGACTTTGAACGTAGCCTGCTTTCAACATACTCTTAGGGAAACTTTCAGACAACTTTTGGAGAAGAGACTAGAGGACAGGGCTAGCCATAGACTTCCCTAGTTCAACTTTACTTAGCAAAAACTGAAAATAACATTCAAGAACAATGTTTAAAGTCTAGATATTAAGAGAAGGGAATGCCAACATCTTGAATTCTTGGACTGTATTAAATCATTCTTAAACAACACAATTGGAAGAAAACATGTAGATAAATTTTATCAGTGAGAGCAGGGTACCTTTGACAGTAAATCCTAACTCTATAATTGTTGTTCTTTATCAGATAAGATGGACAGAATGGAAACAGAAATAAAATAACAATTTAGAATAAGAAAAAATCATCGTTGACATAGACCAAGATCCCATAAATCAGCGTGTATTTGATGCTTCAAACTAGTTACAATCTTCAAGTCCAGTGGGTCTCTACAACTTCAAACTTTTCATCTCAAATTAGGTATGTTCAATTACAAACAGAGCTTACAGCAGCTTCAGAAAACTATTTGCAGGCAATAGATATGCAGTGACCAACCTTTTCCTCATCTTCTTCAGAGGTATTTATAGAATAAATGAGGAGGTGCTATGTAAAATTAGATCTTTAGGATCAATTAATACAATTACTGCTTCTCGGCCTTTGAAGGGCTCAATGGAGAAGTGTTTCTGATATTTCATCTGTATTAATTGATTTTCATTAAGTTATTTAGCTACTTAGGAGAATTTGTTGACTTTAAGGCTCTCTGTTATCCTTGTAATAACTTTGCTGACAGTTGTAATAAGTTCTTTTGATTTGAAATAACTACTCAGCTGTATTGAGGCAAATATCTTATGTTCTGCAATAACTATGCCTCCTTTGATTGCTGCGAGGCTACAACTAGCTTTAGGTAGCTGGAGAGGATTCAATTAGCCTCTAATGTGGTAGTGGAGGCTTCTTGGATTGATAGAATTCTTTATCTTTCTCTAAAAAACCTTTAATTCACTTTAGTTATGTGTTTTAGGAGAGATTAGGATTAATCTGTGTCTTCCGGTCTTCATGCTGTCTTAAATTGAGTGGATTAGGCTTTAGATAGTCTATTTTAGGCTGTAATCCCTCAAAAATGTGATAAGAATTCTCAAATATGTTTATGCTTTGATTTCATCTCTGGATACTGATACTCTTTGCTTGATAAATGTTTGTTGTGTTTTGTTGCTGCGCAGGCATTACAGAGGGATTTATAAGGTTGCCAGTGTTCATGAGGCACCGGTAAATCTTGACGGGAAACCCTACAGAATGATATTTTTAATGAATAATGGCCTGGATGATCATCAAACCCGCCCTTTGATTCTCTTTTAACATAATGGAAAACCATTAAAACCTGCACAAATAAACAAAATTATAAAAATCCTGTGGGATAAGTTTTAAACTGTTTCATAGGTTTAGGTTAGATCGCGACCGTTGGATGAAAGCATCCAACGGTGAGAATTGTTCGATGGGGTCAGATGGGGAGGCAGTTGAATAAACGGTGGGGAGATTAAGTCAGGGCCGTTGATCTGCAAAGATAAATAGTCGGGATTGATCGGGAAAATATAATGTAGAGGGGCAACATTTATAATGAAAATAGAGAAATTTACAAAGGAAAATGGAAAAAAACTTTGGCGGAGTTAACAAAGGGTTAAAATGAAATTTGGGGTTTCTGAAAGATTCTGGGCCATCGGATTAGATCAGCCATAGAGACCAACGATGAAAATTCACTTATGAATTCCTTTGGAAGAAGGGGAAGGAGTGATGAACTCATGGCGAGGTTAAACATGAGTTGTTAGATCTCAGAGATCAACAGCGGAGATTAAAACCGAGGGAATGTAATGTAAACGGGAAAGGTGGTTTCAGCCAAAGAAACCACTGGTGTCATGCAAAGAAAATAGGGAAAGGCGGTATTGCCTTTTTGAACGTGATATGCATCTCTGGCTGACACGTGGCTTTTTAAAACCACCCATATCGCGTAACTTTGAAAAGTTAACCTTCGGATGCAAAATCACGTGAAACCACATGCTGGCCATCAAATCTGGGCTGTTAGATCGGATGGTTGTGACGAGAGCGCGATGGAGGTAAGATGCACAGGCGGAAAAAGGTGGGGCAAGCTCAAGGTTTTTTTAATCTGGACTGTCGGATCAGGGAATGGACGGTTAGGATTAATCAATGAGGGCGATAGGTCCCAAATGAGTTGGGCCTTCCGAGTTAAATATGGACCATTATATTTTCAATATGCACGGCCCAGATTCAATTTTGGGGCTAACGGAATGGAATTTGAGGCAGAGGTTGGGTGGATATTGGGTCATTGTGGGCCATTGATCTATAGAGATCAACAGTGGGTATTCACCAAAAAACTTTATACGGCGGGGTTTATGAAATAACAAGGGATGTAATGTTTGATTTCGAGCATCGGATGAGTGAAATGAATGGCCCAGATGCAATTGCGGGATCGCCAATTGGCGGGGGAGAGAGGAAAGGTGCAAAGAAAATTTGCGATGCGATTACACGAGGGTCGTTAGATCTTATAGAGATATACGGTCGAGATTTAATCTGTGGTTTTTAATGTCGGAGAGTTGTGGCAGAGGGAGATCAATTTGGGTCGTTGGTTCTTGTGGTTTTCGATGGTCTAGATTGAATCACAATGATCACAATCGGAGGAGGAGAGAGGAAAGGCGCAATGGTTTTCCATGATGCGATTGAATAAGGAACGTTGATCTTTGAACCAGATCAACGGTGGAGATTAAGTTATAGATTCCAAAGGCGGGTATGCAGGCTTTGGAACAGAGAAATGTGGACCATTGGATCTGGGTATGGTGAGATAGATCAATGGTTGAGAAATCATCGCGAGATCGCCAATCGGAGTGGGGTAATAGATTATTTAAATGGATCCAGTGAATATTTGCGATGCAAGATTCTGACAGTCGTTGATCGGTTTCAGATCGACGGTTGACAATTCACGAAACAATGAACTATTGGGTCTTGATAAAACATAGGAAAAGTGGGTTTTTAATAAAATACAAAGGAAAGATTATGTTTCGAGAAGGGGTTTTTTATGGTGTTTAGTGCTCTATTGCGGAGCTCGGGGTTATATGAAAAGATGAAGGGATCGAGAGTTTTCAAAGAGGAAAGGGCCTAATCGCATCAAAGAAAATTGAAAGAAATCAACAAGGAATTGTTTGTTCATTTGCGATCCGATTAGCCGAGAACCGTTGATTCGGTTTTGGATCAACGACCAATATTCATTTAAACCCCGAACTATTTGATTCTTGAAATATCAAAGGGAAAGTTGGGTTTTATGAATTTCAAAGGAGAAAAAGCTTTCGCACTGGGGTTTTAAGGACTTTTAGCACTCGGTTGTGGGGCTTATGGTCCCATGAGAGGTGGTGTTATATTAAATTTAAGCCCTCAGGGGCCTAAAACCTTTATAATGAAAAAGACTGTTTTTTGGGTTAAAACAGAGTTTTTTAAGGGAAAATGACGGTTCCGGTAGAGGAAAAAGGCCTTTTTAAAACCAATGGAAGGATACCAAATCATTCAAAAAGGTGTTTGGAATGATTTAGAGGGTAGATAAAGGGTTTTTGCAGGACTTTTATGAGGAAAAGGGAATGAAAAATGGGTTTATTAATGATTGAAATGAGGGGTAAAATGAGGGGGAAAATGGGTTTTGAGCAGTCTTTTTCTTCAGGAAAACAACAGATTTTGAGGGCTTTGTGAGGGAAACAGCAGTGAAGATTATCTTAAGGGAAAAAGACCATCATGAGATTTCAAGAACTAAAAATTCTGAATCATGAATTATTTCTTGAAGGCTACAAAAAAAATTTAGCCACGATTTGGTATAACAATTTTTTATAGGTGGCTAACAGCGCCTCTAACTTGGGATGATGCATTCTTGAAGGTATCAAGAACCTCATCCCTGTCTTCTCTGGAAGCTGATCAATGCCTCATCCATTTGGGCTGCGAATTTATTTCTTTTGATGATCTTCTTTTGCTCTGATAATGTTAGCATCCATTACAAAACAATCTAATTCGATCAAAACAAGCTTTCTACCTACCCAATCCTACTGATGTAACATTTTTTCTTCTTTCGAAGTGCATTTGGATTGGAAACTCTTTGGACAAAAAATTTATTCTTTTGAAAGAAAAAAACTAATCTATTTCTACCCTTATTTCTCCATCAACTCAGATTAAGCAGTTGAGTTCATAAGCTTCTCTACCTAACTACTATCTGTTAGGATTAGACTGTCTAATAGATTTTTATTTTCTAATTTCTAGAACAGGAAATTTAAAAGCAGACAAGTTAGGATTGAACAGTCTAACTTTTTGCTGATATATGGCATAAAAACAAGCTGCACATATATTATTATTTGCATAAAATTAAATCAAAATGGTGAAGGCTTAAGATTTGAAAGTTCTAAAAAGATCCTTCTCTTTTCCTTAGCTCTATTTTGACTTTGTCTGAGCTGTTTTCTCTTTGTTCTTTGGTTCAAGTTTTGGGCATATTAGAACCAGTTTGCTTCTATCCTTGGCTTAGGTTTTCATCTAATTAGAGCCATTCATCTTTTGAAAACTCACAAGTTCAAAATTTTAGCTTTTTTGAACCCTTTTCTTCCTATCCTAATCTACCTAACTGATAAGCCAAGATTAAGTTGTTTGGAAAATCTATTTTACTAACTTACCAGCAGTAAGTTGAAAAATAATTAGTCAAGATTATGCTTTATGACTAACTAGGAGTGTGCTTTTTAGGAGTGGCTTTTGAGCTTGCACACTTTCAGACTTTTTTTCTCTTTTTTGGTATGGGGCTGTACCTTTCTTTTTACAATCTGCACTTTTTTCTTTTATATTTTTTTGTATTTTTGATATTTCTAACTTTGAATGCAATGATGGATGTAATATTCATAATGAGAAAAAATAAAAAGGCTTCCAAATAGGTGTGATCAAGAGAAATAATGTTTGAGCATCCTGCCATTGATAGGACCCCCAAACAGTTTAGCTCCATTTAATTCTTGCAGAAAATAGGCATTGTTACCAGCAGCAAAATGAATGAGATAAGCGCCAAGCCATAAGTTATCAAATTTCCCATGCTTTCCCTTATCTTCTCTCCTTGAATCCCACTTTAACATTTTGTCACCAATGTTGAAATTGTTGGCTTTTTTCCTTCTATCAAAAATATTCTTGATGCTCTCTTGCTTTTGCAATGCTTTGTTGTAGACCTCCTCCCTAGTTTGCTGAAAATGTATAGTCTGATTGATTCTTCTAATCATGTCATTGTCTTCAAACTGTACTTCCTGGACCAGCTTTATGACTGCCACTCCAAGCTGGCTAGAAAAATTGCATCTATCCCATAAACAAGCTGGTATGGTGACATTCCAATGGATTTTTTAAGTGTCAACATGTCATCCCACAATGCATGTACCAGCTTTGTGTGCCATGACTTCTTATTGTCCTCCAGCAACTTCTTGATTATGTTTACTAAACTTTTGTTTGAGGATTATACTAGCCCATTACCTTGAGGGTAATAAGTAGTAGAATGACCCAATGTAATCTGGTATTTGTGACAGAATTCAACCATATTTTTGGATCCAAATGTAGCAGCATTGTTTGTAATAATCTTCCTAGTGCAGCCAAATCTAGAGAGGATATGAGTTTCAAGAAATTTTATAATAACAGAGTCATTGTCTTGCCTAGAAGGGATGGCTTCTATCCATTTTGTGAAGTAGTCTGCTGTAGTGAGAATCCATCTATGTTTGGAAGATGATGGTGGATATATTTCTCCTATGAATTCAAGTCCCCACTATTGAAAAGAAGCTTCAACAGTGATTGGATGCAAAGGTAAATGAAGCAATTTTCTTTTGCCTTCAAGAAATTGGCATTTATGACAGGTAATAATCATTTTATGGACATCTTGAAAGAGGGTGGGCCAATAGTAGCCAGCTCTAAATATTTTGCTCGAAGTTGTCTTCCAATAGAGGTGGCCTCCACATTCTCCTTCGTGGAACTCATTCTTGATTTTCTCTGCATCACACTCAGGAAAACATTTAAGAAATAACCCACTAGCATTTTTCCAATAAAGACATTTATCTAAAATGCAGTGGTTAACAAATTTTAACTTTAAAAACCTTTCCTTTTTTTTTTTCAAACTAGCAGGTGTATTGAAATTGAGAAAAACATATAAAATATCAGCATACCAAGAGGAATTCATAAAATGATCTCCTACAATGGGAGTTGACAATTCCTCTTGTTCATCTAATGCATTTATCATGTTTATATCAAGAGCTTAAAAATTAGACTCAGGCATTAATCTTGCTAGTCCTTGGCATTTAATGAGTTTAGTGGGCTTGATTTGTAAATCATATTCAAGTATCACAGCTATCCACTTACCTCTCTTTCCATCTGGGTCTTGTGTTAGAATGTCTTTCACAACTGAATTTGGGACAAAGGCAATGATGTGGGAGTGTAAGACGTATACTCTGAAGTATTTTAAAGCTTTGACCAAAGAAAAAGCTTGCTTTTCCATGATGTTATACTTTAGAGGTGAATCTCTCAATGCCTTACTAAAGAATGCAATTGGCTACTATTGTCTCTGTGGATTTTTATACAATAGGATAACAACTATTGTATGTTCTGATGCAAATGAAAACATGTAAAAATATTTTGAAAAATCAGGACTTATTAGAACTGGTGCTTTGGTTAATGCTTATTTCGCCAGCTCAAAAGATTTATTTGCTTCCAAGGTCCATTTAACTCCTTGTTCCTTTTTCAGCATGTTTGTTATGTTCCTAAGCAGTTCAGCCAAGTTGGGTATGAACCTTATCAAGAAATTTATCTTTCCAATAAATATTGGAATTCCTTGATGTTTCTTGGATTGTTGATTTGCAAAATACCATCAATCTTTTTTGGGTCAATCTTTATTCCCTCTTATGATATGATGTGTCCAAGTAGCCTACCTTCTTGCAGACCAAACATGGTTTTCTTGGGATTTAAAGACAACCCATACTTTCTGCATTTCTGGAAGACTATTTTCAAGTGTTTTAGGTGCTCTTCATCTGTCTTAGAAAAAAAATGATATCATCGAGGTAGATAATGATGAAGTAGCCTAGTTCCTTCGAGAATGCTATGTCCATGGCTCTCTGAAATGTAGCACCAGCATTCATTAAACCAAATGGCATTTTCACATACATGAAAGTGCCCAAGGTGTAGTAAAAGTTGTCTTTAATTGATCATCAGGATGTACTAATATCTTATTGTATCCTAAGAAGCCATCTAGCAAAGAAATTCTTTTAGAACCAACTACCCTTTGTAAAATGTGATCCATCTTGGGTAAAGGGTAGTTGTCCTTCAACGAGGCTTTGTTTAAATTTCTAAATTCAATACAAAGTCTAATCTCTCCTTTTTTTCTTCCTAACTAACACTAGATTAGACACCCATTTTGAATATCTAATAGGAATAATAATACCATCTTCATACATGTTCTTGATTTCCTTCTCAACCAAAGGTAACTGAACATGGTTTATCCTGCGCAGTTTTTGTTTGAGGGGATTTTTGTTTTCTTTGAGGGGTATCTTGTGCTGGATTATCTCTGTGTCATAAGACTTTAAATCCCCATAACTCCATGCAAAAACATCAGAAAAATATTTAAACATCTCGATGTATTTTAGTTTGATGTGAGCTGGTAAAGTTTTAGAAAATTTGATCATCTTTGGTTTTAGTTCACTGCCTATATTACACTCTTCTACCTCAGTTTCTATAGGCTCCATCTTTGGCTTTTTGGCTACATCATTGAAATCAAACAACTCTTCTAAGGGGAACAACCCTTTTGGCAAATCTTCAGTGTTAGATTGCAGTGTTTCTAAGTCTTCTCTTTCTAAATCTGCACTAATCTCTGCGTTATGTTCCAGTTTATTTGCTAACATATTTATTTCAGCAATCTTTGGAGAGTTTTCTTCTTCATCAAGTAGATTTTCTTCATTAGAACAGTCTGTTTCATAGTCTGAATCTGAACTTGGAAGTTCAAATTCATTTATGGACTGCAAAAAGTCTTCTATTTGTTTGTCTCCATAAAACACTTGCCAATATTTCGCATTATCAGGGACAGCTGGTTGAAATTTGATTTGGGTAGTGCATAGTTTGGTTTCATAAGGTGTAAGGCGCGTTCTAGCAGCAAAAGCTAAATCGTTGGCTTGGATATTTCGGTCCCTTGGGACAAAAATCAGTTGGAATTCCTCAAACATTTTCAATAAATCCATGACATCATTCTTGTATGCTCTAAGTCTAGGGTGTTTGGCACTATATTCCCCATTCACTTTCTTGATAATCAGTTCAGAATCACCATGCACCTTAATCCTTTTGGCCCCTAATTTCTTCAATACGTGTAGGCCTAAAAGAAGGGCTTCATACTTAGTTATGTTGTTGGTGCATTGAAAGTTTAATTTGCAAGAATTCCCTTCAGTACGATTGTGCATTGTGTTGTGAAACCACACTCCCACACCTGCATCACTTTTTTCACAAGATCCATCAAAGTGCACACTCCAAAGAGGACTAGTTTCAAATTCACTAATTTGATTACTATCCTCTTCATCTAGTCTTATTTTGGATTTTTCTTCAATTTCAGCACTATATTGAATTTGTTTTAGTTCCTCATGTTTTTCATCGTGTTGAGGACTTGTTTCTTGAATCTCAAGGTTGAAAAGAAATGGATGATTGATTTGCAGCTCTAGACCTGTGACTTGTTTCCTAGGATTTTTTGATTCAGCAAACTGTTTGGACATTTCTATCGTGTCTTCCTCTTTTTCTATGTTTTCCCCTAATTCAATCAAGGTTTCTTGCTCACTGAATATTTCATCATTGAAAAGGATAAATTAATCAAGGCCTGTGTGAACGGAATAAAGAGGAGAGTTTTGTGGTATCTCTTGGCTGGTAACCATGTATTGCATATGAGACTCCTTATAAAGTCTTCTTGTTTGATTAAAAACAGGGATGGGTTCATATTTCATATCCATCTGCATAGTTCCTTGTAACTTAGCTCCCTAAGATCTTGATAACAGCATACCATAATTAAGGGGTACATCAGCCACAACAATATCCATCACTAAACATTTGGCTGGAATTTGTGCTAAGTTAACACAGAGGTCTTTGATCAATCCTAAACCTTTTACTCTGCTTGAGTCAAAGGAGTAAAGATCTTTGTATGGTCTAGTGAATTCAAGGCCTAAACTCTCCATGACTGATTTGGGCATTAAGTTATGAGAGGCCCCTTTATCATGCATAGTGTTGTGTAAAATATTGTCATGAACATTTAAACTAACATAAAAAGGAGGAACTAGTCCTTCTTGATATCTACCTTCAATATTTGGACTAAATAAAAGCTCTGGTTGGTCATCATTCAGATTGACAGTGTCATTATTCTCTTCTATGTTAAAAGCCTTCAATATTTGGGACCTGTACACATCTTGGGTAGCTAACTCAGTGAGAGGAACAACGATTTTGATTCTGGAAATTTCCTGCTCCAAACTAAAAGGCATCTGATTTCTTAAAATATTTGCTTCATCCTTATTAACTACCACTCTATCAGCAAAATCAGTTTTTTGATTTCCTCTATTTACCTTTATCAAAATTGTTTTAACAGGAGTACTAGCTGAGCCGCTAATGTTGCTAAGGTCCGCACTCTATTTTTTATTGCTTTGAGTGCCTTTCTCTTTGTTTTTATCAGAATTTCCAGCCACTGTTTTGTCTTTGTGTTTTATAACTTTGGGTTTATTCACAGGGTTGTTTTTTGTAGAATTGTCAGAGGTTTTAGTTTTGGGAGTTTCTTGATTGCTTTTACTCCTAAGGTAATATTCCTTTGGGGTTTCTATGATAACATTTTCCAGCTCTTGATAGTAATATTCATCCTCTGGTCTTTTATCATCATACGGTGTGTATAGACTTTGTTTTCTATTGTAATGAACTTCAAAATCATCATTGTCCACTCCCAGCATATTTATGTCATCTTCCTCTATTTGTTCAGTTGTTTCTTCAACCTCACTCACATAGTTTTGGTGAAAAGGAGGAGTAATATGTTGATCATCTTCCCTTGGTCTTTTTTGAGGCTGGTTTCTCCTAAAATTCTGATTTTGATTTTGATTCTGTTTTGAGGAGCTATTTGGTTTTGACTAGCTTGTGCTCTCTCAAGTATGCTCATCTTTTTCATCATCTCCTCCATCATTCTTTCCATCTTGGAGCTAGATGTGGAAGGTGTAGATTCCTCTCTAAAGGACACTTTCTTCTCATTCCTCATTCTTGCTCTTTTCTCCATTAAATTAACTTCCACAGCAAGAGCTCCTTTTTGCATATCTTCAAGAGTTAAGGGATCTCTCTCTCTCAACTGATAGGCCATTTCAGGATCAAATCCTTTAGGAAACTTGCTTAAATCTGAGCCTTGTGGAGGTTTTAGAGCTGGGGGAGGTGCATTATAAACACTATTAAGCCAAGTGCAATAAGCTTGTACACTTTCCCCAGTGTTTTTGTCGATATTCTTGTAGTCCAAAAGAATTTGGATAGGGTTTTTCTTCACTTCCCATTTGTTTAAGAATAACTAATGCAAGGCTTGGAGATCATTAATACTATGAGGGGTTAAGCCTTTGAACCATTTTCTTACTTCTCTTCCTAAACTCTGAGCAAATAATCTAATTTTGATAGTTTCATCATCAATCTCATTTCTGTCAAAGTAGTCATTCATCTTATCCACATGTTGTGAAGTAGCAGTAGCATTACTGGCGTCATACAAAGGTATCTTGGACTGATAGTCTTATGGTAGATTGACTATAGGTATAGGAAGGAGTAGGGGAGAGTAACATGTTGCCATGATAGGAGGTTATGGAAAAAATGGGTGGTTTACAAGTGGAGGAGGTTGATGGAATGGTGTAGCTTGAACACTGGATGTGTGGGTAACAGAAGTGGATGGACCAACAATAGATTGTTGAGCAGATCTAGGATGAGAGAAACCAAAATTATGAATGAAATGTAAATCGGGTGGAGTAGTTTATTTGCTACCAGGATGTTCACTTCTATGTTTGGATGAAATTGAAGGCTCTAAATCTAACTGATCTAAATCCTCGAATGATCTAGTTATGAATGCATTTCTTAAGTCAACTTGAGAATTTTTTAGAGCTGTAAGTTTTTTAGGAACAGAATTAGCTCTATGTAGTGATCTAACAATAGTTGAAGATTTCGCCTTAGGAGATTTCCTAAGAATTCTTTCAGGATTATCAACTATCTCAGGAGGGTTCGGATCAGGATAGGCTCTAGTATGAATCTTTCTAAGAGCCACTATGCTATGTTTTTCAGACCCAACTTAATAAAGAAAAGTTTAACCAAATATGAAAATCTTTAAGAGGCTAACTGATCCTTTTTAACAAGAAAATTTTAATCCTAAAGTCCTCTAAACTGAGTTTATATGATGTTATGATGACAATGGGTCTTCCTAGTGGAGTCTTAAGGTCTGTTTAGGATTATGGAGTTGCCAGGGGGAATTTTTTAGCTCTTTTGGAGGTAAAAATTTTTGTGGTCCACCACCATGTTTACTTGTATACCATTTTGAAATATTTTTGGGTTTTCTGAGTTGTTTCAATCCTATGGGTTCCAAGAGTGTCCTAAATCTGTTTCAACACTTAGCTATGGTGATGAGACAAAGGAAAGTTACTCTTATGGCTAAGCAGGCTGATTCCTTCAAGGTTTGATAAGATCTTATGAGAATCCTAAGGCTTCCTTAGTTTGTCACTGATTCAAATAAGTTTTATCATGATTACCATTTTCTTGGTAGTGCTTGAAGAGGGCTAGTTATACTGAAGGGGTTTTCTAGAATGAATATTGACTCAGTCCCCAGCGGAGTCGCCAGAAATGTTATGCCTGGTGGCTTAACTGGCTAATATACAAAATTTTCTTGAATCAAGGGTTTTATTGAGTCCTAAGATGTACTTAGATTCTCACTAACTAAGAAATCCCCAGCGGAGTCGCCAGAAATGTTAGCTCCCTGTAATTTCAGCAAATTGGCGAGACCAACACTGCAGGGAGAACACTTGAACCACTTTGGGATTCTAGGCTCTAGCCCTCCTAAATCTAGAGAGGGATGTCTCTATAAGTGCAAAGACTGATTTATCTTTAAGGCTTGAAATGTTATATTAGTCTAGTTATGAAGAACAAGGTTTTTGTTTGTTTTGGTTGGGCAAAGATATATGAAGGTGAAGAAAGTCTAAATGAAGGGTGAATATGAATGAAAGTGAAAGATTAATTCATCTAACAAGATAGGTAAGAATGAGCTTCAATCCATTGGGTTATGGAGTCATAGTAGGATTTATTTGAAACAGCAAGGTTCAAGAGTGGTCTATGGGGCAAGTCATCTATGTCATAGGATCTCTTTAAGTTGATTTTATGGAATGGAATGAAACAATAAGAAGGGGAATGAAATAAATGAAGAACAAAGAGCAGCCCAAGTTCAAGTAAGTACTTTGAAACTATCCTGCTTTCGGCATGCATTTAAGAAAGACATCAAAGTAACCTAAGATCAGGTAAGTACTTTGAAACTAGCCTGATTTTCATGCACTTTCAATAGAGAACATTTAAAACAAAAAAATAATAGCTTAAGATCAAGTAAGGACTTTGAACCTATCCTTCTTACAACATATTTAAGCGGAAAATTTTCAAAGCAACTATTAGAGAAGAAACTAGAGGACAGGGCTCACCATAGACTTCCCTAGTTCTTCTTTACTTAGCAAACTTTTCGAGACAACACTTAAGATAAACAAAGAATAGTCTAAGATCATGTAAGGACTTTGAACGTAGCCTGCTTTCAACATACTCTTAGGGAAACTTTCAGACAACTTTTGGAGAAGAGACTAGAGGACAGGGCTAACCATAGACTTCGCTAGTTCAACTTTACTTAGCAGAAATTGAAAATAACATTCAAGAACAATGTTTAAAGTCTAGATAGTAAGAGAAGGGAATGCCAACATCTTGACTTCTTGGACTGTATTAAATCACTCTTAAACAACACAATTGGAAGAAAACATGTAGATAAAGCTTATCAGTGAGAGTAGGGTACCTTTGACAGTAAATCCTAACTCTATAATTGTTGTTCTTTATCAGAGAAGATGGACAGAATGGAAACATAAATAAGATAAAAATTTACAATAAGAAAACCATCACCATTGACATAGACCAGGATCCCATAAATCAGTTTGTATTTGATGCTTCAAACCAGTTACAATATTCAAGTCCAGTGGGTCTGTACAGCTTCAAAATTTTCATCTCAACTTAGGTATCTTCAATTACAAACAGAGCTTACAGCAGCTTCAGAAAACTATTTACAGGCAACAGATATGCAGTGACCAACCTTTTCCTCATCTTCTACAGGGGTATTTATAGAAGAAATGAGGAGGTGCTATGTAAAATCAAATCTTTAGGCTTAATTAATACAATTAATACTTCTTAGCCTTTGAAGGGCTCAATGGAGAAGTGTTTCTGATATTTCCTCTATATTAATTGATTTTCATTAAGTTATTTAGCTACTTAGGAGAATTTTTTGACTTTAAGGCTCTTTGTTATCCTTGTAATAACTTTTCTGACAGCTGTAATAAGTTATTTTGATTTGAAATAATTGCTCAGTTGTATTGAGGAAAATATCTTATGTTCTATAATATCTATGCCTACTTTGATTTCTACGAGGCTGAAGTTGGCTTTAGGTAGCTGGAGAGGATTCAATTAGCCTCTGATGTAGCAGTGGAGGCTTCTTGGATTGATAGAATTATTGATCTTTCTCTAAAACACCTTTAATTCACTTTAGTTCTGTATTTTAGGACAGATTAGGCTTAATCTGTGTCTTCCAGTCTTCATGCTATCTTCAATTGAGTGGATTAGGCTTTAGATAGTCAATTTTAGGCCGTAATCCCTCAAAACTGTGATAAAAATTCTCAAACATGTTTCTTCTTTGATTTCATCTCTGGATAATGATACTCTTTGCTTGATAAATGCTTGTTGTGTTCTATTGTTGTGCAGGCATTACAGAGGCCTTTATAAGGTCACCAGTGTTCATGAAGCACCGGTAAATCTTGATGGGAAACCCTACAAAATTATCTTTTTAATGAATAATGGCCTTGGGGATTGTCATCCCCAACCTTTGATTCTCTTATAACATAATGGTAAACCATTAAAACCTGCACAAACAAACAAAATTATAAAAATCTTGTGGGATAAGGTTTAAACTGTTTCATAGGTTTAGGTTAGATCGCGACCATTGGATGAAAGCATGCAACGATGAGGATTGCTCGATGGGGTCAGATGGGGAGGCGATTGAATAAATGGTGGGGAGATTAATTCAGGGCCGTTGATCTGCAAAGATAAACGATCGGGATTGATCGGGAAAATATAATGTAGAGGGGAAAAATTTATAATGAAAATAGAGAAATTTACAAAGGAGAAGGGCAAAAACATTTATCGGAGTTAACAAAGGGTTAAAACGAAATTCGGGGTTTCTGAAATATTCTAGGCCGTCGGATCAGATCAGCCACAGAGATCAATGGTGGAGATTCACTTATGAAGTCCTTTGGAAGAAGGGGAAGGGGTGACGAACTCATGGCGAGGTTAAACGTGAGCCATTAGATCTCAGAGATCAATGGCGGAGATTAAAACTGAGGGAATGTAATGTAAACGGGAAAGGTGGTTTCGGCCAAAGAAACCACTGGTGTTGCACGGAGAAAAGAGGGAAAGGGGGTATTTTCTTTTTCAATGCGATATGCATCTCTAGCTGGTACGTGGCTTTTTAAAACCACCCATATCATGAAACTTTGAAAAATTAAGCTTTCGACGCGAAATCACGCAAAACTGTGTGCTGGCTGTCAAATCTAGGGTGTTAGATCAGATGGTTTTGAGGAGAGCGTGATGGAGGTAAGATGCACGGGCGGAAAAAGGTGGGGCAGGGTCAAGGCAGTTTTAATCTGGACCGTCAGATCAGGGAATGGATGGTTAGGATTAATCAATGTGGGTCATAGGTCCCAAATGAGTTGGGCCTACTAAGTTAAATATGGACCTTTAGATCTTCAATATGCATGGGCCATATTCAATTTTAGAGCTAACAAAATGGAATATGAGGCAGGGGTCGAGCGAAGATTGGACCATTGTGGGCCGTTGATCTACAGAGATCAATGGTGGGTATTCACCAAAAAAATTTATACGGCAGGGTTTATGAAATAAAAAAGGATGTAAGGTTTGATCTGGACCATCAAATGAGTGAAATGAACGGCCCAAATGCAATCGCTGGATCGCCAATTGGCGGGGGAGAGAGGAAATTCACAAAGAAAATTTGCGATGCGATTGCATGAGGGCCGTTAGATCTTATAGAGATCTATGGTCGAGATTTAATCTGTGGGTTTTAATGTCGGAGGGCTGTGGCAGAGGACGATCAATCTGGGCCATTGGTTCTTGTGGTTTTCAATGGCCAGATTGAATCGCAATGATCATAATCGAAGGAGGAGAGAGGAGAGGCGCAATGGATTTTCGTGATGTGATTGAATAAGGACCGTTGATCTTAGAACCAGATCAATGGCGGATATTAAGTTATGGATGCCAAAGGCAGGTATGCGGGCTTTGGAATAGAGCAATGTGGACTATTGGATCTGGGTATGGTGAGATAGATCAACGTTTGGGAAATCATCGTGAGATCGCCAATCGGAGTGGGGTGATAGATTATTTAAATGCATCCAGTGAATATTTGCGATGTGAGATTCCGACGGTCGTTGATCAGTTTCAGATCAACGGTTGAGAATTCACCAAACAATGAACTGTCTGGTCTTGATAAAACATAGGAAAAGTGGGTTTTTAATAAAATACAAAGGAAATTTTATGTTTCGAGAAGGGGTTTTTTATGGTGTTTAGCGCCCAATTGCGGGGCTCAGGATTATATGAAAAGACGAAGAGATCGGGGAAAGGGCCTAATTGCATCGGAGAAAATTGAAAGGAATCAAAAAGGGATTGTTTGTTCATTTGGGATGTGATTAGCCGAGAACCGTTGATTTAGTTTTGGATCAACAACCAATATTCATTTAAACCCCAAACTATTCGTTTCATGAAATATCAAAGGGAAAGTTGGGTTTTATGAATTTCAAAGGAGAAAAAGGTTTCAGACTGGGGTTTTAAGGACTTTTAGCACCCGATTGCGGGGCTTATGGTCCCATGAGAGGTGGAGTTATATGAAAGTTAAGCCCTCAGGGGCCTAAAGCCTTTATAATGAAAAAGACTATTTTTTGGGTTAAAACAGAGTTTTTTAAGGGAAAATGATGGTTCCGGTAGAGGAAAAATGCCTTTTTAAAACCAATGGAAGGATACCAAATGATTCAAAAAGGTGTTTGGAATGATTTAGAGGGTAGATAAAGGGTTTTGGGAGGATTTTTATGAGGAAAAGGGAATGAAAAATGGGGTTATTCCTGGATGAAATGAGGGATAAAATGAAGGGAAAAATGGGTTTTGAGTAGTCTTTTTCTTCAGGAAAACAACAGATTTTGAAGAATTTGTGAGGGAAACAGCAGTGAAGATTATATTAAGGGAAAAATACCATCATGAGACTTCAAGAACTAAAAATTTTGAATCATGAATTGTTTCTTGAAGGCTACAAAAAAAATTTAGCCACCATTTGGTATAACAAATTTTTATAGGTGGCTAACACTAGCAGCGAAGCGATGTCAAAGAACAATCATAAAATGGATATATGCTTTATCAAAAACTCCTATCTCTACCTTCTTCTATATTTTCATATGAGGTAGTTTTAAAACAAATTTTCCCAAATTTGGATTCATGACTTTTTACTGGAATATTCTTTAAGGACTTATCTTTAAAAAATCATATTTCTTAATTTATTTATGTGGGATATATGGAAATAATTTATTGTTAGAGGATTGCATGAACTCCAATATCTTTAACGTTTTAGTAAATTTAAGTTAATTATCTTCAATGAGAGATAACTGGTTATTCTCCTATGTGTCACCATTGTTGTAGGGAAAACCCAACACCCCCCCAATTTTTGCATTATTTACTTCAAATAATGGGGACCCTTTCTACTAATTTTTGGCTAAACACCTTTTATGATTTTCATTAATTTAATCATCCTACAATTCTGTCATTTTTTCATTTTCATCGGATTTATATTTTGGTCATTTCATTAAATTCAATTTTTAGCAAGCTTTCCATCGATACTTGTTTCGCCTCATTTGGTCAACTAGTTTATAAATGAAACTCCTTTTAAGTTCGATCATTTTTTTTGCCACAGTTAAAAAATGTATAAAGTGTATAATGTTTTAATTTTCATAGTTAAAATAGTAAGTCATTGTAAATATTCACTCTTAGTTAATTTTTACTAATTTTTCATTGTTCATTGATGGTCCAAACAAATGACCCAGATGAATTCTACAACAGATGAAAACACATTTTGGGATCTTGGTAATTTACTACAATTTGTTATTTTAAAACAAATTGCCAAACCCAAAACCCCAAAATTGCAAAGTGGTTGTGGTCCAATTTGCAGAAATTTTAAATCAACGTGGGACCCATTTCACTTCCGTTCCCTTCCTTCCTAAAATATTTTGGAATAAAAAATTGCGATTTCAATTTCGCATATCGCATATCGCAAATTCACCAAGCTTCTCAATTATTCAACTCACGATTTGGCGATTCAATAAATGTGATGGGCTTCTTTGGTTTTATTATGAACTTTCTAAACTCCTGATAATTCCTTGACCTATGTCACCTCACCATCACCTTCCCACATCACAACAATCATAACAAGCGTGTTTTAAAAACCCCGATGGGCCTCTTCCTTGTGATATGCGATGGCATAGTTAATTAAACTCCTTGCCCTCTAACACACTCGTTAAATCCCTCCTCCCTCCATGGCATATAAGTAACCTTGATTTGTTTTAAAGGTTTTTGATTGATTCCAATAGTTTATATATTAAATTTTTTAATTCAATATTATATAAATATTAGAATTATTATAATATAGTTATAATATTTATTATAATTTTTTAATATAATTTGAATTAAAATATTATTATAATATTATTATATTTTAATTAATTTATTTTAAATAATTTTTATATTAATTAGTTTTTTATATTAATTAATCTGTAATTTAGTTTTTTAAAAACAAGTAATTATTAATTAAAAACTATAATCTAATTTAGGATTGGAATTTAATGAAAAAAAATTGATTTTAGCCCAGGCAACAGAATTTCCAGAATTCTGGAAAATTTTAATATACCAACTTTAGAAGCTCATAAATGGAAATTTTCTTGGACAAATGAGGCCCAAAATGGCTCATTGGAAAGATAAAATTATGGGGAACATTTATGAAGTGGTCGATTTACTAGATTTGATCATTTAATGGGTCTAAAATCTAGCAGAATATCAAGCTCCAAATTTTTAATAAAGCTAATTTTCTGAGTTTATTTGTTGCATTCTCATTTTCCCACAACTTCTTTTGAGTGCAGATCCATTCATCTATGTTTCCCTTGACCAATTATATCATCATAGACATCAATAGAAGCCTATGATTTAATTTTCATCTAATAATTTAATTAAGTTTGATTGAAGTTTTTTATTCCAGATTTGGTATTTTGATTTGATTTTTCATTTTAATTTAATTTTGGAATTTTTTTTGCAGGGAAAAAATTGAAGATATGAGAAAAGAAAATTGCAATCATTGAGAATGCTCCAACAAGAGAAGAATGGGATTTTAGCCCAATGAAAATTGATGAGGAGATTTATTTTTCAACAAGCTTTCTTATTGAGAAATCCTTTTGTAAATATTATAAATAGTAGATTGTAGAATGTAATTAGAGGGCTTCTCTTCTCTGCAATTCTAAAATTATCGAAGGCACTATCATAAAGAGGATTTTGAGATGTACGGTAGAGGAGAGAAAAATAAAATATCGGGGATTATTGAGGGTTTTTATTTTGCAATCTGACTTATGTATGATGGGTAGAGTTTGCACTATTACATCTCTTGTTGTAACAACGAAAGTTCAAAGATTGTAGAGGACTGTTGGAGACCAGAGCCAGAGGAATGGATTCAATAAATAGGAATTTATAATACTATTGTTTTAAATATTGGTTTCATTTTATGATAGAAGGAACGTGTCATTTTATTCATATGTGTGCACTATTCTCAATATGAGTAATTTGTCTCAATTATATGTTATTATTTATCTCTGCTCTTATGGGTTGAATTCTAATTTCTAAGTAAATATTTACTCAGAAATCTGTCTTTTAAATATTGATTTAACAAACAGTGATATGTTGTGAACTATTTCCTCATATTATTGTTTGATTATTTGAATTATTGATTTTAACAATCAATATCATTTTTGTGAACTACTTCCTAAATGTTGTTGGTTGATTATTTTAGTTTAAAAGTCTCTTAATAGAATATCTTTTTGGAATTCATAATGTCAATTAATTGAGCTATTTCATTAACTTGATATTCATTATAAGTCAGAAATATCTAAATCCCAAGCATTTAAATATCTTACTCTCAGTTGCATTAGATCTATATCTACCTAATTGAGATAGGATTAGTATAAGTTTGATTTTTGCTTGCATTTTAGAATAATTTTTCATTTCGATTTAATTCTGCATTGATAAAATTCCTCTTTCAAAAGAGGTAAACTTTAAATGTGGCTTGGTTGAGCCCCAGATCGGCTTAAGGATCACATTCTTGCCTGATCAGCAAGAGGGCTAAACTGATGTCTCTTCTCCATTGGTAGATGAAAGTCATATTTTAAGCCATTAGAGATGGAGAGAATGTAACTGAACCTATTTTAACCAGTCAGAACCACCATTTCAATGGAAAAGGAGATGCTTCAAGGTCTGGACCGAGTGGTCTCCCTCATAATGTTGTAGGCGGACATTTTTGCCCTTAAGAGGCTTCCATCATGTTTTAATTAGAAAATGAATGTACAATTAAAATATGTCATAATAGATGATAATGCAACTATTGTGATAAGGCAACAATGCTTCTTTACAAATCTTCGATAAGTATGAGACCCCTATGCTTAGATATGTTTTTATGGCCTATATATTTCGTATTTGTGACATGTTTAACGAAATTATTATCATGCATAGTAGGGGCCAGATAAACTACTTACACCATTAATTGCGTTAGTACCTTTGTTTGATTTTTATTATTAATTTCTAAATGTTTTATGGAGTTCTAAGCAGTGGCCTAAGACTTGGCCCTGAAAAAGTGGCTCAGAATCTAGGGTCGTTGATACAAAATTGTCTAAACAATTCCACAGTCGCTGGAATGCCTTGTTGTGGGAGTGACTCTAAGGCCTCGATCACATGCATGTATGTCATGGGAGTGACTAAGTATCCAGATCAGTAAAATTCCAAGTTGCCTTAGGAGTGGGTCGCATGGAAGGGTTTGGTTGGCTCCTGAAGGTTCTATAACTTATGTGGAAGGTCAATTTGGTTTCGTTATGTGAGTTCCACATCTTTAACTATACATGGGGATTCAAATCACATCATATTAGCCTCTCATCACATAATTACCCTAGTGGACCAGTTATCTTGGGTAAATTTGCTAGGAGGGTGTTACAAGGTGGTATCAGAGCATGGCCCTTAGACTGGATGGGCAGTTTGTTGGACATGAATACATGTCAGTTGCATATGTGTTCCTTATGCTTGTGTTCTATGTTCTTGTTATGTATGCATGATGGTGTTCATGGTTGCGGTTGTGCCACCATGTGAAATTTGATATTGTTGTTGATTGAATGTGGTCATCAAGAGTATATGTCAGTCACGCATTGGTTATGCATGTTATTGTTTATATTTTTTTTTCATACATTGGCATGGTGATAGTTTTTGTGCATGAGGTTATGATATGTGGTCGATATGTTTATATAATATTATGAATATGATTATACATGTATCGTGCTAATTTTATATAGCCTTGTGGAGAAATTTCCGACCACCCAATCTAAGATATATGCTTCCATGAACTATACTTAGGTATGTTGAATATGTTATGTTTTAGTTTAGCTGACATGGTATACTTGCAAGAAATTGATCAAGATGACTAGCAACATGGTAGATTACAATTCATGAGATTCCCCCTATGGGTCAAATGAAAAGTGTGGTGGTGGGAATTTTTATGACTTAGTAGACATATTGAGAATTTTAAAGGAATAAATAAGAAGTTGCAAGGCAGATAATGAGAGGATCATTCAGGTACTAGAGAAATAAGAAGAATTTAATGCAATAATCCTTCAAATTTTGTCAGAATTGCAAAGACATGGACCACTTTAGATCGGGCATGGAAAAGATGATTTGACTAATGGATAATGTGGCAGTAGATATCATGGTGGTCATACATTGGATAGAGATGACATGATGATAGATGGAAGGCTCTTGGGAACTCCGGATAAGAGAGGTGATGGACACGATTTTTACTCTAGTTATGGTTCTGACATGCACTATAATATTCATTGTTATCATCGTTACAGGAGGAGTGAAAGATGATATTTTCCAAAAGAGTTGAAAAAACAAAATCCACCTACCTTTGATGGAGACTTGAAGAAGCCAGAAGATGCAAAGGCATGGTTACCTAGGATCAAGAAATTCTTTGAGTTGCAAGAGTACACAAATAACATGAAGGCCAGAATAGTTATCTTCAGCCTCGAAGGAAATTCAAGCATCTGGTGGGAATATGTGAAGCGGGTTAGAGACATTAGGACAGAAGGCTTGAGTTAGCATCAATTCAACACACGTTTTAGGAATAAATACTTGTCAGAGAGGTACTACAACAAAAAATACAACGAATTCTAAGAGTTAAAGATGGGATCAATGACAGATGCGGAATATACTACCAAGTTCTTAGAGTTATTGAGGTATGTATTTTATCTTAAGGATGAAAAGGTTGAAGTTCAGAGATTTTTCAGTGGATTTTCATTAGAATTTAGAAATTAGATTGAGTATGATGAGCCTCAGTCACTTGAGGAAGTTATTGGGAAATTTAAACACCGCTATGAGACGTCAAAGCATAAGAAAAAACATCTGCAAGGTTTGAAAGGGAAATATAAATCTAAAGTTAAATGGCATCTGAAAAGAAAAATACGCTAGGATGCAGAAGAGAAAGGAAATGTTGCACCTTATGGGAATTTCAATGTAGTAAGACAGGGACATGGGTCACGATAGTAGAATAAAGGTGATGGTATAGGATGGTTTTCATTTTGGACATGTTTTAAGGGTCATCTTAAGATAGATTCTCCTTAGAATTAGGGTGGTGGGCCTCAGATTTACAGTGCACAGGAAGCACAGACTTTTTTGGATGTTGGGCATAGCATTGCTCGTCTCTATGCAGCATTGGATAACAACACACAGATCACCATCTGTCTATTATTGACATGGACGGTAAGCTTTGTGATCAAGTTGTTTCTATTTTGATTGACCTTTGATCTAATTATAGTTATGTTAATCCTAACTTTGTGGATAAGTGTGATTTGAATGAAGAAGTGCATGCAAATTATTGGTTAGTGCATTTTGCTACATGTATTAAGAAGAGAGTTCAAAATTGGGTAATATATTGTGCATTCAAGTTGAATGGTATGCCTACATTAGCGCATTTGAATATATTTTCATTAGGATCATATAATATGTTATTGGGTATAGATTGGTTATGTCTTCACAGGACTAACGTAGACTACTATTATAAGGCTATTGAGTGCTTGGATGAAAATGGAGAACAGAGAGTCTTACAGGGTAAGAATAAAGCAACATCAATTAGAATTATTACAACTATGCAGGAAAAGAGAAGTCACTGAAAATGGTGTGTCTTATTTGTAGTACATATTTCTAATGAAAAAGGTAAGGAGGATGAGGATGTGGAGATATTAAAAGGTAAGGTATATGATCTTAAAATTTTCTATTGAGTTGGTACTAGGGGCAACACCAGCTGCGAAAGCACTGTACAGGATGAGCACTCCAAATTTAGTATATTTAAAGTTGAAATTGAAGGAAATTATTTACAAGGGATACATTAGACTAAGTGTATCAACATGGGGTGTGCTAGTATTGGTTATGAGGAAGAAGGATGGTACTCTTAGGCTATGCATTGATTACACACAGTTGAACAAGGTAACCATCAAGAACAGGTATCCACTATTAGGGATTGATTGCTTTTTTTATCAGTTGAAGGGGGAAACACTGTTCTGGAAGATTGATTTGCGATCAGGATACCATCAGGTATGCATCAAGTAATAGGACATTTACAAGACAACTTTCCAGACCAAGTATGGGCATTATGAGTTTTTTGTAGCTCTATTTGGTTTCACTAATGCTCTAATTACTTTTATGTTCTTGATGAATATTCTGTGGTGTCCTTATCTGGACAAGTTTTTTATTGTACTCATGGATAACATCTTGATATATTCTAATAATGAGGAATAACATGTCTAACACTTAGCAACAATATTGAGATTGTTGAGAAAGCATTAGTTTTATGCTAACCTTAGTAAATGCAATTTATTTCAAACAAAGGTAAATTACTTGAGGCCTGTTGTTTCCAAGGATGGCATAGCACTAAATCCAAAAACAATAAGGCTATCATTGAGTGTTCATCTTATAGAAATTTGGATGAGATAAGATCATTTATGAGGCTAGCATGTTACTATAGGAGGTTCATCGGGAACTTCTCTCAGATTGCATATATTTTTACGTCACTGCATAGGAAAGGTAAGAAATTTGAATGGATAGAATAATTTGTAGCAATTTTTTAATAGTTGAAGAAATTTTTGACGAATGCTCCAATGTTAAAGGTTGTAGATCTGGACAAAGAGTTTGTGGAATGTATCTTAATTTTTCATAGGGCTACATTGTTCTTTTCTTTGATAGTTGAATTTCTTCAATAACATGATAAGCTCACCCCGTATCATTATATCATTATTCAGATCTACATTATTATCCATAAACATGTGCAAGTATGCAGAAATAACAATAAAATCATCATCATCTACGCAATAGAACATGAAGAAACATAATAATAAAAACATTCACACATATAAAAACCAGGATTGTTCCGAGCCTAGGGGAAAACCCACTATGGGGAAAACCTCTGTAAATCCTTCTTCTTCTTATATCATCATAAAATGATTTAGCAAACAAGGGTACAGTAATCCATTGAACCATATCTTCATAATGCAGTAAAACAACTAGCACATGTATAATATAACCATAAACATATTTGTGTTGAAAGATCTTGATTCTGAGAATTATAATACACTGTCACTAGTTGCAGCATACTGATGAACACAACTAGTACTGCGTGAAAAATAAAGATACATATTCGTAGTAAAAATATATAGAGCATTTGTACATATCTGCATATCTACAATAGTGCAAAACCCCAGATAGAACTAATCACTGAAACTTACTAGAAAACAGTTTTCCAATCCCAGATCTAAATCCAAGACATTGTCAAATATGTCTACAAACATATGCACATGAACTGGAGGTTGATCAAGCCCAGATATACCCAGAAACCCTTAGTTGCACCCTTTCAATCTTTTCCTTGCAACTATATCTTCTGTGGCCACTACTAGGGTGCCATGTGTCTGCGGTTGTGGGAGAGTGCAACCCAAACTGCCTTCTGGGAACTATATGCACTCATAGCACTCTGTGCCTAGGGCTATAGGTCCCTAGCCATAGGAATAGCACAACGTACCCATAGCTATGGCCTAGATCAGCCCAATATTACCCTAAAGCCTTGGATGCTACATAGACATTTTACGCATGCGGCTATGACACCTTAGTCATAGGCTTCACACACTGTGACCACGGCTCTGAGCCAGATCATCCAGTTCTCTATTTACGACCAGAACTGAAAAAACATAATTCTTGTGTGAGCTTTGGACCTATGATTCCATACCTTGTGTAAACCCTTTGTATTGAACCTTTGCAAGCCAGGACAAATTAGACGAACCAAGACAATGGATGCAAATCAAAGATCACTTGAGAAAGTGTGTGAGAATGAGCTTGAGGTCACTTGTATTTATAAGATTTTGTGTGGGTATGCTTGGGGTTAGGGCCGACTTGACTAATTCCACATGAGCTTATTCCTATCCATTCCATTTCACTTTAATCAATAAAATAATTCATAATTTAACTTCTCCTTAATTGATTGGGGAAATCTATAGGTCGATTTTGGTCCTGTCAAAAAGAGGAATCTAATGCAACTATGATCTCATCCATCTAAGCTATCCAAAGTGGAATTTGACCGTAGTTGCATAATTTTAACATTCCCTCTCAACCAGGGAGAATTCCATCTGCCAATATATAATCATCTATAAATATGTCATTCTAGTATCATCATGCATTATCATGTATCGTCATTGATTATCTATTTCATGTAGTCATCATGCTATGAACCTATTAAAAATCATCAATGTACTTCTCATGTTTATTCCTGCTTATCTATTTATTTTTTATGCTTGTATGTTTAACATTCTCATATATAGAAGAAGAAGAATTTTTCAACGGAGGAGAGCTTAAGCTACCTCCCTTCATCCATCAAGCTATCATTTGGAATCTTTGCTAGCAGAATAATACTCGGAATACCATCATCAATCATCATCAGAGATCATATCGTCAAGGAGCATGCCTCAACGTGTAACCACATAGGGGAACACAACTCAAACTGGAATATCTTGGGGGAGTTATACGTATAAAACCCCATATCTAGCCATAGGATATCCATCCACATAGGGGAGCCCATCTCGACCTTGGTATCACATCAAGGAGCTCAATCTCAACCCATAACCGAATAGGGTTATCTCAACCCATCCTATTTCCTACTGATATTCCCATCGATGACCATGAATATTCATGCGGTAGAAAACCTACATCATAATCAATTTGGGTTGTACACCCCAAGTACACTCTCAAACTCGTTGTCCAAACAAGGAGTGGTATCCTTGACAATCCCTGCTTATGAGTATGATGCCAACTAGGGTATACTCTGGAAAGACCAATGAGGGGAGTAGGATTCTTTGAGCCTATGAAGATAGGGGAGAACATCTCTAACCATATGGGTAACAAATATGGAAGGAACCCTAGTTTCTATAATTTTTTCAACCCCAAGAGACCTCTATCTCATTTCCTTTTCCTGAGAGCTCAGAGAGGGAGGAAGAGTTGGCTCAGTTTCCATGATCAGTGCTACTCTCAAAATACTCACATCTAGTATCTTCTTGTCTCAATAGCAGTTGATTCTTGTTCATATAGGACATCAAATGAAATTTTATGTTAGATAAATACATAGTCATATAATAAATTATAAAAATATATCATAATCATCCTCCCTCTCATGGATGTTTTAATCACAAGCCTAAGCTTGTCTCGAACAACTACATTGTATTAATTTAAGAGTATTTATCCCAACTATGTATGTATATTTTGGATTTTCTGTCATCACAATGTATCCATGTCATATCCAGAACATGCTCAGACAAATCTCTAATGATCTTCTTCATCCTGCCTCACAGCTAGACATGTTAGCAGCATTGTACCTAACCTTAGTCATGTTATGGAACTCTCATCCAAGATATCATGGCATATCTCATATTAAGGAAACATAAAAAATTTCTCATCAATACTAATCCAAAACATCATCAGTGCTTTCATGCAGCTATATATCATGGGAGAAATATCTCACCCTTTAAAAATAAAATGTTTCATGTAGATATTTCAAAAATATGTTTGGTGGAAATTTTGAATGAAGTAGCTCAATCATGAATTTAATCATGTTCTATACACATCATATATGGATGGATGTTTAAAACATAACATCAATGCTTCAATCAACTATCGTATGCCATGTCAAGTTCAATATCATTTGAACTTTAACCAAGAGATTCCAAGGATTTACATTTCCATTACAAAAAGACATTTTATCAACAAATTTTCAATATAGGATTTCATTCCAAAATTTTAGAAATTGAATCATCATGCCCTGATACATTGTTTTCAGATTCATAATCCATCTCCCTCTTACTTAGATTTTCAAAGGCTCATCACCTATCAAGGGTAGACTATCATTATGTAAAACCAAAGCCATAATCAAAATCAATGCCATACCTTGGTGTTACACCATTTTTTTGGTCATCTAACCTTTCATCATTAGATGGACCCAAGTACACCATGTAAGACCAGTTTTACCCCAAGTAAAACTGCTTTAACTATGTTAATTAGGAAACCCCAAAAGGAATAATTAATTAAACCATAATTTAATTATTATTCCCAGTCATGTTTAACCCAAAAACAAAGAAATTAATGAGATAAACCCATAATTATCTTATTATTTTCTAGGAATAATTATTTAAATAATATTCCTTGTTAAATATGACCAAATCAACCACCATTAATTAAATAAATCATTATTTATTTGATTAAATCCCAACCACTTCCTTAAAAAGATAAATAAATCATTTATTTATTTATTCTTCACTAATCAAAGGATTTGACCCAAGTCAAACACCCTTTCCCTCCAACAAATAATAATAAAATATTCCATAGAGGTGGATCTAGATTTGATTAACATTATTTTAATCATGCACCAAGATCTAGAATAACCCAATATTTTGTTATAAATAGGAGGGTTTTCCCCATCATTCTTCACCTTTTGTTGCCTATTAGATCACTCTGGATCTATACACTTGGTCTCATTTCTACCATTTTGCTCCCATTGAGCTCTACCTTCTACATTGGGTTTTCTACATCTACAAGAGAGAGAAAGCTTAGATCTGAAGTGCTGAGGACTACAAAGAACCCATCCCATTGAGGAGATCTGGATACACCTTGTTTCCTCCCAGGTGCCCTGTAATATAAAAATTCATTCAAAAATCGTGTTCTTGTCTTGTCTGTTGGATGCATGGAGCAAACTCTTTACTTCACTGCTTAATATCTTTCCATTTATAGATCTGTTTGTTGCAGCACTTTAACTACTAATTGCAGATATGAAGATGTTTTGCAGCCATTATTGTTGTTAGGGCTATTAGTTATGCGTAGCTAAAGTGGTTCTTTTTCGTACACTTCGACGAAGAATTCATACTAACAAATGGCGACTCCACACGGGTTTTAAATTACGACCGTTGTCGTTTTTCATATTCCTGCATATCCAGCTACTTCAGGCCCTAGAGCTTCTTTTCAGCTGCTTAGTTTTCCTCTTTTTATGTCATTTTTCTCACATAAAACCCTAAAAACTTAAAATTTCTAACTTCCATGTGTTTCTGGCCCTATTGCGCAGGTAAGCGACACCAGCCTGGCGAGATGGTAAATTTTCGAAAATGCGCGGCAGGGACAATAGAACCGAGGGGGTCACGCACACGGCCCAAAACTGCGACACAGACCTCCGGTCGCACTTTTGACTTGTTTGCGACCTCGCTGTCGGATCGGGTCGGCTGAGCGCCTTTCGACATTTTTTCTGCACTTTTTCTGGGTTTTGCTGCAGCTTCTGCCAGGGTTTTCCAGCCTCTGTCTCAGCCCGCCTTGACCAAGCAGCCCGCCTTGACCAAGATCTGATCTGTTTTTACTCATCTAAGTGGGAACCCAACCCCTTAGGGCTTTAGTACCCTCCACTTTTTGTGGAAGAGTTTTAGCTGTTTCAGCCGTCGGTTTCAGAGCTTCAGCCCCCTCTTTTCCAGATCTGTTACCTCCCTTTCAGATCCATTGAAATCAGCCTCTTTTCCTTTCAAATCACCTCTTGTCATTTTGTTTGGACCTCCTTTGAAGGCCTCTGCCTTGCCCCCTCGGTTTTTTGCTGATTTCCCTTTTCCAACCACCTTGCCTCTGTCTCTTGGCTGTGACCTGCACCCCTTGTCTGCAGCTTTATCCTCCAGATCTCTGTCCCCTTTGACCCTAGATCTGTCGAGCTTCCTTTGTGTGTGTTTCTGCTAGTTTTTCCCTTTCTTTTCGGCATAGTTGTGAGAGACCACCTTCTTGGGTTAGATAGATGCATACGTATTTATTCTCTGTTATTTCAGCATTTTATTTCTGTTCTCTGTAGGTTTATTTTCAGCTACGCAGCACACTTTTTCTTGCTCTCAACAACGGAAAGGGTTTAAAAAATTAAAATTAACGCACGCCACACACTGACCCTAAGTGAAGAAGCGCCTGGTTTACACCGCCTGGCAAAGACTCTAAAATCAATTGTCACTGCACCTTATCTGCCCTTGACCTTCCTTGATTCTGTCCCTTTCTGCCCTTGTCAGTTTCCTTCTTCCTGTCATCATTGCGCCCCCAAGGCGCCGTTCCCGGAGAATTCTTGGCCTTCACCCTCAGTTTCCGGTTGATCGACCTGCTCCGCACCGCCGTCGTCGAGCCAGTCCACCTTCGAGTCCGCACTCCGACTCCTCCCCTGATTCCTCGGGTCCTCCTTCCCCTCCCGGTTCTCCTGCCCCCTCCACCATGTATGGTCCAGGGCCTAACGCTAGCGGTTCTCCCGGCCCCAATGTCGGCCCTACTTCTAGCGGAACCGTCACAACCACTACCCCGGCCACCCCCGTGCTGCCGTATATTGCAGGCCTCAGCCTCCCCGATTTCCATCACCTGATTAATGATCCCATTCACCACAATGCTACCTGGCCCACTATGCCCACCAAGCTGCCCTCTGATATCCCTAAGTTCGAGGGCCTTAATGGCGAAGACCCAACCAATCACGTCCGGTCTTTCCACATGTGGTGTTCCTCCAACTCCATTACCGATGACTCCATCCGTCTTCGTTTGTTCCAACGCACGCTTACCGGCGAAACTTCTAAATGGTATGTCGAACAGGCCACTTCCTCCCATACCACGTTCGAGACTCTTGCCCAAGCCTTCTTGTCGTACTTCCAGCTCCCTCTCCGATACGACACTGGTACGGAGCTCTTGACTTCATTTAAGCAATCCTCTTCCACACGCCTTTCTGCCCATGTTCAGGAATGGCGACGAAGACGGAGCTTATGTCGGGCCCCTCCCTTTGAAGATCGGGTTTACATGGACTGGTTCCTTCGCACCCTCCCGTCTCCCATCGGCAAAGATGTCGCCTCTCACTTTCCTCAATCTGAAGAAGCCGCCCTCCAAATAGCTTTAAAATATGACCTGATCTACGCTCAATCTGGTTATGTTTATACCGTTCTCCCTGACATCCCCAGGCCCGGTGGCGCTAACGCCCGGGGGGCATCCCCATTCATGCCGACGGTATTGTTGGATCTTTCACCCATCTTGCTCACCCTCATGGGCTATGGTCTCCCTCGGGGAGGGGCCGGCACCTCAAGCACTCTTCCATTTATTCCCCTCCGGAAACATGTATCCGGGTACGGCACCTCTCCTTTTGCCCAACCTCCTGCTTACCTCAATGTCGCTCAACCCAACCCTTACGCACCCAGCCACCGGCACAGTGCCCGACTCCTCCAGCATATGCGCTTCCACCTCCCTTGCCTCCTCACAACCCGCAACAGCACTTACAACCCCCTCCCGGGCAAGTATTTGCACAGCAGGGTGCGATTAATCCCCCTTCTTCTCAAAGAAGGCGGAGAGGCAACCAGAACCCATCTGCCCCCGGTAACCGAGGACCCAATTCTGGTGTGGACCCTAACACTAACAACCAGCCCTAGGGCATTCCGCCCCGTCCGGACAGGCCGCTTCGCACAAACAAGCCCTGTTCGTGTTGTAGTGTTTACGGTCACTACACTCACGATTGTCCTCTCTTACCCCAGATGCGACAGATGTGGGAGTCTCAAGCCACATTGTGCGGACAACACGCCGCCCCTCATGCTCCTCCTAATGTGGCCACTACCCAACCAGCTGTGTTCACTGATCCTTTCCCTCAACAGGGATTCGTGGCTACCCAACCCCCCGACAGCCATGTAGCCACCCCCTCGTCCATTTCTGGTTCCTCTGATTACCAGATCCTTATGATGCGCTCTGATCCTTCCCCTTCCGTCGATCCCGCTGACAACCAAATGATCGTTTTTGACGCCACCCAATCGGACCATCCCCCTCTTCCTCCTTCCATTGCTTTCCAAATCCCAGTCAAAATCCGGAACGCCACTGTATCCCGATGTATAATTGATGAGGGGGCATCCACCTGTGTGATGTCCGCTTCGGTTTGGAAGCAACTCGGATCCCCTGAGCTGGCCCCTTCCACGATCACCCTTCGAGCGTGGGACGGTCATGCCTCCCAGCTTATTGGCCTGTTTCGTAACTATCCCATCACCCTCGCCGGTAAGACTGTTTGCGTTGACGTCGAAGTCATTGACGCCCCTTTAGACTACAACATTCTATTGGGGCGAAGCTACACCTATGCCATGTCTGCTGTCCCATCCGCGGTTTTCCACAAGATGTCTTTTCCACATAACGGGAAGATAGTCACCATCGACCAGCTATCTTATCATGAGCCGCCGTCTCAGACCTCCTCCGAGACGACCATCTCTTCTGTAGCCCACAAGCAAACCATCGGTCCTCTGACCCGTGTCTCCCCCGGTGTCTACAAAGATTCCACCTTGCTTTGGACTTTCCCTCATCTCCCCCCTCCTCCACTCACCGATCCCAGCTTGTCGAATGTTTGCATGATGCAATCGTCTCAGGCTGCCCATAAACGGCCTGCCTCGGCTAGTCAGCAACCTCCCCCCTGCCCGCCGCAACCCGCTCCTAGCCATTCATCTCAGCCAGCCGGACCTCCTCCTTCTGGCCCTCCCCCTACAGCTGGTATCCCCGAACCTCTTTATCCTCCCGGATCGGTTCCTCCAGGCCTCAACCATCTCGAAGCCGTCCCTCTGTGGTCATTACTGACCCCAGGCAGATCCTTGGCTCCCCTCCTGGGTATGTTGTCCCGTCCGCAGCCACCCTCTCTCTCCCTAACTTGACCTTGGGCATTCCGGTAAGATACCTTGACCCCCAGTAGCCACAGTAGCCACCCCCCTTGGTGACCCCAAACCTTACCTGGCTTTGACAGGACCCAGCACGGTCCCCTGCTTTCCTCCCATAGCCCTTTGTAACCCAGCACCTCCTGAGACCCTTCTCATTGTGGCAGCTCCCGGGAAAGGCGAAACGGGGAGCAACCCATCAAGGTCAAGGCCCAGAGCATCCCTTACCCCCCCACAACCACCAAAGCCCGCCATTCGCTGCGCTTTGTGTGATGTCGTCGGTCATGCCACTCACATGTGTCTTGAATTGCCCCACCTCAAGCTTCTGGTCAACGAGACATTCCCCGACTCTGATCTCCCAGAAGTCCATGTCACTATCCCCGACTCCCTCCCAAAACTCAAACACTTGCGCACAAACCACCCTTGTGCCTTGTGCGATTTTCACGGCCATTACACCCACCTCTGTCCCCGCCTTGACGAGTACCGTTCCTCCTTGGACATGTATCGCCAATTCAAGGCCGCTTCGATCGGACCAGAGGACATTCACATTCCGCCTCCCGCTTTTAAGCCAACGGAGCCCTCAGTCACCATTTTGTACCTGTCATCATCCTTGAGAGCTAATTCACCAGCCACTCAACCTACCGATCCCCTCAGCTTCTCAGCCGACCTTGGATCTGTTGATATCGCCCATCTGAGCCCTTCTCTTCATGATGAACCGTCCCCCACCACTACTCCCTCGGGTGTCCCATCTTCCTCCAGTCTTCCCATCTTCCAATCCGATGAAGACATCATGGAAGCCATGACCAACCCCGACTTTCCCTGGGATGATATGCACCATCGCGCATATTTCTTCCCACAGCAGTCCCATGACCAATACGTTGTGGAAACCAAAGACTTCATCCCCCATGCAGTCGATTGGTTCAAAAACCCCATTCCTGTACCTGATGCTTTCGAAGAAGGAAACATGGCCAATATCTCTTCTACCATCAAAATTGACATTTCGGTCAAACCAGGAATCGAAGAATACATCACATTGGGTGCCCAATGCACCTCGGAAGAAATTGAAACTTATACCAAGTTTTTCAAAGAATTCTGCGATGTCTTCGCCTGGTCCTATTCTGAAATGCCCGGACTCGATCCTGCCATTGTCGAGCATCATATCGACACCTGGCCTGACGCCAAACCAGTCCGACAAAATATGAGACCCATTCATCCTTCCCGACGTGACGCTATTAAAGCCGAAATCGATAAGCTCAAGCAGGCTGGTTTCATTTACCCCATCGAATACACCACTTGGGTTTCTAACCCCGTTCCTGTTCTCAAGAAACAAGGCACCATTCGTGTCTGCACGGACTTTCGCGACCTGAAAAAAGCTTGTCCCAAAGACAACTTCCCCACACCGTTCATCGACCAAATCATTGACAAGTGTGCGGGGCATGAGGTCCTATCCTTCATGGATGGTTTCTCCGGATACAACCAAATTGCTATCCGTCCTGCTGATCAACTAAAAACCGCGTTCATTAGTCCGTGGGGAACTTTTGCTTACCGGGTCATGCCTTTCGGCCTAAAAAACGCCGGCGCCACCTTTCAACGGGCCATGTCTTATTGCTTCCACTACTTAGCTCATATTATCCTTGCCTACTTAGACGACCTCACGGCACGTTCTAAGCATCGGGCGCAACACATACACGATTTGCGCACCATTTTTCTCCGATGTCGCAAGTATAATATCCGACTTAACCCGTTGAAATGCGTCTTTTACGTTCCTACCGGCCGCCTCCTAGGCTTCATCGTGTCTAAGGACGGTATCACTCTTGACCCTTTGAAAGTTCAAGCCATTCTTGAACTCCCCATCCCGCGTACCCTCCGCCAGCTCCAAAGCCTCCAAGGCAAAGCTAATTTCCTTCGTCGGTTCGTCCCTGACTACGCCACCACTGCACACGGGTTCCTTCGACTCCTACGCTCTCATATCCCCTTTGTTTGGGATACCCATGCTCACGAATCTTTAGATGCCCTCAAGCAGGCTCTCACATCTGCTCCCTTAATTCGCCCTCCCGACTTTAATCGGGACTTCATCCTATATATCTCCGCTTCCACCTATTCGGTCGCTGAAGTCCTTATCCAAGAGGATGACCATGGCATCGAGCATGTGATCTACTATGTCAGTAAGAACCTTGTGGGACCCCCTGTCTCATACTCCTATGACGAGAAATTAGCGCCGGCTGTCGTGTTCTCAGTCCAAAAACTTCGTCATTATATCCTCCTGCGCTCCACCAAGGTTGTGACAAATTCCAACCCTATGGCCTTCCTATTGAGTCGTCGTATACTTACTGGGAAGTACGCCCGTTGGGTCGTTATCCTTCAGGAATTTGACCTTGAATTTGTCACCCCAAAAAGTAAGAAAGGCTTAGCCCTCGCTGAGCTTATTTCTGAATTACCTACCGGATCGCAAGACCCTCCCGTTAATGACGATTTCCCTGATGAACACCTGTTTGCCATCACTTCCGATGACCCGTGGTATGGCGATATTCTTACTTATTTGCGAACCCAAAAGTTCGCCCTCCACCTTGACCGTGAGGCTCGCCGACGTATCCGACACCAGGCCCCCCGATACCTTCTTATCGGTGACGACCTCTATCGTCGCGGGATTGATACTGTCCTTCTTCGTTGCCTCACACACGCTGAAGCTGAACAGGTCCTTAATGCCTGCCATAGCGGCGCTTGTGGTGGCCACCTCTCCGGTCTTGCTACTGCCCAAAAAATAATGCGCGCCGGGTATTTTTGGCCTTCCCTCTTCAGTGATTGCATCGAGGCAGTCAAACACTGTCCCAATTGCCAACATTTCGCCCCTAAGGCGAGAGCTCCACCGGCTCCCCTCCATCCGGTCGTCTCCACTGGTCCCTTCTGTAAATGGGCCATCGACTTTATGGAGTGTCGCCCGCCATCCTCTGGTAGCCACAAGTATATCATCGTGGCGGTCGACTATTTCACCAAATGGGTCGAGGCCATGCCAACGTTCAACAACACGGCAGCTACCGCGGCCCTCTTTTTCTTTAACCATGTTATAGCTCACTTCGGGGTTCCCAAGCAACTGGTCTCTGATCATGGCAGACATTTTGAAGATGAGATATGGCGTGAGCTATCCTCACTGTTGGGTTTTGAGCACCAATATTCCTCCTCCTATTACCCCCAAGGTAATGGCCAAGTTGAAGTAGTCAACAAAACCCTCAAGACTATGCTTCAACGAACAGTGAATAAGCACAAAACCAATTGGCATCTCATGCTCTTTCCTGCCTTATGGGCCTATCGAACCTCTGTCAAAACCGCCACCGGGTTCACCCCTTTCCACCTCGTCTTTGGAGAGGAGGCAGTTTTACCGATCGAGTGTGAAATTCCTTCTCTGCAACTAGCCGTTGAACTTCTCCCTGACACCCAACCGCTAGAAAAACGACTTATCATGCTTGAGCGTGCCTCCGAAGACCGCCGTATTGCCTTACAAACCATGGAAGCGGCCAAAAAACGCACCAAAGATCAGTATGACGGAAAAGTCCAGCCTCGTACTTTTCACGAAGGCGACCTTGTTCTAGTCTATGACCAGGCCCATGATGTCCTGGGTCATGGGAAGTTTGACTCATTATGGCTAGGCCCTTACATCATTAGTAAGGATCTTGGCAAAGGGGCATACCTCTTAGAGGATTTTGAAGGTCATCCCCTTCCTAACCCTCACAATGCACTCTATCTTAAGAAATATTACCCTTAGCATTTCCCCTCGGAAATGCATGTTTTATTTTCTTTTAGATAGCCAGCATCTGTTGTTTCATTTTTTCTACTGCACCAGGACCCATCTTCGTCCAACATGCAGTTACCTCACCTCCATTCAAAATCGAATTTCCTCACCTACAACACCTGTACTGGGGGCACCATACTGCCCCCTTACTCGTCCATGTTAGTGTCAACTTTCGTCATGAGTGCCCACCTTGTACTCATGCTCCCATGACCCCCCATTGGGGCCTTTACTGTGTGGCAGCACTATAAAGTCGCCCTTGTTTAGAGCATCCAAGTCGAGTCATCATTGCATTCATGGAGTCTATCCTGCGTCCTTTTACACCCCACTATAGCCCTCCATCCTTCTTTGCTTGGTTCCTCTCTTGTGTCGCATATCATGACCTTCAGCCCCACTGTCCCCTGTCCCTTTCGATATTGTGTCAGTCGCTGCCATGTCATTCATGCCCTTTATGCTCTAACAAGGGGAGTCGTCCATTCGCCACTCCATCCTTCCCATTTCCACCATCATCATTAGTGTCAGTCTGTCCGTCGCTCTATTGTTCTTCTCTCGTGCCTTAGTTGAGGATCTCTCATCGCCTCACCTACGGCGGACCTCCTTCTGTCGACATCAGCACATTTATTTCAGAAGCAAGGTCTAGAGGGCGGTGTACCTTGGTTCCAGCTTCCACTCTTGTTCGGTGCCTCGGATCAGGCAGGGGGATCTCTCACTTCCCTTTGACTTGATTGCTTCTCCAGCTCCTTTCAGCATGATCGAGATTCGTATATTGGACAGTCCAGTGACCCAGCAGCAGCTCTTGATGATTCCCGGGCGTGTGTGAGATGTCTCAGCCCTCATGAGGGGGTGGCCCTGCAGGTAGCCCCCCACATGCCCGGATGACCTCTTCATTGCAGCCTTTGATGCCGCTCCAGCTTTTGATGATGTTGGCCTTAGCCACTTGCAGCACCTCTATGATTTTCATGTATCAGTCAGATTTTGTGAGCCCTTCCCCATTTACATGGGGCATTTGGGTTGTATTTATCTCATGTACTCAGATGATCTTGTACTAGTCCTGGCTGTTATCCCAAGCACAGCATGTATGTGAGACTCTTCATTGTATTTTTATCTGGCTCTTGATTATGCCAGCTGTACTCTATGGTTCGGTCCCTTGTTCACTGGACACACTATTCTTTTGTACTTTGTCACGGCGGGCATAGGTATGCCTCCCCCGCCGCCTTCAGCACTGGTACCCTCTCATAACAGAGACTTGTTGCACCTGCGAGTCTCGTCTCCTCAGGGTCTAGTCCTTCAGCACACTATCTACCTCATATTTCTCTCTCTGACATACCCTTTTGTTGTCTAGTGATTGTCTTCTTACAACGTACTTCGGTCATACGATTTGCTCCCGACACTCGCACGCTGGGGGGCAATCTGTTACACCATTTTTTGGTCATCTAACTCTTCATCATTAGATGGACCCAAGTACACCATGTAAGACCAGTTTTACCCCAAGTAAAACTGCTTTCACTATGTTAATTAGGAAACCTCAAAAGGAATAATTAATTAAACCATAATTTAATTATTATTCCCAGTCATGTTTAACCCAAAAACAAAGAAATTAATGAGATAAACCCATAGTTATCTTATTATTTTCTAGGAATAATTATTTAAATAATATTCCTTCTTAAATATGACCAAATCAACCACCATTAATTAAATAAATCATTATTTATTTGATTATATCCCAACCACTTCCTTAAAAAGATAAATAAATCATTTATTTATTTATTCTTCACTAATCAAGGGATTTGACCCAAGTCAAAACACCCTTTCCCTCCAACAAATAATAATAAGAGGTGGATCTAGATTTGATTAACATTATTTTAATCATGCACCAAGATCTAGAATGACCCAATATTTTGTTATAAATAGGAGGGTTTTCCCCATCATTCTTCACCTTTTGTTGCCTATTAGATCACTCTGGATCTATACACTTGGTCTCATTTCTACCATTTTGCTCCCATTGAGCTCTACCTTCTACATTGGGTTTTCTACATCTACAAGAGAGAGAAAGCTTAGATCCGAAGTGCTGAGGACTACAAAGAACCCATCCCATTGAGGAGATCTGGATACACCTTCTTGTTTCCTCCCAGGTGCCCTGTAATATAAAAATTCATTCAAAAATCGTGTTCTTGTCTTGTCTGTTGGATGCATGGAGCAAACTCTTTACTTTACTGCTTAAGGTCTTTCCATTTATAGATCTGTTTGTTGCAGCATTTTAACTACTAATTGCAGATCTGAAGATGTTTTGCAGCCTCTATTGTTGTTAGGGCTATTAGTTATGCGTAGCTAAAGTGGTTCTTTTTCGTACACTTCGACGAAGAATTCATACTAACACTTGGAACTCATTATCCAAACTTCATCAGATAACAGTCAAGTATGGATGAATCTAAATCGTGGAGCTTGTATCATGCAACGCTCTCGATAAGCATAATGTCTTACCAAGCCAACATACTCAGCCTTACATAAATCAATTTTTTGTTAACAAAATTATCTCATCAAAGTTTTTAATAAAAACCATAACTATTGTCAAGGACGTTGATATCATAGTATCAATTATTTCAACCAGTGACAGGTAAAGTTGATATTAAGTCTTGATTTCATTTACTATCAATTCAACATGCCAATCATATATCATGCCATTACCAGTTATTTCCATTACTAGATGCAAGTGCGTACATCAAGGTTAATTCATGCATGTTCCATCTTCATACTAAGTCACAACAAGCATTGTACTAGGAACAAGGAGGCCAATAAAAAACCATAATTACGAATACTCACATAAGAAACTAAAGTTTGCTATGTCGACATAGCATTTTCATTGGGGAAAATAAACAATCACCAAATAAAATCATGTCAAATCCAAATGTGTGATCATGGTAAGCTCTATAATTCTATATATTTCTCAATCATCAATTCAAAGTTCTAAAAAATCATGTCAAAGTTTCAAGAACGGCTCATCTGTATCAATCAGTCAAAACATGTAGCACAAACTTCAAACATAATGACGTATTCACATGAATGTATCAGTCACCTTCAAACACAAGTTTGATTCAAACATGCAAAATTTTCCTACTGAAAAATCTTACTGATATCTGCAGCACATCTGTAGAACCAACATCTTCCAAGTTACCATCTAATTTCATGCCTAATCCTTTATTTATATTTATCACTAATTTAACACGGAAACTTCAGAAATCAGTTTACAATTTTAGGACATGTCATAGATCCCTTGATTCAGATTATAGACTGATTTCATATACAAAAATTCAATTTAGTGTCTATCAGGCATAATCACATTTATGGGTCTTCCTTTGTGTGAGTGAGGCTCAGACCTTTGTTGTATATCAACAATGTCATATACCCATAAATCATAGAAGAACATGTAATTTCATTTTCATTCATGTCATCAACCTGTCTCTACTGGAGTCATGAGATAGTAGATTTGTTAGATCATAAACACATATCTATCATGATCATAAACATCATGTCATCAATCTTTCATCAAGGTATGGAATTGAAAGATCAAGGTAGCAAGCAGATGTGACAATGAAATCTTATGAACACAATAACAATACATCAAGTTAGGGAATTTAATTTCACCATATGCCATAACCACAGGTAGTAGGAGATCTATAACATCGATCTCATAGATATGTCTCTATCATCATGGTCATGAATACCATGCTTATCATGATCAATAGGTTTAAGTTATTTTATTCAATAAACCAACAGAGTTTCAATCTACTTTCCCATGAACTTTCATCATGCTTATCACAAGCATTATCAATACAATATCAATGAGGTATGTTGGGAAAAAATACTGAGAGGGGGGCGGGGGGGTGAATTAGTATTTAGGGCAAACTGAAACTTTTTACTTTTTCATGCTCTAAAACCCATACGCTACTTTGCTGAAGCCAACTAGTGTATACACGCGGATATCCTTCATAAAACTCGCGTATACACAAAGATCTAATTATTCCATTAGTTCTTCACTTATATCATTCCATCATTCATTCATTAGATGTTCTATAAACAGTAAACATGTGCAGTAAGAACAGAATAAACCATCACACAAAGCATCACAAATGAACACCAGGATTTTTAGGTGGAAACCCAAGTCGGGAGAAAACCACCGCTGCAGTTGCTCAGCCTTCAATATTTTATTATAGAGAAAACATCTTACAACATATGTGCTGGTGCAGACTCTACCAGCACGCAGGCACCCACCTGTGCTCATTTACCAACCTCTCCTGGAAGGGAGCTCCAACCCCCTGACTCATTTACCAGCCTCTCCTGGAAGGGAGCTACGACCCCCTACTCTCATTTACCAGCCTCACCTGGAAGGGAGCTACCACCCCCTGATCTTGTTTACCAGCCTCACCTGGAAGGGAGCTACCACCCCCTGACTGAAGGCTACAACCCTCAACACCTCTATGGACCACGTTTCATCAATTTTCATACTGGATCCAAAGCTTCCTTTAGGACACCACTTGCAGGCCACGTTTCATCATATTTTCAGACTGGACCCTTTCCATACTTTTAAGCATAGTCAACCATGAAACAGATACATATAACTTACTGACAGATATCAGTAAACCAACAGAACAGATCAGAAATTTCTTACCACAGACTTCAGCAAAACCTAGTTTGCATACGCGCTTTCCTTTCTCTGATGTCGCATATATACGTGCTTTCGTCCACATAAACCAGCGTATACTTCAGTACAACTTATAGAGCTAATTTTGTTGCGCATACGCACTTTCTCTTCACCGAAGCCGCGTATATACGCGCTTCCTCTTCGGCGAACTAGCGTATAGATCTTCAACCATTATAGAGCAGCATACTTCTTCAGATCATATATTCAGTTCAGATTTACCCTTTTACTTCAGACAGATGTTCGCCTCATCTCAGATCTAAGCCTTCCATAAACAGATCTAGCAAGTACAAATATATTTCAGATCTAGATATTCTGCTTCATCATTTCTTCATAGGTGCATCATAGATTCAGATCAAACCTTTACCCTTTCCATACATATATACTTCAGAGAGAAGTATTCATTCAAGCTCAGACATCTTGCTCCCACACTCATGATTTGCACAATGAATTTCTTCTCCTTATATAGGTTTATCCTTTTTCAATACCATGGTCCCCTTTTTCAATACCATGAGCCAAAACAATACCATGAGCCTTCAATACTAGGGGCCCCTTTTTCAATACCATGAGCCAAAACAATACCATGAGCCTTCAATACCACGGGCCCCTTTTTCAATACCATGAGCCAAAACAATACCATGAGCCTTCAATACCACGGGCCCCTTTTTCAATACCATGAGCCAAAAGAATATTACTTCCGATGGTATTCCTGGACGGGGTCACATAGACAAATCATTACTCAATAAAATGGGTCAATACCATGGTGCTTACCCCTGGTTTTGCACTTTATGAGCGCTTTTGCCCATACGCGACTTGGCATGTACTTTACCGCGTACATACGTGACTTCTCCTAGGCAAATCCTCGTATGCCTTGAGACATACTCTTTTCATCATAGATCTAGCACTTATTGAATTCCTTTCTTCATTACCTTCTGTACTCTCTGTAGATACATCAGATTTTCATCTTTAAACAGGTTCATCAAGAAATATTCTATCAAGCACAACTTCATCAAGTAAGTTTTCATCATCTTCATAAGGTAGGTTGCCATTCAAGAACAACTCTCTACATCATATTGTCAAAAAACATCATATCACATCAGATTTACATCATTTACGAAGTCCATCAAGTCAAGAATAACCTCATCAGGTAGTTTTCCATCAAGGAAAACACATGTCAACTGTCTCATGTCTTCATCTTCATTCAGTTGGTTGCCATCAAGGACAACATTCTGCATCATATTGCCAACAATCTCCCCCTTTGGACTTGATGGCAACCATGATGGTGTTTGGTTACCACAACAGATAGGTATATTAAGAATACAAAGACACCATGTCACTCTCTCCATTTTTGACACCATTCTTTCTCTTCATTCAAACACCATGTCACTCTCCCCCTTTGACATCAAGGGCAAAGGGCGGATCAAAAACCAACATACTCTCCCCCTTTTCTCCTCATGTGGAAGAAGCGTTCTGCAGATCTGATATATACTGAAGTGACCAAGCTCCCCCTGAGTTCATGCTAAATCTTCAAACATATTTTTCAATGAAGTACATGACTCTATGAACTTCCTATCACCAAAGACTCATACTTACATCAAATATCCAACCAAGTGGATTTACATATGAGACTCAAGTACCCAACCAAGTGGGTTTACACATTTCAACTCAGCTACCCAACCAAGTGGGTTTACAAAATTTGACTCAGCTACCCAACCAAGTGGGTTTAAAAATTTTGACAAGTCCTTACATGACTGAAATTTACAATTTGACATCATGGGTCTCAACATGACCTTTTCATCAAAATACAAATATGACTTTTCATAACCAACACCAGAAAGTCCTCAAGAAAGAGAACATATTTCAGAACCATCATAATGCCAACAATGCATTATACTCAGCAAAGCTGATGCTCCCCCTGAAACTGTGCATCCAAGCATCCTTTTCATATGACTAAGGCTCCCCCTTAGTTTGTGCATCCTGAACACTTTCACCAACAAATCATCAAGGCATCTTTATCAAAACATTAGAAATAGAATTATGAGAACTGGAACACCACCAAAGATACCAAACAGTATCAGAGATACCAAACAGCACTGCAGCTGTGCTGAAGAGAGCTGACTCCAAACAGAAAATTGTCAGCAATCAGACATACGCGGTTTTCTGTGCATGAACTCGCGTATATACGCGACTGTGTTTCAGGAAACCCGCGTATCCAATACCATCTTCTATATTTTAACCAGATCTGATCCTCTTGTGAGAAAAAGATAGTGTTCATCTTCTTTCTGGGATATTTTAATGCTTCCCTGGACTACAGATAGATAGAACAGTGTAGTTGTGTCTTCAAGCATCATCCAACGGTTGTAGCATAAGCACATTAGTAACCAAGCCTTCAGATTCTTTGCAGCATCAATACAATCTTTCCAAGAGAGATTATCATACCAGAACAACATCTTCAAATATGTGTCAAGCAATCATCCATGTGGTCCAATATCATCAAAATCTTCAAGATTTAACATGAAGTAACATATGTAGGCAAAAGATCTCAACCATAGTAACAAACTCTGCATGATCTATTCTTATTTCTGAATCAAACGACATCCAACTCATCCATGTGTGAGCACAAACGATACTTATCAGCAACCAGGGCTCAAAATCTTATCATAATAAACCATGTACCAAGTCATCATCATTTGAGCATGAGTATCACAAAAACCAAAGAATAAGCAGTCATATTGCCAACAATGCAATCATTAGTATTCAACCTGCTGCTCCCCCTGAACCAGTGCTCCTTCTTAACTTGTGCAACCTGAATACATTCATCAGCAAGTCATCAGCAACAATCTCTGCATGAACTGCCCTTATCTCCGAATTATAAGACTTTCATCTCAACAATGAATACTCTTCATCAAAAAGCAAATAGGACTCATCCATAATCTTCAACATAAGAAACCAAGTATCATATCATCATTATTATAGAACTGAGAAAGTAAGTTGATACAGAGTCAATAATACAGTTATAAATAGTCAGACTGATGCTCCCCTTGAACCTCTGCTCCAGATCTTCAGCTATCATATAAATTCTCTTATCATCAATGCATCTGCTTGTTGTGTTTCTTGCTTCTTACTCGCGTGTATGCGCAATTGCTCTTCATAGAACCCATTGTATGGAAGGTAAGCATAGAATTTTTCACATTCTATTCATCTCCCCACCGAACTTGTACTTCCTGTGCATACACAACATGGATGCTTTCATCCAGGAAGTATGTAACCAGGAAAAAAATCAAATCAATCATGAGGCCTATCGCATACAATTGCTCCCCCTGCTTAGCTGATACATTACTAAATCCTCATAATGTATCCCACATCGACTCTTCTGAGTCAATCGGAGAAGTAAGATTCAAGGGAAGTGGATAGCGCATTGAATCAAATTCCCTACATTTAGGTAGATTCTCCATCTTTTCGATTTGTTTGAACTTTCTATTTGTCTTTGGAGATTTATCCCAATTTCTCATGTCATTCCTTTATTCTTTTTCTACATGTCCATACTTGTTACAAGAATAACATCTCATGTGTCCAGAGAAATAAGCATAAGAATCATAATGAGTATTTCTAATCTTCGTCCTTTTACAATCAGTTGCTTTATGTCCATACTTGTTACATGAAAAACAATATCCCTTGAAGAAACCAGAGTACCCTTCTATGTAGGAACTGTTTGATTGAGGCTGAAATGATCTGCTCCTGCAATTTGCTGCAACATGCCCATAATTATGACATTTAAAGCATTCAACTTTATTGATTGATTTCCTTTGAGATTTCATCATTGTTGGTTGACCTTTTGTTTCTTTCAACACTTCAGGTTTTGCATTGACATCCTCTGAATTTTTAGCACTTCCTTGTGAGCTAGATTCTCCTTTAACAGTTTCATGGAAACCAAGACCAAGTTTGATAGCAGGAAACCTTTGATTACTCAGAATATTGTCCAAAATATTAGTACTATCTTGAAACCTCAAAAGTTTAACCTTTTCTTCTAATTTACCTTTGAGAATGTTTACCTCAACCTCCAAGGCTTGACATTGCTTTGTCATGCTTTCTTCTTTCCTTCTTCTATCTTCTACTTGATCCTTCAGATTTAGAATCTCTTCTTTCAACCAATTTTCGTTTTCTTCACATGTTTGTTGCAGCTCTTCATTCTTCTTATTTTATTTTTCCAGATCTTCTTTGAGAGAGATGATTTCTGCTTCAAGGCCTTCCTTTTCAAATGACAGAGGTTATTTATTCTTCTTATTTGATGCTTCAAGATCTTTTTGTAGAAATATAATTGCAGCTTCAAGTCCTTCATTCTTCTTGCTTGATTTTTCGAGTTCTACATTTAGATTTTTGATTTCTGCTTCTAGTTCTTTAATTCGATTGGATGCATAAGTATGAAACCTTTGATACTTGTCCACCTGTCCATTCAGCATTTCTATTTGATCTTTCATTTGAGAGATCATCTCTTTGTAGATAGAATCTTTCTTATCAATTTCCTTTTGTTGTTCTTCAACTTTGATCTTGATAGCTTTTTCTAGATCCACAACTTTACTTTCACTTTCTACACCATTGCTTGCACACAGAAGATTACAAGGGCCCAAATCACTATCAGATTCATCTTCTTCAATTTTCTGAGATATCTCCTTGCTTCGAGTAGCCTTCTTCTTTTTCCTCTTTGCCATGAGCACTTGTAGAGCTTCGTCGGAATCTGTTTCATCTTCTTCAATTTTTGCTATACATGATTTCTGAGGTATCTCCTTTCCTCGAGTAACCTTCTTCTTTTGCTTCTTTGCCATGAGCACTTGTAGAGCTTGGTCAAAATCTTCTTCATATTCACTGGACACTTCATCATCATCTTCATTTGCATAATAAATCTTCCTCTTTTCAAATTGTTTTCCTTTACCATGTTTTTCTTTATAAGGACATTTAGTAGCATAGTGACCAAATTTTCCACACTCAAAACATTTGAAGGGAAGCTTACCTTTGAATCTTCCAGTTCCTAGTTGGATTTTTCTCACGAAATTCGCTTCTTCTTCATCGGATATATAGCTGGATTCTTTGACAACTTCCTTTTCTTTTCCTCTTGTAGATACCTTAAAAGCAGCTTCTTTGATTTGATAAGGACCTCCTTGTCTCATTTCAAAAGCAGTCAGAATACCATGTAATTGAACAATAGTAAGAGTTTGCAGATCTTGCCTTTCTTCAATAGCTGAAACTTTAGAGTCAAATTTTGAAGTCAAGGATCTTAAGACTTTTTCCACCAGAGTAGTATCGGTTATGGTTTCACCCAAATTTCTCATCAGATTTACAATATCATCTAGACGAAGAAAGAAACTGGCAACACTTTCATCACTATGCATCTTCAAATTTTCATATTCAATTCTAAGAGTTTGGAGTTTTGCACTTTTTACCTTTGTGTCTCCTTCATAGCTTAGAATGATTTTGTCCCATATTTATTTTGCTGAATGTAGCTGCATTACTTTAGAAAATTCTGATTCAGACATGCTTCCTAACAAGACATTTACTGCTTTGGCATTGATTTCATACTTCTTCCTTTCTGCTGCATCAGTAGGAATACTTGCTGGGTATTGATAACCTTCTTCCACGATTGCCCATACATCTGCACCAAGACTTTGTAGATACGCTTTTGTTCGTACCTTCCAGAATATCAGATTGCTTCCATTGAATAGAGGTGTCTTTATAGACATCACTCCTTCTTGACTTCCCATTGCGATGGATCTTCTTCAAGCGATCAAGCTTCTGCAGAAGAAAATGCTCTGATACCAATTGTTGGGAAAAATACTGAGAGACGGGGGGTGAATCAGTATTTAGGGCAAAATAAAACTTTTTTCTTTTTCATTCTCTAAAACCCATACGCTACTTTTCTGAAGCCAACTAGAGTATACACGTGGATATCCTTCATACAACTCGCGTATACACAAAGATCTAATTATGCCATTAGTTCTTCACTTATATCATTCCATCATTCATTCATTAGATCTTCTATAAACAGTAAACATGTGCAGTAAAAATAGAATAAACCATCACACATAAGCATCACACATGAACACCAGGATTTTAGGTGGAAACCCAAGTCGGGAGAAAACCACCGCTGCAGTTGCTTAGCCTTCAATATTTTATTATAGAGAAAACATATTACAAGATATGTGTCATGCGTACTCTACCAAAGATGCAAGCACCCACCGCGCCGCGTTTACCAGCCCTCTCCTCGAAGGAGCTCCAACCCCCTGACTCGTTTACCAGCCTCTCCTGGAAGGGAGCTACGACCCCCTGCTCTCGTTTACCAGCCTCACCTGGAAGGGAGCTACAACCCCCTGATCTTGTTTACCAGCCTCAACTGGAAGGGAGCTACCACCCCCTGACTGAAGGCTACAACCCTCAACACCTCTATGGACCACGTTTCATCAATTTTCATACTGGATCCAAAGCTTCCTTTAGGACACCACTTGCAAGCCACGTTTCATCATATTTTCAGACTGGACCCTTTCCATACTTTTAAGCACAGTCAACCATGAAACAGATACATATAACTTACTGACAAATATCAGTAAACCAGCAGAACAGATCAGACATTTCTTACCACAGACTTCAGCAAGCCCTAGTTTGCATACGCGCTTTCCTTTCTCTGATGTCACGTATATACGCGCTTCCGTCCACATAAACCAGCGTATACTTCAGTACAACTTATAGAGCTAATTTTGTTGCGCATACGCGCTTTCTCTTCAGCGAAGCCGCGTATATATGCACTTCCTCTTCGGCGAACTAGCGTATAGATCGTCAACCATTATAGAGCAACATACTTCTTCAGATCAGATATTCAGTTCAGATTTACCCTTTTACTTCAAAAAGATGTTCGCCTCATCTCAGATCTAAGCCTTCCATAAACAGATCTAGCAAGTACAAATATATTTCAGATCTAGATATTCCGCTTCATCATTTCTTCATATGTGCATCATAGATTCAGATCAAAACTTTACCCTTTCCATACAGATATACTTCACAGAGAAGTATTCATTCAAGCTCAGACATCTTGCTCCCACACTCATGATTTGCTCAATGAATTTCTTCTCCTTATATAGGTTTATCCTTTTTCAATACCACGGGCACCTTTTTCAATACCATGAGCCAAAACAATACCATGAGCCTTCAATACCACGGGCCCCCTTTTCAATACCATGAGCCAAAACAATACCATGAGCCTTCAATACCACGGGCCCCTTTTTCAATACCATGAGCCAAAACAATATTACTTCCGATGGTATTCCTGGATGGGGTCACATAGACGAATCATTACTCAATACAATGGGTCAATACCATGGTGGTTACCCCTAGTTTTGCACTTTATGAGCGCTTTTGCCCATACGCGACTTGGCACGTACTTTACCGCGTGCATACGCGACTTCTCCTAGGAAAATCCGCGTATGCCTTGAGACATACTCTTTTCATCATAGATCTATCACTTATTGAATTCCTTTCTTCATTACCTTCTGTACTCTCTGTAGATACATCAGATTTTCATCTTTAAATAGGTTCATCAAGACATATTCTATCAAGCACAACTTCATCAAGTAAGTTGCCATCATCTTCATCAGGTAGGCTACCATTCAAGAAAAACTCTCTACATCATATTGTCAACAAACATCATATCACATCAGATTTACATCATTTACCAAGTCCATCAAGTCAAGAATAACTTCATCAGGTGGTTTTCCATCAAGGACAACACATGTCAACTGTCTCATGTCTTCATCTTCATTCAGTGGGTTGCCATCAAGGACAACATTCTGCATCATATTGCCAACAAGGTAAACTTCTATAAGATATCAACATTTCTTCTCCATATCAAGAGTCAAGAGAATCATTTACTAGAGTCAGAAAGAGGATCTAAAAAAAAAGAGATGTTAGCCAAACATCAGGTTGTGCCACTATATCCAAGATGAGCAATAAGTAGCCTCACAGAATAAAAAAGATCATCATGATCAAATATTCAATACTAGGTGCACTATTTCATCACAGGAAACATAAATCACTTTCATATGCATGCATGAGCTATTTGTGAAGGAGACATTCTCAACATACCATAGGGCTTACCTAGCCATCTATAATATCCCAAAATTGGGAGAGCAGCAATACAAGACATAAAACTGGAAATTATGTAGAAATATCAGTAGATCAATACATGCGACAACCATAGATCCATTCCATTATGATTATAACAGCAATATAGGTACAAATTCTTTAGGAAAATATCGCTCAAGTTGGGCAAACAAACCTCCCATGAAAGTATAAACCTAAATCTGAAATGTTGCTAATATAATATAAGTTGGAATGTCAAAACTGCGCTATCTATGAGGGGATAGCTACAACTGAAAATTTTAAATACATGTATATGCTGCTACAAGGCTCCAAATGTTTCAGGGATATATATCGAAGCCCCAAAATAGATTTCCAAGACAACCCAGAAAAGGTTTCCGAAAATACACACTATACAAAAATAACAGAAATGGCCCTAGGCTTGAAAAATCACTGCAACTAAATCAGTGATAGGAAGTGGATAATTTGAAATACTCCATGGCTGATCCTCCTCCAATAGATCTCCTAAATGAATGGTTGATCCCCTCAAAAGAAACACAACTCATCCAACTAGGGCAATAAACCCATTGTTTCCACTACTCTCTATAATAGTGCAATCCTTGAGGGAAACTATGATGTAGCTGATGGTAGCTACTTGGCCTTCTGCCAAATATGGAAATGATGCTCCAAGGACTTCCTCAAAAGCCTCCCATATGAAAGGATGATCCCTCCAATGTAAAACTAGCTCAGAACTGGAGTTTTACAACCCTCCACTGCTACACCCCTGCAACACAACACAGATATGGAATTGACTACACTGTAGAAGAAATTTGAAGCTTGGAAAAATGCCAGATAGTGGTAATGAAGCTCAAGATAACCTCTCCTAAGTAGGCACTCCAATTCCCCTAAGGATGAGGGTGGTATTTCCTCTCGGAAACACCCTTTTGCTAAACAGTACAGAAAACCCTGCTAAACAGTAATAGCATGCACAGAAATGTCACATGACAAATCCATATCTAAAAAGATCAAAATAAATAATACAAATCCATGTTTTCTAATTCTGCCATCATCTTCCTTTTATGCTTGGTGAGCTTCCTCACCCTGGTTCCCACTCATTAAAGGAGTTACTCTCATGCAAACAGTCCTCCTAAATGACTGTGTTGTCCTCCATTAATCCTCCATGATCTCCATAATCACGTAGTTGATCTGGTCAACATTGACCTATTCCACATGCTCTAGCCCCTGTTCACACCTTAGGGTGCTTTATTAAGCTGAAATGATGATCCACTTTCACATGAGAAGTGGCTTTATTATTCATAAAGAGATTTATGGGTCTCCCTGCCCACTTATTCACCTATCTAAGTGACAAAATAAAACTTGAATATTCCAATTAGCTGCAAGCTAATTTAGGAATATTACAGTCCTGTTGGACGGATAAATCGTTCTTGCGGACAAGACCGATCTCCCTAGTGTCAGAAGACAATCTAGCAACAAACGAACAACTAAGTTTGTCTTTCTCTAGATATATTCGTTTTACAAATAAATGTTATTAAGGTGTCGATCCTACCTTACATCCAAATGCTTATTTGTAGTCGCAGTGCTTCCATTGCATCAATAATCCTTCATCGCAACAAGGGCCCTTTTGTCACAAGAAAGTATCATCTTTCGTTGATCTGCAATCACAAACAAGAAAATATTAAATAGCACCTGTATAACAAATAATTATAAAACATACCTATCATAGTGATCAAGGAATCTATGAAATAAATGATCAAACGACAGCTTATTGAAATAAATAACCGAACGACAATTTATTGAGAAAAACAGAACTTGATTGTATTAATCTTAAAATATACAAAAGAACCTTACAACCTTAGCCTTGATGTTCGAAAGGCCTTCCCAGGGTCCGAAGCAGGAATCTCCTTTACTTTGATAAGTCTTGCACTCTTCCTCCAGAAGCATAAAGAGGTATGTGATCTTTCCTCTCAAAAGCTCAGCAGAAGGAAATCTAAATCTCAACAGCACTTCAGCTCAAAAATCTTCTCCAAAAAACTTAACTTAACCCAAAAGGCTACCCAATGCCTCCTTTTATAGAGCAGATGAGGAGGTTAGGATTCCACCATTAAAGGGATAGAACCCTCCTTCAAAGGGATAGACTCCTCACATCAAGGGATTAGTTCCTTGAGGTGTGGGATACATGCACCTTACCAAAGCGTACTCATCCCCAAAAAATCTCATCCAGAACCTTCTAGAATTGACCAAAATTCAACTTTTTCAGTTTAATTCCGCGCTTTTTTAACTTTACAGGGGTACCGCAGGCATTACACTGGAAAAATGCATTCTAGACCGCAATTTCTCTTCACATTACCTGCGTACCCTAGCTAAAAACGCAGGTAAGCCTCATATCAACTGCGTACCCAAGGTTTTTTGAGCTTTTTAGGGTTTTTCCTCCATTTTCAGGGCATGGAATGAGGAACAAAGGTTGTAAGACTTGCAGAGGAGGCATGTATGAGTGTTTAATGAGCTCATACAGTCATCAGAATGTCAAGGTGACAGTTTTCAGTGTAACAAGTCCTCCCCTCCAAAATGTTTCTTGTCCTCAAGTAATTGCAAGGATATTGCAAAACCTCTAATGGATATGTATCCTCCCAAGTATACAGGTTAGCCTTTGGTAGATAAACCAAATAGCTCTCATCATTAAGAAGTGGGAGATATATGGAAAAAATTATATGTTGTCCATTAGCCTCCTCAAGGAATGAGAGATGGTAAATTTTGGGTGCCTCATCCCCAATGAGAAACTCCAATATCCATGCTATCATCGAAAAAAAGTGAGCCATCCTTGCTAGCTCATAGAAAACCTCACCAATCTCCTACTTCTGTAATGTATAGGGGTTTCATGGTTGAAAATGAGAGATAAAATTATTCAACTCACGTTTTCTCTCTCTCCATTTATGATAGATATGGAATTGCTAGCCTTCAGCTACAATAATGTGGTCATTAAGAAGCCAAAGTTCACTTGGACTCTCATGATCCCACTCTTTGGTTCCAAGAATCACTCTTGCCCAATCCATCCCACATATAGTGAATATAATGTCATCACCATATGGGATCCAAAATAAAAATGGACTATGTGTCATATAGCATGATGGATGGTGATAATATTCCCTTAAGTGAGACCAACGTTATTCTTCTTCTAGTTGTCTCAAAATATGATATGATAAGTGGCCATACAACCACTTTCTTGCTACAATAAGCTTCTCAAAAGCTTGAAAATAAGAGAGGACATTAGGTGTTGGCTGAATATGAACCAAGCAAAACATGTCTTGTCCAAAGTCCTCTATAAATTGGTCATCCCCATCACTAAATTTAGTCCCAAAAGGACCATGAAATCCAAAAAGAGGCTTTCTCCCTTGTGGAGAAATGTGTTGCAAATGTATGGTAAAGTAATTTACATACATTTTTAGTTGATAAATAAGCATCAAAACACAATATTTACCATATATTGTAGACAAGTTGGTGAATAGGTCCATGGATGAGCCTTCCCTTCTCTCCATCAAAAGGGGAAGTGATTGTAACAACCTTGCAAGGTGGTTGTTCTTCTCCTCATACATCAAACAAGCTACATATCTCTCGATATGTTTGTACACATATTCTTTGAGATCCTCCAAGTAGAATCCCTCCATGATGGTGTGATAGGACTCAATGAAGTCTACATATCCTAAGAAGAGTGCCTCATACGCTGCATGTAGAATCACCTTCTTAAGCTTGAATTCTTTAGTCAAGTAGATCTGATCATGGAAATAGATGACTCCAACAACCACTCTATATCTCCCATCTATCAATTTTCCAACAAGAACCTTACATGTGAAGGGGTTGTTGGAATATTCCACAAATATTTGATGTAGAAATTATATACAAGATGCATGTATATATCTAGATTCTCTTGATCTAACAATATTTATCTTCTTGCTAAATACAGAATCCTTCCACTATTAATATTTTGCGGAAATTTAAAAACTCAATTGCAAACACATGAAGCAATAAAAACAATTGCACATAACATAGTTGTTTAACGTGAAAGCCTAAAGTTGAAAACCCCAACTATCATAAATTATGTATCATGGAGATCATGTAACAATCTCATACAAAGCTTAGTACATCAAGCTCTCAGTACAATCAATCGTCACACACTAATCAGAAGAAATCTACGAATCCATGCACTGATTTCTTACCACCTGATAGCCTGCCTCCACTATGTAATCCCTGTTGAAGAAGACCCCTAAATTAATTTGAATCTACCTTCCTTGCACTGCACAATCCTCATTGGCAACTCCAATGTATGTGTGGTTCAATCAATGCATCATTATAGTCATAACAGATAGTCCATCTTTCCCTTTCACCTATCTCTCCACTGGATCTGCACTGGAACTGACATGCATTGTTGTTAACTATTGTTTATGTTCATTAGTTAGTTAGTTATTAGTTGTGAATTAATTAATTAATTAATTCACTCCACTCTCACTAGTGTATCATTCAGTTAGACTAGATACAAATAGCTCAACTAAGTTTAACTCCATTAACTAAGTTAAACTGAATAACAACTCCATGAACTACTCTTCTAACTCTGTCATAACTTTTTCACTTCATTTCTAACTGATTCCCCCATGCATGAACCACCAGTAAACCCTAGCAATTGCGTAATTCCTTTAGCCCACTGATTTTCCAAATCTGTACACTGAAATTAACTGCTCCAAAAGAATAAGTTGATGTTTAGAGTCTGATTATTATTAAGAGCTAATAATAATTGACAATTCTATTTTTAGATCAACGATCTATAAATAGACTTCGCCCAATATTCTAAAAATATAATTTCATCTATTTTTCCAACTTGACCAACCATCCACAAATAACATCCTGCAACTTCTAAAATATGATCACCATGTCTAAAAATATACATAGTCTAAAAATAGACTTACACCTAAAAATAGCCTACAGGCCCACTTAGTGAACATGACTGATTTTCACTAAGCTTCATCATCTTGTTGAATCTCAATACTCCCTCTCAACAATATAGGGATTATCCTTCACCCTGATCCTGCCTCTATGGTATTGGAATTTTCTCCTGGTGAGCGACTTTGTCATAATGTCTGCATCTTGATCTTCCGTAGGAATGTGCTGAAGCAACATGATCTTCTGTTGCACACAATATCTGATATGATCATATCGGATATCAATATGTTTAGATCTATCATGAAACACAGGATTAATCGAGAGTTTAATGCAACTCTGATTATCACAATGTATCACTGTAGGATCTAAATGTGAATCGAACAAACCGACTAGGGTCTTCCTCATCCAAATAGCCTCACATCCAGCTTGACTTGCTGCCATGTATTCTACTTCCTATGAACTGAGTGCCACGGATCTTTGTTTCCTACTATACCAAGAAACTACTATAGATCTAATACTGAAAACCCCTCCTGATGTGCCCTTTCTGTCTGTTGAGCTGCCTGCCCAATCTGCATCCGTGAAGCAATGCAACTTCACCTCATCTGTTTGTCTGTACCATAAGCCATACTCACATGTACCCCTTAGATACCTCAATACATGCTTGTCTGCCTTTCAAAAGAGCTTGGTAGTCTTAACCATCGCTTGTGAAATCTGGTTCACCACATAGCATATGTTTGGTCTTGTATTAACTAAATACATGAGTGAACCCACCAACTCTTGATGAACAGTGGCATCCACTACCTCTGCTGATGTAGCATCCTCTTTCCTCCAATTTCCTATAATAGGAGTGTCGATAGGATTGCATCCTTGCATGTGAAACTTCTCAAGTATCTCCCAAGCATACTTGACTTGAGACACAAACAGTTCACCTTCCCGCTACCATATTTCCAATCCAAGAAAATAATGAAGGAGGCCCAAATAATTCATCTCAAACTCCTTTGCAAGATATGCCTTGCATGAGTGTATCAACTGCTCATCACCTATTAGTATTAAATCATCAACATAAATAACAATGATTAAAATTTTACCCTCCACCACAATTTGGTATAGGTTTGCACCCACCTCACTCTTGGTGAAGCCAAGTCTAGTGAAATAGCTGTCGATTTGTGTGTACCAAGCACAGGGTGCTTGTTTCAGCCCGTATAGTGCTCTTTTGAGTTTTCACACATGTGACTCGCTGCTAAAGATCTAAAATCCTTCAGGCTGCTCAATCTACACCTCTTCCTCAATGATCCCATTAAGGAACGCGGTCTTCACATCCATCTGATGAATGTGCCAACCCATTTGCGCTGAGAGAGCAAGGATGGTCCTTATGGAAGAATACCACGTGATAGGTGCAAAGGTTTCTTCATAATCAATCCCCTTGATCTGTGAGAAGCCCCAGGCAAAAAATATTTACTTATACTTCTTCACACTCCCATCAGCATCTTGCTTTACCTTGTAGATCCATATTGATCCTACAACTGATTTTCCCATCGGCCTTGGAACAATCTCCCAAGAACTGCTTCTGACAACCGAGTCATACTCCTCCACCATGGCATCTACCCATGTGGGCTCCTGCACTTCTTCTTCAAAATAACATGTCTCTGTCATGATACACTTTCTCATGAGAGCCATGTATCCAGTAAATCGGTCAGGTGACTATCTCTATCTGTGTTGTGATGTAGGGACTCCTACATTCTGTGCCACGTCAAGCTTTAGTCTCTCAGCTTATGTGGTACGCTTCCTTCCTTGTTTGATGTTTGGTTCTTCATGAGTGGACTCCTCCACTCCATGAATCTCCTCTTATGGCTAATCCACATCTAGAGGCTCATCTTTGGGAACAAGAAATTCCTCCTCTGCATGCAAGTGTAGCTCCCTCTCAAGCGACAACTTCATGGCTTTCACCTCATTGAATTTTATATCCCATCGCACCACAGTCATCTAACTGTCTGGAAAATACACACGATAATTATGGGGTGTTTCTGTGTACCCCACAAATATCCCAACTTCTGCAGTTGGCTCCAGCTTCTTTCTAGCATCCTTTGTCACACGAATGTAAACAAATGAGCCAAAAAAAATTCAAATGAGAAACATCAGGCTTCTTACCAATAAAAGCTCCTTTAGGTGTACTCATGCCAAGTACTCTATGAGGGCAATGATTTTGCACATAAAATGCAGTGTTGCATGCTTCCACCCACAAGTGCATCGGTAGGACATGGTCATGCAGCATAGCTCATATAGCACCCACGATCATTCTAATCTTCCTCTCTGCGACCCCATTTTTCTGTGGGTTATGAGGTGCTATGAGTTCTCCTCGAATTCCTTCTTTGCTACAGAATTCTTTGAATTCATTCGAGTTATATTCACCACCATTATCACTTCGTAGAGCTTTCACTTGCTTCCCTAAATCCTTCTCTACCAATGCTTTAAACCCACATAACTTTGGGAATGTTTGCTCTTCTTTTGCATGCAGAAGATCCAGCATCTACGAGAATAGTCATCAAAAAATATAACATAATACGTTTGTTTTGTTGTTGAAGCAACCGAGAAAGGTCCACACATGTCTGTGTGAATTCTCTCTAGGATCACTGAAGCACAGTTCTCCTTCTCATGAAAGGTGGTCTTCACAAACTTACCCATAGTAAATCCCTTTCACTGATATGACTGCGCAAGAGTACCCTTAGGAAGTCCAGTAGAAATCTGTTGCAAAATCTTCAAAGCGCCATGGTGAAGATGGCCTAATCTCATGTGCCATAGTGGAAAGACGCACCACTATCAAGATACCACACTGATCCCACTAAGCTTGAAACCAAGCATGCAATCAAAGAGAAATAAATTTAAAATTGTGAGGTGAAGGCCTCTCCAGCTGCAGTTCTAATAGCCTTCTTGTTCTTCTTTTTCTATGGGCAGTTAGTGGAAAAATTCCCATGTTCGTGATAGTGAAAACGCTTCACCTTGGACAAATCCTGCTTCTTGCCTTTAGCTTCGAATTTTGGATGGGATTTCTTCCCCTTCCCCTTCCTTTCTTTGGCAGCCAAAGAAAAATTCTCTTCATCTTCATTCTTCGATGAAGATCCATCCCTGGTACTTCGCCTTATCTCCTCTTGCACAAGATCCGACCAAAGTCGCTCCCTTCTCGGCAGTTTCTCTCGTCCATTGACAAAGTCTTCATAGCTATACCAAATTTTTAGAAGCCCAAGGAGATCCAAGTCTTCATCATACAAGTAATCCCCACACTTCCCATTTCATCCCTACAGTGGACAAACTTTGTGAGATATTTTGGAATATTTTCGCCCTTCTCCATTTTTATTTTTCTGAGCTTATCTTTCAGCACCAACTTCCTCTGGTCATTGCTGCTTTCGAAAAAATATGTCAAAGCCTTCCACATTGCAAATGGAGTGGCTTTCCCATGAAGGTTGGACACAATATGGTCCTTCACACCTTCCAACAAAATTCTTCTTGTCTTTGCTACCTTCTTTTTCCATGCGTCAAGTAATGTAGCATCATTAGATCCTATCTTAGGAACATTGCTATCGATGAACTCCTTCAATCCATTATCTTCTAGCACCGCCTCCATCCTATCCTGCTAGGCTATGTAATTAGAGCTGCCATCAAGGGCATACTCCAATCGCAACCCATTGAAATACATTTCAATGTATACTAAAATGTTGCACCAAGAATTTTCTGCAGCAAATTCGAATTTTCCACCACCACAAACTCAACAATTCTTCATAATTTCAATCTTCAAGAATTAACACTGCTCTGATACCATGTATAAATTATATACAAGATGCATGTATATATCCAGATTCTTCTGATCTAACAATATTTATCTTCTTGCTAAATACAGAATCCTTCCACTATTAATCTTTTGCAGAAATTTAAAAACTTAATTGCGAACACATGAAGTCATAAAAACAATCGCGCATAACACAGTTGTTTAACGGGAAAGCCTGAAGCTGAAAATCCCAACTATCATATATTATGTATCATGAAGATCATGTAACAATCACATACAAAGCTTAGTACATCAAGCTCTCAGTACAATCAATCGTCGCAAACTAATTAGAAGAAATATGCAAATCCATGCACTGATTTCTTGCCACCTGATAGCCCACGTCCACTTCTCAATCCCTGCTAAAGAAGACCCCTGAATGAATTCGAATCTACCTTCCTTGCAATGCGCAATCCTCATTGGCAACTCTAATGTGTGTGTGGTGCAATCAATGCATCACTATAGTCAGAATAGATAGTCCATCTTGCCCTTCCACCTATCTCTCCACTAGGTCTCCACTGGAACTAACATGCACTGTAGTTAACTGTTGTTTCTGTTTAGTTGTAAGTGAGTTATTAGTTGTGAATTAATTAACTAATTAATTCACTCCACTCTCACTAGTGTATCATTCAGTTAGACTAGATACAACTAGCTCAACTGAGTTTAACTCCATTAACTAAGTTAAACTGAATAACAGCTCCATGAACTACTCTTCCAACTCTATCATAAATTTTCCACTTCAGTTCTAATTGAGTCCTCCATGCATGAAGCACTAGTAAACCCTAGGAATTGCATAATTCCTTCAGCCCACTTATTTTCCAAATCTATACACTGAAATTAAGTGCTCCAAGAGAATAAGTTGATGTTTAGAGTCTGATTATTATTAAGAGCTAATAATAATAGACACTTCTATCGACGATCTATAAATAGACTTCGACTAATATTCTAAAAATATAATTTCATCTATTTTCCCAATTTGACCAACCATCCACAAATAGCATCTTGCAACTTCTGAAATATGATCACCATGTCTAAAAATAGACTTACACCTAAAAATAGCCTGCGAGCCCACTTAGTGAAGGTGACTAATTTTCACTAAGCTTCATCATCTTGTTGAATCTCAACATTTTGGACCCTCAATATGGATCTAGGTTCCCCAAAAATGACAGCGCTGTTAAATTCTAAAATGAAGCACCTGTCACATCATAATTCTCCTCTTTGACATGCTCAATGCCAAAGCCACATGATGGAGTACTGCCATCAAAATCTTTTTTCCTTCCTTGCAGTTGATCTTTCCCAAGACAATATTGAAGTACATGGAGGTCAACCTCCTCTTGGAAGGTATTTCCCATCCAAAAATTCCATATTTTGGCCAATGCATACAAGAGTGTCAATAACCTCTTGTCATATTCAGAAGTCCCCCTCATGTGTGGAAGTATCATTTGCTACCCCATTTGATTGGAGTATCCCTTTCGAACAATGCATGTGCCTTCATAGATTCTTGAATCATCATATTTCAGCGTAAATAGTTGAGTGGGAGATGGAAATTTCCATATCTGAAAATTTCTCATCACTGATTTGAACCCATCAAATGTTCTTTGTGTTATGCTAGATCCTCCCAAGTCTCCTTCCTTAGCCAAATATATCAATGATGCACCATGTTGAGAGAACTCTTTGATCATCTTCCAATCAGGGGGTCTCCCTAGTGGAATGCGTCCATGTAATGAAACATCATGGCCTAGAGAAGGTTGTATATGTGAGTACATTGGTTTTTCCCTACTCTCATTGTGCAAATTTCTCCTACTTATGTGCATAAACCTCTTGAAAAGGATCGGTGTGTATGTTCCCAATCACTTGATGCTGGCCATACTTCTCATCTCCTTCTTCCCTCTGCAAGATCTCACAGTCTATGGTGTTCTTCTCCAATGTAATTGACCCATGGACACCCAAGGTCAGATTAGTGTCAAGAGTCTTAATCATAAATAAGTGATCTATCATGGTTTATGTCCCCAAAACTGTGGTCAATGTTGCAACACAATTCCTCCATTGTTTTGTCTCATTTCCTATCAAGATAGACACACGTTCCTCTTGATCTTCATATGTGAGATCCTTCAGAAATTTTGGCAAGGATACAAGAGCTCCTCTAGTTGAAGCAATGGCTTCATCTCCATATCCAAATAGTGTTGGATCTCCTCCTATTTTTACAGCACTGGAGGCTCTTTCTAGCTCTTCCTTTTCTTCCTCCTCATCATGGGAGAACACCTCATAATTAAGAGATCATTTGTCTTGATCCCCTCTTAAAGGAGGAATCCCCATGTCTTCTTCTAGAGAAGAAATATTTTGCTGAAGTGAGGCCTTTTTCCTTCAAAAATCATCCTACAAATCCTAAACCCCCTCAACAATATTATGAAATGGATTTGGTTTCATCGATCCTTCCAACTCATGCAAAGGTTCTGATTTCTTGGGTTTGGCTAGCTCACACAATGAAGTTTCAAAATATCTTTGATCAAATGTTTTCACTAACCTCCTAGTGAACTTTTCATAAGTAGATATATTTGCATTATTCAATGAAGAAGATTCATAAAATCACCAGGCATAATCCTTACCTTCAAGATGCAACTCTATTACTCTAATGGCTTCCTCTTCTGAAACTTGATGTAGCTGAAAATATGTGTTTAGTTTCTTTACCCAAGCATTAGTTGTGCTCTTGGGTGACCCATCAAAAGGAGGTAGAAAGAATCTACCCAAAGTGTGTTGCATGCACCCTCTTCTTCTATAGTGGTTGGGTCTTCTATCTTCTTTGATTTGAAAAAACCCTTGGAAGTTTAGATTCTCTTTGAATCTTCTAGACTAAGATTCATATTCTTGGAGATAGTCACCAAGAGTCTCCTCCTTTGGGGTTTCTCCTTCCTCTTCTTCTCTTGCCAATAATGTAGGCATGGTACCATGTTGTAGATCTGATGGAGTAGCTAAATGCTCACACCCATAATGTGAAAATCTAGAGATTTATTCATTTCCAAGCCCTCTTGGAGAATCTCTATATCTCTCCATCCTCATCTCTTTGATGTCTTTGTTAATGCCTTGAATAGTTTGAAGAAGAAGTCTTGAGAACTAATTCCTTTTCATTTCACCTGATAATGGATTTTTTCCTTCATATCTTTTTCAAACCTTATCCTTTCTATGAGAAGCCTCCTTAGATGACATAATGGCTGAAGTACACAGGCTGAGCCAAGATTATTCTCTAATACCACTGTAGTATCCCAAAATTGGGAGAGCAGAAATACAAGACATAAAACTAGAAATTATGCAGAAATATCAATAGATCAATACATGAGACAACCATAGAGCCATTCCATTATGACTGTAACAATAATATAGGTATAAATTCTTGAGGAAAACATCACTCAAGTTGGGCAAACAAGCCTCCGATGAAATTATACACCCAAATCTGAAATGTTGCTAATACAATATAAGCTAGAATGTCAAAAATGTGTTGTTTATGAGGGGAAAGATACAGCTAAAAAAGTGAGATACATGTATATGTTGCTACAAGGCTCCAAAATCTATGGGGATATATATCCAAGCCCTAAAAAAAATTTCCAAGACAACCCAGAAAAGGTTTCTGGAAATACACACTATACAAAAATAACAGATATGGCCCTAAGGTTGATCCTCCTCCAATAGATATCCTAAATTAAGGGTTTATCCTCCTCCAACTGATAGGAGGTGGCTGATATGAAATATGCCATGGTTGATCCTCCTCCAATATATATCCTAAATGAAGGGTTTATCCCCTCCAAGGAAACACACCTCCTTCAACTAGGGTAATAAACCCACTGCTACAGTTGCTCTCTAAAATGACACAGTCCTTGAGGGAAACTGCGATAAAGCTGATGTTAGCTACTTGGCCTTCTGCCATATATATAAATGATGCTCCAAGAACTTCATCGCAAACATCTTGGATGAAAGGATGATCCCTCCAATGGAAAACTAGTTGAGAAATGAGGTTTTACAACCCTCCACTGCCACACCCCTGCAACACAACACAAATCTGGAATAGGTTGTGTTGTAGAAGAAAGTTGAAGCTTGGCCGAATGCTAGATATTGGTAATGAAGCTCAAGATAGCCTCTCCTAAATAGGCACTCGAAGTCCCCTGAGGATGAGGGTGGTATTTCTTCTCGGAAACACCCTTGTGCTAAACATGTAATATTCCCAAATTTCCACATCATATTTGGAATATTAGAGTCCTTGATTTTCTTAATGAATTAAGTAAATAAAAGGGTGGAGGGACCCACAATCCTCAATATGAATAAATATCCACTTTTGTGTGTGAATGTGGATTAATTAAGCCTATATATACATAATAAGGTAGTTGAGCAACTACTAATGTGAATGAAATTGAAGAACCTGTCTCATTAATGAGATACATCATGGAGGTTGACACAGTCAACTAAGATCTTGAAGAGATCAAACAGAAGGTTGATTCAGTAAAATAAGATCTTGAAGATGTCAAAAAAAATATCATGAGGCATTCATGATAAAGTGATGGAGGATGATGTGCAAACACAACACACTTGATGGAGAGGGTGTACATTGCACCTAGACATGATGGTTGATTTGGTCAAACATCTCAGTCAAACATGGAGGATCTTGTCCACATACACTACGAAGTCTATATGAAGACCAAGGCTTGGGAAGGCTCAAATGTTATATAAATAATATGAAGTCAAGGATGAGGACATGTTGATTATTCTTGATGTGAATATCTTTTCAGATCTTGAATTGTCATGTGACATTCCATTGCTTTCTCGGGTTGTTTAGCAAAGATTGCAAGTGCTGTTTAGCACAGGGTGTTCCTGGTCAGGAATCCCACCTCTTTCTTAGAGCAGCTCTAGAAAGAGTCTTGTACTTAATTCTATTTCAAACTTTAAGTGCCACATATATTTTTCCTACTTTCTACAGAATATTCATATTCAGAAATTGTAGATTTCTGAAGATCGGTTTGGAAGGAGCAAGTTGTCTTCAGTACTTCATCTCAAGAACTAGTGAGGGTTTATTCCTATCACCTTGGGCTTAAATATCAGCTTCCTAGAGCTTCATTGTAGATCTGGCATCAGGCCAAAATTTATTTACCTCCTGGCAATAGTATTTCCTTCAGGAATTATGATGTCCTTTTTGCAGATCCAAAAGGAGGAGGGAAGTTACTAGCATTTCAGCTAGTAATCCTGTGAGGGATCATTCCCTCACATTTCCATCAGTATTACCATCAACCTGGACTTTATTGCAACATTTTTTAGTAGACATAAGGCCTCTCTTACCCTCACAACATAGTTTCTGTTGGTAGTTTTTTTGCAGCAGTTGCAATCATCATTGAAGGATTGAGAAGCTAGATCTAGAGCTTCTAGCTTGTACATATGAAGAAGGGATCAACCCTTCAAGCATAGATCTAAACTGATAACATATTTCAGCCATCTATTTGTCAGATCTAGCTTCAGATCTATATTTCCCAGAAGATCAAGGTTCAAATCCTACGGAGGTGATTTTCCAAAGTTGCAGATCTGGAAAATCCTTTCTGGGTTATCTTGGGAATCCATCACATTGGCCAGATCTTGAATCTTGGCATCATCTAAGCTCCAAATTTGAGTAGATATGCATCTTCCTTTTCAGCCTGTAGCTATATTTTCATATTCTACTGAAGCGACAATGCATTATTTGCTTCAGTTCCTCTCGAGTTACATTGTACCTATTATAGCATGTTTTCTGAGTGATTCTAGACCAACTTTTTGCCTAGATCTACTCACATTTTGTACATTGTGTAACTAATTATTCTCCAATATAATAAAATGGCTCAGCTTCTCTGTAAATTCTGATGTTTCCTTAATATTTATTGTTTATCTTGTTGTAGTTCTTATATTGTGTTTAATTATTACTGCATTCTCCCTTTTGGAATATTACAGTAGTATCAGAGCATGATCTTTGGCTCAGCTTGTGGACACTTCATATTTTGCATCTAAGGAAGAAGTAGATAGATGAAATCTATCATGGAGGAAGAAAATTCTGCCACTCATTTCTATAGATCTATGCAAGATCTCTCCAGGGAGGTCTATCAAAGGAAAGAGGAAAGGTAGAAAGAAGGTCCAAGAAGAATATGTGATGAGGAAGGTCCCAGCACTTCCTATCAGCAAAGAAGAAAACCAGAGAATCCTAGATCTCCTCATAGATCCACTATGTGCACTTTATTTGAAGAAGGTGAAAGGTGTAGAAATGAAGGAAGCCATGAACCTAAGACTCACGAGACTCTCAGTCTATATATTGAAGAGTACAAAGCACAATCTAGAGCATTCAAGGAGAAACTAACTCTCCAACAATTCTTCAAAATCAAAGAAGAAAGAGGATCCTATAGCAGCAATAAAAGGAAGAGCCATAATAGATTCTATTTGCCTACATTTGATGGATCTACCTCAAGCACTATTAAGGCTTCTAGGAGAGAGTTAGATCCATTTTTTAGGCTACATCGTGTAGCTGAAGAAGAGGTTGTTCAAATCGCAGCACTTCATATTTTAGATGAAGCCAATGATTGGTGGTTTAGTCACATGGAGCATGCAAAGGTGACTAAATATTTTCTCAAGTTGAGGAAGGAATTTGATGGGAAAAAGCTAGAGATGTGCCACAAAGTGACATTTCCTAAGGAGGAGGATGTCAATCTTATCCCTCTAGACAAGAATTCACTATAGTCACCACCAGTTATAGAAGTACTTGCATCCTGAGAAGAGACTCTTGCATATTTGCAAGATAGTCTTCAGCTCTTAACATATAAAGTCCCATGAATGATTCAGGAGATGCATGAGGGAAAGGAGGAGAATTATAGCGCTGGTACACTTGGGGAAGAGTAGCCATCACTCTTACCAGCAGTTGGAGGCACTATTGTCCCAGTTAGAGGAGCTCTTGTGTTCTGTCAAGAGGTTCCCACATATCAGTTGATCCAAGGTATGCATACACATTCATCACCTATTGTTTTAGTAGAGCTTATTGAAACTTATGGGGACATGCCATCAAGGCCAATGCATGACCAAGGGTTAGATCCAAAGGCTGGTTTGAAGCAGCAACATATCACATCGCAGAGGACCCTTGATCTAATCAAGGAGGAGATGAAAAGCTATCCCAGTTTTTCATGGATGAACTACATTCAACCTCTTGAGTTGAAGTGTAGAGTTTAAGAAGAAGGGATGAGTGTAATCCTTTGTACAATGACTGGTTATGAGATCATTATTGTACATTTCTTTGAGACAGTTTATGTATTACCTTGCAGATCTACAATGTTTTCACTTAGAAGCAGTGATAATGATAAGGCCCCATTATTCTTGGAGCATTTTGAAGGTAGCTTCACTCATGAAGCAATGGAGGGAAAGATGATGAATGGTAGACATCTAGATATGAGAAACCTTTTCTCCTTTCTTGATGACACTTTCTCAATGAGCATCTCACACTCAAAGAGAGACTTCTACCTACATTGGATCCAGAACCTCATTGGTTTTGGAAGGCCGTGGATGAGAATAAGGTCTCATTAAGAGATCTCATTGGAGGTGCACTTCAACATTTCATGTAGTGAAAACTTCTTCATCAGTTTGGGGAAGATGGTATTCTACGAAGGGAGGATACCATGATTATGCAACACATCACTCATCTTCCATATTGGGGTGAGTGGATGAGGAAGATAAGAAAGGGGTTGCATGACCACTTGTAGATTTATATGGGCCAGCAAGCTTGGTTACGTTGCTTGCCCTTGGGAGGTTCTTGTCACTACCCAAAGGCTCCTATTTCTTTGATCCATGCCTTGAGAAACACTTATGAGATGAAGAAGGAGGCATGGCTGCGCTGGCTGCTCTTGGGTGAGTATGGTTACCACCCAATAGCTCATATTTTTCTGATTCATGCCTTGTGTATCAATGATAGAATTCAGCAAAAGAAGGCATGTTCATTTTGGTTTCACTTGAGAGAGATTGGCCACCACATGACATCTCCTATGTCTATGTGTTTTCTCTTGGGTAAATCTTGGCATGATGCTCTCATGATGTGCATTGATGATGTTTCTTTGTATTGGGCTGATGTGACATTCCATATGTCCATTAGTATGTTTTTTCTGCATGATGCACATGAGGAGGAGAGAAAGCAGCAAGATCTCTTGTTGCTTTGGTTGCTTTTGGGGGATTTTGGCTTGTCCATCTTACATGGAGGAGATGGAGGATGGCAGCAAAGGGCCTTACTCCAGTGGTTACTATTAGGAGAATATGGTTTGACATCCTTTTCCACCCATATAGCTCCTTTCCTTCTTCTTTTGCATAGCATTGGAATGATTCTTGGATCCAACAAGGCTAAGTATGAGAACATATCAATGCTCAATCAAATTCATAAAACGTGGGATGGAGAGATGTATTGTGTGATGGAAATTTTCCTTTGTGAAGAGAACCACCTTATTTTATGCACCTCATGAAATATCGATGATGATTTTGGACATCATATGGTTGTCACTTGGTACTTCATTATGGAAGGAGGACATCTAGCCATATAGTTAGAGGTCATTCTTTATGTTTTTAAAAGACAACTTTGGAACCAAACATGCATAAACCATTGCAGAAAATGGAGGAAGCCTTCCTTATTTGGATTCCATTTGGAAGGGAATAGATGGATTGCATCAACTTTTGGAGTTGCTTGAGGACAAGAAAAATTTTGCTGGGGGGGACTGTAATATTCCCAGATTTCCAAATCATATTTGGAATATTAGAGTCCTTGATTTTCTTAATGAATTAAGTAAATAAAAGGGTGGAGGGACCCACAATCCTCAATATGAATAAATATCCACTTTGTGTGTGTGAATGTGGATTAATTAAGCCTAGAACTACATAATAAGGTAATTGAGCAACTACTAATGTGAATGAAATAGGAGAACCTATCTCATTAATGAGATAAATCATGGAGGTTGACACAGTCAACTAAAATCTTGAAGATATCAAACAGAAGGTTGATTCAGTCAACTAAGATCTTGAAGATGTCAAAAAAAATATCACGAGGCATTCATGATAAAGTGATGGAGGATGATGTGCAAACATAACACACTTGATGGAGAGGGTGTACATTGCACCTAGACATGATGGTTGATTTGGTCAAACAGCGCAGTCAAACTTGGAGGATCTTGTCCACATACACTGCACAGTCTAGATGACGACCAAGGCTTGGGAAGGTTCAAATGTTATTTTAAGAAGATGAAGGCAAGGATGAGGGCATGCTGATTATTCTTGATGTAAAGATCTTTTCAGATCTGGAATTGTCATGTGACATTCCATTACTTTCTCGGGTTGTTTAGCAGAGATTGCAAGTGTTGTTTAGCACAGGGTGTTCCTGGTTGGGAATCCTACCTCTTTCTTATAGAAGCTCTAGAAAGAGTCTTGTACTTTATTCTAAATCAGGCTTTAAGTGTCACATCTCATTTTCCTACTTTCTGCAGAACATTCATATTCAGAAATTGCAGATTTCTGAAGATCATTTTGGAAGGAGGAAGTTGTCTTCGGTACTTCTGTTGGAGAACTAGTGAGGGTTTATTCCTATCACCTTGGGCTTAAAGGTAAACTTCCCAGAGCTTCATTGTATATCTGGAATCAGGCCAAAAGTTTTTGACCTCCTAGTAGCAGTATTTCCTTCAAGAATTATGCTGTCCATTTTGTAGATCCAAAAGAAGGAAGTTACTAGCATTTTAGCTAGTAAACCTATGAGGGATCATTCCCTCACATTTCCATCAGTCTTACCATCAGCCTAGAGTTTATTGTAGCATTTTTCAGCATGCAGAAGGCCTCTCTTTCCCTCATAGTGCAGTTTCTATTGGCAGTTGTGTTGAAACAAATACAATCATCATTGAAGGATTGGGAAGCTAGATCTAGAGCTTCTATCTTATAGATCTGAAGAAGGGATCAGCCCTTCAAGCATAGATATGACCTTATAAAATATTTCAGCCATCTATTCGTCATATCTAGCTTCAGATCTATATTTCCCAGCAGATCAAGGATCAAATCCTAGGGAGGTGGTTTTTCGAAGTTGTAGATCTGGAAAATATTTTCTGGGTTATCTTGGGAATCCATCACATTGGCCAAATCTTGAATCTTGGCATCATCTGAACTCCAAATTTGAGTAGATATGCATTTTCATTTTCAGCCTGTAGCTATATGTTCATTTTATACTAAAGGTATAGTGCAGTATTTACTTCAGTGCCTCTCCAGTTACGTTGTACCTATTGTAGCATGTTTTCTAAGTGAATCTAGACCAACTTTTTGGGCTAGATCTACTCACATTTTGTACATTGTGTAACTGATTCTTCTCCAATATAATAAAATTGCTCATCTTATCTATAAATTCTGATGTTGCCTTAAGATTTATTGTTTATCTTTATGTAGTTCCTATATTGTGTTTAAGTATTACTGTATTCTCCCTTTTGGGATATTACAAAACAACATAGAAAACCCTACTAAATAGAAAAAGCATGCACAGAAATGTCACATGAAAAATCCAGATCTAAAAATATCAAAATCAATAATACAAATCCATGTCTTCTAATTCTGCCATCCTCTTCCTTTTATTCTTGGTAAGTTTCCTTGCTATGGGTCCCACTCATTAAAGGAGTTACTCTCATGCAAACACTCCTCCTAAATGATTTCGTTGTCATCCATTAATCCTCCATGATCTCCATAGAAAAATTATTGATTTGGTCAACATTGACCTAGTCCACATGGTCTAGCCCCTGTTCACACCTTAGGGTGCTTTATTAAGCTGAAATGATGATCCAATTTCACATGAGAAGGGGTTTTATTCTTCATAAAGAGATTTATGGGTCTCCCTACCCACTTATTCACCTATCTAAGTGACAAAAAAAATATTGAATATTCCAATTAGCTGCAAGCTAATTTAGGAATATTACACCATCTAATGTTATATCTAAAACATAACATTAAGAAAATATACCATGCATACCTTTTAGTATTAAAATACTTATGCAAATTCACATAGGCAACTTGTCACCTTTTTCATCATGTGCCTCTTTACCTTTTTCCACATCAAGATTTCATCAAGAGGGATCCACTTATCACATCTCATCAAGAAGGTTAGAAACATCCAGGTATTAAAAATGTACATGCAGGAGGTATAAGAAATGATAAAAACAATAATCATAATAGTTGGGTCCATAAGTCTAAACAACAATAAATTCATAATTCAAGGAATACTTATCTTTAATGAGAGACTATCTTGTCCCTCTTGAACCAAGCTTTAAGAGCCATCCATAGACCACTTAAAAATGTTTCCTTCAATCTGTTGAAAATGTAGCAAGATGATGGAGCTTAGTGAAATGAAGTCGCCTTCACTAAGTGGGCCCGCAGGCAAATTCTGGCGCAAAATCTATTTTTAGACTATGTGTATTTTTAGACATATGGAGCATGTTTCGGGGATTCCAGTTTGAGATTCTTGAAGTATGTGTCATGTTGGTAAAAATAGATGAGACTCTATTTTTGAGGTCAAAGAGGTCGAAGTCTATTTTTAGACTGCCTCTCCTTAAAACAGGGAAGTCAAATATTATTTACCCTTAATAATATTGAGACTATAAACAGCAGTTTACTCTCTTGGAGCACTTCAGTTCGAGCTACAGAAGTGGCTCATGCATCTGACAGAGGAATCACGTGGTTCCCAAGGGTTTGATGGCATCATGCATGGTTGACTTCAGTTGCAGAAGTTTGGAGGAGTTAATGAGATAGCTAGTGGAGTTGTGTTCTGTTTATTTTAGTTGAACTGATTGAGATTAGTTTAACTAGCTAATCAATTAGTTATGAGTGGAGTGAATTAAATATTATTTAATTCATTAATTAGTAACTCATTATTCAACTCAAGAACACATCAATTCACTACAATGTATGATCAGTTCAGTGGAGACCAGTGAAAGAGGTAGATGAAAGGGTGGAGTTAGCTATCAGTTGTGACTATACTGTTGCTATTTGCAACACACAGATAGGTGGAGTAATCCCATGAGGATTGCGCAGTTTAGGCTGGTGGTTTATCTATATAAAGAGGCCATCCCATAGCATTGAAACACACAATAGAGGCAAGACAATTGGCGGTGAGTTTTGAACCAGTAACCTGTTCAAAACTGAGCTAGATTGTGTGTAACTTTATGAGAAAGTACTGAGTGCTTGTGAGGAGTATTGTACTGAGTTTGTTACATGTTTTCTCCATTATAATATACACAATAGCTGCAGGGTTTTCATCTATAAGCTTTTCCCATACATACTGTGTTAATGTGTATGATGATTTGATGTGTTATCGCTTGATTTTATTTCCGCATGTGTGATGATCTGAGTTGATCTAAGAGTGGAAGAGATTATGTGTTGTGTATGAAGTTCAAATAGTATGTGACCAGGATAGTCTCGGTGGATAATTAATCATTATTCAGCAAATTTCTACATGGTATCGGAGCTATTGAAGTTCAGATTGATCATCACAGTGATTACAAACTTATTTCGGTAGATAGAGTCTGCATGCGGGCCAGGTAGCCTCCGGATTCATCTTTCTTCGGAAAGTGAAAGGTATGGTAAATGCCCCTTGCAGTCAATCTCTGTGCTAGAAATAATTTGTTCTCACAGATCTAGAACGGTTGAGCTTCGAGGTGGAATTCGAAATTTTGCAGCAGTTTTGTTTTCTTGGTGCCAGTGTTGAAAATGTCTTTCAACGGTTTGCGACTCGAATATGCTCTTGAAGGCAGTTCGAATTATGTTGCATGGAAGGATCGCATGGAAGAAGTATTAGAAGATAATGGTCTCAAGGAGTTCGTAGATACAGATGTCCAAAAGCCCACTGATCCTGCTGAAGTCGATGCATGGCAAAAGAAGATGGCGAAATGTCGAAGGATCCTGTTGGAGGGCGTCAAGGATCATATTGTATCTAGCCTGCATGGAAAGGCTTCTCCATATTTAATGTGGAAAGCTTTGACAGATCTATTCCAGAGTAAGAGTGACCAAAGGAAGCTGGCGCTCAAAGATAAGCTCAGGAACATCAAGATGGAGAAAGGCGACAGTATTGCCAAATACCTCAGTATCGCCAAAAGCTCACTGATCGCATGCTTGGTTTCAAGTGTGATGGGATCAGTATGGTTCTTGGACAGCGGTGCATCATTTCATATGACGGGAGATCGGGAGTTGTTCTCAGATTTGGAGGACAAGGATTTGGGTGTGCACATCGAGATGGGCGATGATGGTAGATACAGTGCGACTGGTATCGGTACTGTATCCTTTCAGAGGGAGTCTGGTAAACCCTTTGTATTGAGGGATGTCATGCATGTACCTGGATTGAAGAAGAACCTATTTTCTGTGGCGATGTTGGAGGATAAGGGGTATGATGTGGTCTTCAGCGAAGGAAAAGCCTTCCTGCGGAGTAAGACTACTGGAGAGACCTAGAAGATAGGGGTTTGAATTCAGAACCTTTATTAGTTGCAGGTAGATGACTGCGCAGCTATGGCATGCAAGGCGGGAGAAGTGGTGAGCCGGGATGATGAGGGCGAACTGTGGCACAGGAGATTGGGCCACCTTCACCATGGATCTTTGAAGATTCTGCAGTAGATTTCTACTGGACTGCCTAAGGGCACCCTTGTGCAGTCAGATTAGTGCAAGGGGTGTACTTTGGGGAAGTATGTGAAAGCCACCTTTCATGAGAAGGATAGTCGCACCACGACGATCCTTGAGAGAGTTCACACAGACGTGTGTGGTTCTTTCTCAGTTGCTTCGACAGAAAAGCATAGGTATTATGTGATCTTTGTTGATGATTTCTCTCGAAAGTGCTGGATCTTCTTCATGCAGAAGAAGAGCAATACATTCGCGAAGTTCTGTGAGTTTAAAGCACTGGTCGAGAAGGAGTCGGGGAAGAAGGTGATATCTCTAAGGAGTGATAACGGTGGTGAATTCATCTCGGCTGAATTCAAGGAGTTCTGCAGCGCAGAAGGGATTCGGAGAGAGCTCATCGCACCCCATAACCCATAGCAGAACGGGGTGGCTGAGCGGAAGAACAGAACGATCGTGGGTGCTGCACGGGCGATGTTGCATGATCATGGCCTACCCCTTCACTTGTGGGCTGAGGCATGCAATACAGCAGTGTATGTGCAGAACCGTTGTCCTCACAAGGTTCTTGGCATGAGTACACCAGAGGAGGCTTATTCTGGCAAGAGGCCTGATATTTCCCATTTGCGGATTTTTGGTTCTCTTGTCTACATGCATGTGACGAAGGGTGCGAGAAGGAAGCTGGATCCAACTGTTGAGGTTGGAATATTTGTGGGGTACACTGATACACCTCACAACTATCGGGTGTATTTTTCAGACAGTCAAAAGACTGTTGTGCAACGGGATATAAAATTTCAGGAGGAGAAAACCATGCAGTGTTCGCTTGAGAGGGAGCTACACTTTTATGCAGATGAGGAGCTGTTAGTTCCTAAGGAGGAGCTTTCGGATGTGGATCATCCACAAGAGGAGGTTCAGGAGGTGGAAGAAACCACCCAGGCAGCGCCAACCATCAGAGGGCGCATGCGCACTACAGAAGCTGAGCGACTGGCTCGAGATGCAGAGAAGGTTGTAGGACCACCTACAGCACAGCGCAGACAGAGGAAGTCATCGGATCGGTACAATGGATACATGGCTCTTGTGAGTCAATGTGTTGTGACAGAGCCATCCTCTTTTGAGGAAGCTGTAGAGGAACCCGCATGGGTTGATGCCATGATCGAAGAATATGATTCGATCGTCAAGAACAGTGCATGGGAGATTGTCCCAAGACCGGTTGGGAAATCAGTGGTGGGTTTGTGATGGATCTACAAGGTGAAGCAGGCGGCTGACGGGAGTGTGGAGAAGTACAAGGCGAGATTTGTCGCCCGTGGCTTTTCACAGATCAAGGGGATTGACTATGAGGAGACTTTTGCACCTATCGCAAGGTACTCTTCCATACGGACGATCCTTGCTCTCTCAGCGCAGATGGGGTGGCACATTCATCAGATGGATGTGAAGACTATGTTCCTCAATGGATTTATTGAGGAAGAGGTGTACATAGAGCAGCTTGAAGGTTTTGAGATCTTCAGCAGTGAGTCGCATGTGTGCCGACTCAAGAGAGCACTGTACGGGTTGAAGCAAGCACCTCGTGCTTGGTACACCCTGGACAGATGCCTACTTCACCGGCTTGGATTCTCTAAGAGTGAGGCGGATCCTAACTCGTACCAGATCCGTATTGTGGTGGAGGGGAACGGAGCTATTGAAGCAGAGATTGATCATCACAGTGATTACAAACTTATTTCGGTAGACAGAGTCTGCATGCGGGCCAGGTAGCCTCTAGATTCATCTTTCTTCGAAAAGTGAAAGGTATGGTAAATGCCCCTTGCAGTCAATCTCTGAGCTAGAAATAATTTGTTCTCACAGATCTAGAGCGGTTGAGCTTTGAGGTGGAATTCGAAATTTTGCAGCAGTTTTGTTTTCTTGGTGCCAGTGTTGAAAATGTCTTTCAACGGTTTGCGACTCGAGTATGCTCTTGAAGGCAGTTCGAATTATGTTGCATGGAAGGATCGCATGGAAGAAGTATTAGAAGATAATGGTCTAAAGGAGTTCGTGGATGCGGATGTCCAAAAGCCCACTGATCCTGCTGAAGTCGAAGCATGGCAAAAGAAGATGGAGAAATGTCAAAGGATCCTGTTGGAGGGCGTCAAGGATCATATTGTATCCAGCCTGCATGGAAAGGCTACTCCATATTTAATGTGGAAAGCTTTGACGGATCTATTCCAGAGTAAGAGCGACCAAAGGAAGCTGGCGCTCAAAGATAAGCTCAGGAACATCAAGATGGAGAAGGGCGACAGTATTTCCAAATACCTCAGTATCGCCAAAAGCTCACTGATCACATGCTTGGTTTCAAGTGTGCTGGGATCGGTATGGTTCTTGGACAGCGGTGCATCATTTCATATGACGGGAGATCGGGAGTTGTTCTCAGATCTGGAGGACAAAGATTTGGGTGTGCACATCGAGATGGGCGATGATGGTAGATACAGTGCGACTGGTATCGGTACCATATCCTTTCAGAGGGAGTCTGGTAAACCCTTTGTATCGAGGGATGTCATGCATGTACCTGGATTGAAGAAGAACTTGATCTCTGTGGTGATGTTGGAGGATAAGGGGTATGATGTGGTCTTCAGCGAAGGAAAAGCCTTCCTGCGCAGTAAGACTACTGGAGAGACCTAGAAGATAGGGGTTTGAATTCAGAACCTTTATTAGTTGCAGGTAGATGACTGCGCAGCTATGGCATGCAAGGCGGGAGAAGTGGTGAGCCGGGATGATGAGGGCGAACTGTGGCACAGGAGATTGGGCCACCTTCACCATGGATCTTTGAAGATTCTGCAGTAGATTTCTACTAGACTGCCTAAGGGCACCCTTGTGCAGGCAGATTAGTGCAAGGGGTGTACTTTGGGGAAGTATGTGAAAGCCACCTTTCACGAGAAGGATAGTCGCACCACGACGATCCTTGAGAGAGTTCACACAGACGTGTGTGGTTCTTTCTCAGTTGCTTCGACAGAAAAGCATAGGTATTATGTGATCTTTGTTGATGATTTCTCTCGAAAGTGCTGGATCTTCTTCATGCAGAAGAAGAGCGATACATTCGCGAAGTTCTGTGAGTTTAAAGCACTGGTCGAGAAGGAGTCGGGGAAGAAGGTGATTGCTCTAAAGAGTGATAACGGTGGTGAATTCATCTCGGCTGAATTCAAGGAGTTCTGCAGCGCAGAAGGGATTCGGAGAGAGCTCATCGCACCCCATAACCCATAGCAGAACGGGGTGGCTGAGCGGAAGAACAGAACGATCGTGGGTGCTGCACGGGCGATGTTGCATGATCAGGGCCTACCCCTTCACTTGTGGGGTGAGGCATGCAATACAGCAGTGTATGTGCAGAACCATTGTCCTCACAAGGTTCTTGGCATGAGTACACCAGAGGAGGCTTATTCTGGCAAGAGGCCTGATATTTCCCATTTGCGGATTTTTGGTTCTCTTGTCTACATGCATGTGACGAAGGGTGCGAGAAGGAAGCTGGATCCAACTGTTGAGGTTGGAATATTTGTGGGGTACACTGATACACCTCACAACTATCGGGTGTATTTGTCAGACAGTCGAAAGACTGTTGTGCAACGGGATATAAAATTTCAGGAGGAGAAAGCCATGCAGTGTTCGCTTGAGAGGGAGCTACACTTTTATGCAGATGAGGAGCTGTTAGTTCCTAAGGAGGAGCTTTCGGATGTGGATCATCCACAAGAGGAGGTTCAGGAGGTGGAAGAAACCACCCAGGAAGCGCCAACCATCAGAGGGCGCATGCGCACTATAGAAGCTGAGCGACTGGCTCGAGATGCAGAGAAGGTTGTAGGACCACCTACAGCACAGCGCAGACAGAGGAAGTCATCGGATCGGTACAATGGATACATGGCTCTTGTGAGTCAATGTGTTGTGACAGAGCCATCCTCTTTTGAGGAAGCTGTAGAGGAACCCGCATGGGTTGATGCCATGATCGAAGAATATGATTCGATCGTCAAGAACAGTGCATGGGAGATTGTCCCAAGACCGGTTGGGAAATCAGTGGTGGGTTTGTGATGGATCTACAAGGTGAAGCAGGCGGCTGACGGGAGTGTGGAGAAGTACAAGGCGAGATTTGTCGCCCGTGGCTTCTCACAGATCGAGGGGATTGACTATGAGGAGACTTTTGCACCTGTCGCAAGGTACTCTTCCATACGGACGATCCTTGCTCTCTCAGCGCAGATGGGGTGGCACATTCATCGGATGGATGTGAAGACTGCGTTCCTCAATGGAGTTATTGAGGAGGAGGTGTACATAGAGCAGCCTGAAGGTTTTGAGATCTTCAGCAGTGAGTCGCATGTGTGCCGACTCAAGAGAGCACTGTACGGGCTGAAGCAAGCACCTCGTGCTTGGTACACTCGGATAGACGGCTACTTCACCGGGCTTGGATTCTCCAAGAGTGAGGCGGATCCAAACCTGTACCAGATTGTGGTGGAGGGGAAGCTGTTGATCATCGTACTGTATGTAGATGATCTGATTTTGACTGGCGATGAGCAGTTGATACTTTCATGCAAGGAGGATCTTGCACGAGAGTTTGAGATGAAGTACTTGGGCATCCTTCATTATTTCCTGGGATTGGAGATTTGGCAGCGCAGCGGAGGACTGTTTGTTTCTCAGGGCAAGTATGCCCAGGAGATTCTAGAGAGGTTCAACATGCAAGGCTGCAAGCCTGTTGACACTCCTCTTCCTGGTGGTTGGAGGAAGGAGGATGCTACTTCAGCGGAGGTAGTGGATGCCACTGTCTATCGACAATTGGTGGGGTCACTTATGTATCTGGTCAATACACGACCCGATATATGCTATGCAGTTAACCAGCTTTCGCAAGCTATGGTTAAGCCTACCAAGCTCTTTTGGAAGGCAGGCAAGCATGTATTGCTCTATATTAGAGGCACATCGGGATATGGTCTATGGTACAGACAGGAGGATGGAGCGAAGCTTTCTGGCTTCACTGATGCAGATTGGGCAGGGAGTCCAACGGACCGGAAGAGCACATTTGGAGGAGTTTTCAGCATTGGGTCGACAGCAGTTTCCTGGTACAGCAGGAAGCAGAGATCCGTGGCACTCAGTTCAGCAGAGGCCGAGTACATGGCAGCTAGCTTGGTTGCATGCGAGGCTATTTGGATGAGGAAGATCCTCGTTGGATTGTTCGGGTTGCATTTGGAGCCTACAGTGATTTACTGTGATAACCAGAGTTGCATTAAACTCTCGGCTAATCCAGTATTTCATGATAGGTCCAAACACATCGACATCGGGTATCATCATATCAGAGATTGTGTTCAGCGGAGAATCATGATGCTTTCATATGTTCCCACGGAGGATCAGGATGCCGACATCCTGACGAAGGCGCTCACCGGGAGCAAGTTCGAATTCCACAGAGGCAGGATAGGGGTTGCAGATAATCCATATCTTGCTGAGAGGGAGTGTTGAAAATGCAGCAAGATGATGGAGCTTAGTGAAATGAAGTCGCCTTCACTAAGTGGGCCCGCAGGCAAATTCTGGCACAAAATTTATTTTTAGACTATGTCTATTTTTAGACATATGGAGCATGGTTCGGGGATTCCAGTTTGAGATTATTGAAGTATGTGTCATGTTGGTAAAAATATATGAGACTCTATTTTTGAGGTCAAAGAGGTCGAAGTCTATTTTTAGACTGCCTCTCCTTAAAACAAGGAAGTCAAATATTATTTACCCTTAATAATATTTGGACTATAAACTTCAGTTTACTCTCTTGGAGCACTTCAGTTCGAGCCTTGGAAGTGGCTCATGCATCTGACAGAGGAATTACACTATTCCCAAGGGTTTTATGGCATCATGCATGGTTGACTTCAGTTAGGACTTCAGTGGCAGAAGTTTGGTGGAGTTAATGAGACAGCTAGTGGAGTTGTGTTCTGTTTATTTTAGTTGAACTAGTTGAGATTAGTTTAACTAGCTAATCAATTAGTTATGAGTGGAGTGAATTAAATATTATTTAATTCATTAATTAGTAACTCATTATTCAACTCAAGAACACATCAGTTCACTACAGTGCATGATCAATTCAGTGGAGACCAGTGAAAGAGGTAAATGAAAGGGTGGAGTTAGCTATCAGTTGTGACTATACTGTTGTTATTTTCAACACACAGATAGGTGGAGTAAGCCCATGAGGATTGCGCAGTTCAGGCTGGTGGTTTATCTATATAAAGAGGCCATCCCATAGCATTGAAACACATAATAGAGGCAAGGCAATTGGCGGTGAGTTTTGAACCAGTAACCTGTTCAAAACTGAGCTAGATTGTGTGTAACTTTATGAGAAAGTACTGAGTACTTGTGAGGAGTATTGTACTGAGTTTGTTACATGTTTTATCCATTATAATATACACAATAGCTGTGGGGTTTTCAGCTATAAGCTTTCCCCATACATACTGTGTTAATGTGTATGATGATTTGATGTGTTATCGCTTGATTTTATTTCCGCATGTGTGATGATCTGAGTTGATCTGATAGTGGAAGAGATTATGTGTTGTGTATGAAGTTCAAATAGTATGTGACCAGGATAGTCTCGGTGGATAATTAATCATTATTCAGCAAATTTCTACACAATCAACTTTATCGATAACTAGGTCATCTAGGGCTTAATCAAATCAATCCCAAGTGCTTATGCATCTAGATCATGTGAGGGTTGCATACATCAAATCTTAAGTCTTTACCATGGACTAGGGTTTCTCTCAAATCCTCACTATCAAATCTGTATCCACTAACTACATAAGGCTTTCTTCATACCCTAGAATTATTTTAGGTTTCTACCATCCTTTTCTTGTTTCCATCAAAAGTGTCTCTCCATGGGGTGATATCCATGGATTTACTTGAGCCAAGCCCTAAAACCATGTTAATTTTTCATAGGGCTACTTTTTTCTTTTCTTTGATAGTTGCATTTATTCAATAACATGATAATTTCACTCCATATATTTATATCATTATTCATATCTAAATTATTATCCATCATCATGTCCAAATATCTAGAAAGAAAAATAACATCATCATCATCTATGTAATGGAACATAAAGAAACATAACAAGAAAAGCATGCACGCATATAGACACCAAGATTGGTCTGAGACCAGGGAAAAACCCACTATGGGGAAAACCTTGCAAATTCTTATTCTTCGTAGATCGTCATCAAATGATTCAGAAAACAAGAGTATAATTATCCATTCATCCATATCTTCATAATGCAGTAAAAAAACTAGCACATGCATAATATAACCATAAACACACTTCTATTGAAGGATCTTGATTCTGAGAACTATAATGCATTGTCACTGACTGCAAAATACTAATGAACATTGTTGGTACTAAATCAAAGCTAAAGATACATCTTTGCAGCATAAATATGTTGGGAAAAATATTGAGAGGGGGGGGGTGAATCAGTATTTAGGACTTACTCAAAACTTCTTACCTTTTCTTACTTCAAAACCCATACACTACTTTCCTGAAGCCAACCCGCGTATACACGCGGATACCCTTAATAAAACATGCGTATGTCCAGAGATCTTATTATGCAAATAATTCTTCACTTATATCATTCCATCATTCATTCATTAGATGTTCAATAAACCGTAAACATGTGCAGTAAGAACAAAACAAATCATCACACATAAGCAACACACATGAACACCAGGATTTTAGGTGGAAACCCAAGTCGGGAGAAAACCACCGCTGCCGTTGCTCAGCCTTCAATATTTTATTATAAAGAAAACATCTTACAACTTATGTACTAGCGCAGACTCATACCAGTACGCAGGCACCCACCTGCGCTCATTTACCAGCCTCTCCTGGAAGGGAGCTACAACCCCCTGCTCTCGTTTACCAGCCTCTCCTGAAAGGGAGCTATGACCCCCTGCTCTCGTTTACCAGCCTCACCTGGAAGGGAGCTACAACCCCCTGACTGAAGGCTACAACCCTCAGCACCACCATCGACCACGTTTCATCAATTTTCACACTGGATCCAAAAGCTTTCTTTAGAGTACAACTTGCAGGCCACTTTTCATCATATTTCCAGACTGGACCCACTCCACACATTTAAGCAAAATCATACATCAAAACTGATACTTATCAATTCAGACAACCCAGATCTGTAGAATACATCATTAACAGATAGCAGTAACACAGCAGAACAAATCAGACATTTCATACTTCATTCTTCAACAAACCCTATATTTCATACGTGATTTCCTTTCACTGATACTGCGTATATACGCACTTCCATTCACATCAACACGCATATACATTTGCACATTACACAACACCCCATACACGCTTTCTCTTCATCAAACCCGCGTATATACGCGCTTCCGCTGCGACAAACTAGTGTATAGATCTTCAGACATTATAGAGCAGCATACTTCTTCAGATAAGATATTAAGTTCAGATTTAACTCTTCACTTCAGATAGATGTTCGCCTCATCTCAGATTTAAAAATTCCACAAACATATCTAGAAGATACAAATACATTTCAAATCTAGATAACCTTCTTCATCATTTTCTTCATAAGTGCATCACAAATTCAGATCTATCATCAAACTGTTACCCTTTCCATTCAGACATACTTTAGAGTGAAGTATTCATTCAAACCCAGACTCATGCACATCCTTTACACAATGAATTTCTTCTCCTTATATAGGTTTAGCCTTTTTCAATACCATGAGCCAAAACTATACCACTTCCGATGGTATTCCTGGACGGGATCAAATAGATAATCAAGCGCTCAATACAATGGGTCAATACCATGGTAACACCCCGTGGTATTCTAAATTTGGAGCGCAAAAGGGCATACGTGACTTGGCACGTACTTTTCCACGTGCATACGCTACTTCTCCTAAACAAAACTGCGTATGCCTTGTGACATACACTTTTCATCATTACTCTTGCTCATACTGATATTTCTTTCTTCTGCAACTTCTGTACTACTTGTAGAACATTAGATTTACATCATTAATTAGTATATCAAGTCAATTTCCATCAATTAAAACTTCATCAAGTAGGTTTCCATCATCTTCTTCAAGTGTTGCCATCATCGTCATCAAGTGGGTTGCCATCAAGGACAACACATTGCATCATATTGCCAACAATCTCCCCCTTTGGACTTGATGGCAACCACGATGGTGTTTGATCACCACAATAGATAGATACATTAAGCATTACCATTATTCTCCCCTTATTCAAACACCATGTCACTCTCCCCCTTTGACATCAAGGGCAAAGGGTGGATCAAAATCAACACAAGGATTTTCTCCTCATGTAGGAAGAAGAGCGCTGTAGATCTGATGTACATTGAAGTTGCCATGCTCCCCCTGAGTTCATGCTGAATCTTCAAACATATTTTTCAATGAAGTACATGACTCTATGACCTTCCTATTACCAAGACTCATACTTACATCAAAGATCCAACCAAGTGGATTTACATATGCGACTTAAATACCCAACCAAGTGGGTTTACACATTTGAACAAGTCCTTACATGACTGAATATTACAATTTTACATCAAAGATCTCAACATGACCTTTTCATCAAATTACAAATATGAGTTTTCATGACCAATACCATAAATACCTCAAGAGAGATCATATTTCACAACCATCATAATGCCAACAATGCATTATACTCAACAAGACTAATGCTCCCCCTGAAGATGTGCATCCAATGCATTCTTTCCAAATGACCCAAGCTCCCCCTTTGCTTGTGCATCCTGAACACTTTCAACAACAAATCATCAAGGCATATTCACCCAATAGAGAATGAAACAGAAATATAAGATCTGAAATTCCACCAGAAACTCCAAATAGCATCAGAGATACCAAAGAGCACCATAGCTTATGCTGAAGAAATGCCGACATAGAAAAATTGTCAGCAACCACACATACGCGGTTTTCTGTGTATGAACTCGCATATATACGCGACTGTGTTTAAGGAAATCTGCGTATCCAATTCCATATTCTGCATTTTACTCAGATCTGATCCTCTGTGAGGCAAAGACAGTTTTCAGCTTCTTTCTGAGATATTTGAATGCTTCCCTGGAATATATGAGAACAGATAGATAGGACAATGTAGTTGTGTCTTCAAGTGTCATCCAATGGTTGTAGCATAAGAACATTAGTAACCAAGCCTTCAAACTCTTTGCAGCATCAACATATTCTTCCCAAGAGGAATTATCATACCAGAACAACTTCTACAATAAACAATATGTGTCAAGCAATCATTCATGTGATCTGATATCACCAATATCTTCAAAATTTATCATGATCATGATGTAACATGTGTAAGAATTAAAAGAGGTCTCAACCAGCAACAAACTCTGCATGATTTATCCTTATCTCTGAATCATAAGACTTCCATCTCTTCCAAAAGCAAAGAGTACTTTTCAGCAAAAAGCAAACAAGGCTCATCCACAATCTTATCATAAGAAACCATGTAACATGTCATCATCATTTAGAACTGAGAAATAAATTGATACAGTGCCAGTAATACAATCATTAATAGTCAGACTGATGCTCCCCCTGAACCTTTACTCCTGATCTTCATCTGTTATACAAATTATTTTATCATAAGTGCATACACGACTATCTCCACTGTAACTCGCGTGTATACGTGGCTTTTGTTCACAAAACCCGCATATGGAAAGTGAAACATAGAAAAATTCACATTCCTTCATCTTCCCCTGAGTTTGTACCACCTGTACCTGTCTTCTGCATATCAGATGCTCTGTCAGAAATAATCATAACCAGAACAACCAAAATAATCATGAGAATCACCATATATCGCTCCCCCTGTGACAATACATTACTAATCTCTATAATGTATCTCACATCACTCCTACAGTCATTAAGAGAAGTAAGCTTTAGAAGCGGATGACTGCAGTAGGGTCAATATTTCCTACGTTTCTGACCGGTCTTCCTTCCTTTTCCAGCTTTGCTTGAAGTTTCTTATTGTGTGCTGGAAATTGTTCAAATTCTCAAATCTGTTCATCCTGCATTCTTTTTCTACATGTCCATACTTGTTACAGGCATAACATCTTGCATGACCAGAAAAGTAAGCATATGGATCATACTGTGTTTTTCTATACTTTCTTCTATTGTAATCAACTGCTTTATGACCATACTTGTTGCATGAAAAACAATATCCCTTAAAGAACCCAGAGTACCTTTCTGTATAGAATCTGTTTGTTTGTGACTGAAACAATCTGCGTCTGCAATTTGCTACAACATGCCCATAATTATGACATTTAAAGCATTCAACATTATTGATCAAGGGAGGGAATGATTTCTTTTGAGAGTTCATGATTGTCGGTTGATCTTTTGCTTCTTTCAACACTTCAGGCTTTGCATTGATACCCTTTGATTCTTTAGCACTTCCTTGTGAACTAGATTCTCCTTTAACAGTTTCATGAAAACCAAGACCAAGTTTAATAGCAGGCGATCTTTGATTACTAAGAATATTGTCCAGAATCTTAGTACTATCTTGAAACCTCAAAAATTTATCCTTTTCTTCTAATTTACCTTTGAGAATGTTTACCTCAACCTCCAAGCTCTGGCATTGCTTCTTCATACTTTCTTCAACCCTTTTTCCTTCTTATACTTGATCATTCAAATTTATAATCTCTTCTTTCAACCCATTTTCTTGCTCTTCAAAGATTTGTAAAAGTTCTTCATTCTTCTTATTTGATTTTTCCAGATCTGTTTTGAACGAGATGATTTCTGCTTCACGTCCTTTCTTTTCAAATGATTGTAGAAGTTCTTCATTCTTCTTATTTGATGCTTCAAGGTCTGATTTTAGAGAGATGATTTCTGCTTCAAGTCCTTCACTGTGATTGGTTACTTTTTCCTGCAGTATTTGATACATTTCTATCTGTCCCTTCACTGTTTCTATCTGTTCATTCAATCTAGAGATCACATCCTTGAGGATAGATTCCCTCCTTTTAAATTGATCCCAAAAATTACTTTCATCATTGATCTTGAGATTTGTTTCTAGACTTATACTGTTACTTTCATTATCTTCATCATTGCATGCACAAGTGAGTGGATTACAAGAGCAACAATCAATACCTATTTCCTCTTCTTCATTTTCTGCTGCACATGTTTTCTGAGATATCTTCTTTCCTTGAGTAGCCTTATTCTTTTTCTTCTTTTCCATGAGCACTAGCAGATCTTGGTCAGAATCTTCTTCATCTTCACTTGACATTTCATTATTGTCTTCATTTTCATAATAACTCTTTCCATTTTCAAATTGTTTCCTTTTATCATGATTTTCTTTATAAGGAAATTTAGCAGCATAATGACCCACTCTTCCACAATCAAAACATTTGAAGGGAAGCTTAACTCTGAATCTTCCAGTACCTGGTTGGAGTCTTCTCACAAAATTTTCTTCTTCTTCTTCTAATATATAATTTGATTCCTTGACAACTTCCTTTTCTTTTCCTTTTGCATACGCCTTAAAAGCAGCTTCTTTGATTTGAGAGGGACCTCCTTGTCTCATTTCATAAGCAGTCAGAATACCATGTAGTTGAACAATAGTAAGAGTTTAGAGATCTTGCCTTTCTTCAATAGCTGATACTTTTGACTCAAATTTTGAAGTCAAAGATCTTAAGACTTTTTCCACCATAGTAGTATCGGTTATGGTTTCACCCAAACTTCTCATACGATTTACAATATCATCTAGACGTAAGAAGAAACTGGAAATACTCTCATCACTATGCATCCTTAAATTTTCATATTCAATTCTAAGAGTTTGGAGTTTTTCACTTTTTACCTTTGTATCTCCTTCATAGCTCAGAATGATTTTGTCCCATATTTCTTTTGCTGAATTTAGCTGCATCACTTTAACAAATTTTGGTTCAGACATGCTTCCTAGCAAAACATTGACTGCTTTGGCATTGACTTCATATTTCTTCCTTTCTGCTGCATCAGTTGGAATACTTGCTGGATACTGATAACCTTTTTCCACGATTGCCCATACTTCTGCACTAAGACTTTGCAGATATGCTTTTGTTTGTATCTTCCAGAATAACAGATTGTCTCCATTGAATAGAGGTGGCCTTATAGACATTACTCCTTCATGACTTCCCATTGCAACGGATCTCCTTCAAGCGATCAAGCTTCTACAGAAGGACCTGCTCTGATACCAATTGTTGGGAAAAATACTGAGACGGGGGGGGTGAATCAGTGTTTAGGACTTACTAAAAACTTTTTACCTTTTCTCACTTCAAAACTCATACGCTACTTTCCTGAAGCCAACCCGCATATACACGTGGATACCCTTAATAAAACATGCGTATGTCCAGAGATCTTATTATGCAGATAATTCTTCACTTATATCATTCCATCATTCATTCATTAGATGTTCAATAAACAGTAAACATGTGCAGTAAGAACAGAACAAATCATCACACATAAGCAACACACATGAACACCAGGATTTTAGGTGGAAACCCAAGTCGGGAGAAAACCACTGCTGCTGTTGCTTAGCCTTCAATATTTTATTATAAAGAAAACATCTTACAACTTATGTACTAGCGCAGACTCATACCAGTATGTAGGCACCCACCTGCGCTCGTTTACCAGCCTCTCCTGGAAGGGAGTTACGACCCCCTGCTCTCGTTTACTAGCCTCTCCTGGAAGGGAGCTACGACCCCCTGCTCTCATTTACCAGCCTCACCTGGAAGGGAGCTACAACCCCCTGACTGAAGGCTGCAACCCTCAGCACCACCATGGACCACGTTTCATCAATTTTCACACTGTATCCAAAATCTTTCTTTAGAGCACAACTTGCAGGCCACTTTTCATCATATTTCCAGACTGGACCCACTCCACACATTTAAGCTCAATCATACATCAAAACTGATACTTATCAATTCAGAAAACCCAGATCTGTAGAATACATCATTAACAGATAGCAGTAACACAGCATAACAGATCAGACATTTCATACTTCATTCTTCAGCAAACCCTAGATTTCATACACGCTTTCCTTTCACTGATACCGTGTATATACGCACTTCCATTCACATCAACACGCGTATACATCTACACATTACATAACACCCCATACGCGCTTTCTCTTCATCAAACCCACGTATATACATGCTTCCGCTATGACAAACTAGCGTATAGATCTTCAGACATTATAGAGCAGCATACTTATTCAGATTAGATATTTAGTTCAGATTTAACTCTTCACTTCAGACAGATGTTCGCCTCATCTCAGATTTAAACATTCCACAAACAGATCTAGAAGATACAAATACATTTCAGATCTAGATAACCTTCTTCATCATTTTCTTCATAGGTGCATCACAGATTCAGATCTATCATCAAACTGTTACCCTTTCCATTCAGACATACTTCAGAGTGAAGTATTCATTCAAACCCAGACTCATGCACATCCTTTACACAATGAATTTCTTCTCCTTATATAGGTCTATCCTTTTTCAATACCATGAGCCAAAACCACACCACTTCCGATGGTATTCCTGGACGAGATCAAATATATAATCAAGCGCTCAATAAAATGGGTCAATACCATGGGAACACCCCGTGGTATTCTAAATTTGGAGCGCAAAAGGGCATACGTGACTTGGCACGTACTTTTCTGCATGCATACGCTACTTCTCCTAAACAAACCCGCGTATGCCTTGTGACATACACTTTTCATCATTACTCTTGCTCATACTGATATTTCTTTCTTCTGCAACTTCTGTACTACTTGTAGAACATTAGATTTACATCATTAATTAGTATATCAAGTCAATTTCCATCAAGTAAAACTTCATCAAGTAGGTTGCCATCATCTTCTTCAAGTGTTGCCATCATCGTCATCAAGTGGGTTGCCATCAAGGACGACACATTGCATCATATTTCCAACAAAATATATAGAGAATTTGTACAAATATGTAGATCTACAAAGTACAAAACCTAGGATACAACTAATCACTGATGCTTACTAGAAAACAACTATCCAATCCTAGATCTTAATCCATGACACTTTCAAAGTTGTCTCCAAAAATATACACAAGCATCGGAGGTTTATGAATCCCAAATCTGCCCAAAAATCCTCATCCGTACCCTTGAAATTTTGTGCTCACGGCTATAGCTTCCCTAGCCGCTACTAGGGTGCTCTGTGTCTGCGGTTTTCAGAGAGCACATCCCAAACTGGCTTTTGGGCCCTAGCTGCACCTATAACACTTTGTGCCTGTGACTATGGGTCTTTGGCTGCAGGAATAACACACTGTGCCTGCGGTTATTTCCCATATCATCCTGATCTGGCCCTAAAGACTTGATCGCTATCTAGAAATTCTCTACCTATGGCTATGACACTCTAGCCATATTCATAATACACTATGCTCGCGACTCTAGCCCAGATAAACCAGTTCTGTGCCTATGGCCAGAACATGAAAACTTTAATTCTTGCGCGAGCTTCGAAGCTATGATTTTGGACCCTCCAAGAACCCTTTCCATCAAACCTGTGTGAGAAAAGACAAAATAGACAAACCAATACAATGCATACAAATCAAATATCACTTGAGAAAGTGTGTGAGAATGAGCTTAAGGCAGATTCTATTTATATGCTTTTATGTGGGTCCTCTTAGGGTTAAGGCCGACCTGACTAATTCCACATGAGCTTAGGCCTACCCATTCCATTTCACTTTAATAAATAAAATAATTCATAATTTAACTTCTGCTTAACCGATTGGGGAAATCTATAGGTCGATTTTGGTCATCTCGAAAAGAGGAAACTAATGAAATTATGATCTCAACTGTATGATATATAAAAAGTGGAATTTGACCGTAGTTACATAATTTTAATAGTGTATAAATGCTTGCAAGAGAGGACTCGATCGATTCCTTATGGAGGAAGGGCATGTAGTATGCTATGAGTCACGCAAACACAACGCACAAGCATAATTATCTAACACATTATCTTGTGTTCACAATGATCATTCATGCATTGAAGATGTGTAGGAACTACCTTCTTGGTAGGAGGTTTGTATTTATGAGCGATCACAATATACTGGGATATTTATTTGACCAGCCAAATTTGAATGCCATGCAGGATAGATGGTTCACCACGATTATTGAGTTTGATTTTCTTATTAGGTACATCAAGGTTAAAAAGAACATGCTTGTAGCTTCTCTTAACAAGAGGGTATGGGTCAATCATATAGAAGCTATGAGTTCTTATGGGACAGATCCACGGGATCAGATATTACAAGAAGGACAACAGGATGACAGGTATAGCGAGCTTAGTCACAAGTTAAAAAAGGGTACAGGTGATTAGGATGTTGACTATCGTCTCACAGCAGATGTCTTGGTTAGATTTATGGATAAGATATATGTGTTGAATGATAGTGAGCTCAAGAAGACTATCTTCCAAAACTGTATTCATGTCACCCAGGATACCAAAAGACATTGACAGCAGTGGAGAAGTTTTATCATTGGTTGAATCTAAAAAATGACGTAGGAGATTTTATGGCTAGATGTTTGGAATTTCTGTAGGTGAAAGACATTAGGGGAATTTTGAGGTCTAAAATGGGCCTCCTAAGAAAAATGTAAAACCAAAATAAAATTTATAAGAACCAATAGGATTCAAGATGATGATGTCAACCATGCGGGATGATTCACCATTTTACGAGTAAAAAAAGTAAAAAGATTAAAACATAATAAAATAATATAACTACTTTTTCAACTCATATTTTCAACTTATATCCCGAAGGTTTTACTCAAATTTAGTGTGGGAGTACTTTTTGGATGATAAATTTAATTCCTCGTCAAAGGAGTACCCATATTTCCTACTTTTGATGGACCATGTTAAGAGAAAAATGAGAAATACATGAAAACATGTGATTGCAATCAATTTTTTCATGTATTTCTCATTTTTTGTGTAGTATGGTCCTTTTAAAGTATGAAACATGTGTACTCCTTGTATGAGGAATCAAATTATGCATCTAACGGGTGTTTCCACTCGAAATTTGAGTAAACGCATAAGGAGATAAGTTGAAAATACGAGTTGAAAAATCAGTTTTTTATTTTTTCCCTCTAAAATTTGATGATGTAAGATAATCTTATTTTATTATTTACACTATTATTTTATAGTTCCTTTAGGAGGCCCATTTTAGACGTCAAAATTCCCCTAATGAAGAATACAAGCATCTAGGTCGATTACTACAGCCGATCTTGATTCCAGAGTGGAAGTGGGAGGTCATTACCATCAATTTCATCATAGGTTTGTCAAGAACATCTAGACAACATGATTCCATCGTGGTTTTGGTAGACAGGTTGACAAATGTACCGCACTTAATTCCAATGAAGTTTATGTATTTAGCTAATGATGTATCACACGCCTTCGTCATAGATGTGGTAATATTACATGGTGTTCCATGGAATATTGTGGCAAACATGGATGATAATTCACTTTCGAGTTTTGGAACGAGTTGTTTGCAGGTTTAGGGAAAGAGATGGCCTTCAGCACAACTTATCATCCGTATAGATATGGACAGACAAAGAGATTCAATATTATTTTTTAGGACATGTTGAGGATGTATGTGATGCATGAACAGAGGAGATGGGAGGAGTACCTTCCATTGGTTGAGTTTTCTTACAACAATTGTTATTAGGAGTCACTGAGGATGAGTCTATTTGAGTCACTCTATGGGTGGAGTTGTAATACTCCTATCAGTTGGATTGATCCAGTGAATAGGGTGTTGATAGGAACGAACATGTTGGAAGAGATGGAATAGGAAATACAGGTAATCAATAAGAAATTAAAGGAATCATAGGACATGCAGAAACTTTATGTAGATTGGAATAGGTTGTCTAAGGAGTTTCAGGTTGGGGAATAGGTGTACTTGCATGTGAAGCCGAAGAATATGTCCTCAAGTATTGAGTCATGTACAAAGCTAGCACCATATTTTTGTGGAGCTTTCAATATTCTTGAAAGGATTGGACCAGTAGTCTATCAATTTGCACTACCTTAGATAGTGAATCTCCATTATGTTTTCCATGTTTCATTTCTTAAGAAGTAAGTTAAGGATGTTGATCATGTGACTGACTAGTATGTATTTTAAGTGGAACCAGAATGAGAATTACAGCCATAACTGCAGTGTATTTTGAAAAGAAATATTCCCATGCTTCGAAGCTAAGCAATTGAGCAGGTTAAACTATTGTGGAAGAAATTTGGGCCTGATGAAGCTACATGGGAGATGGAGGTTTAGATGTGGGCTATGTATCCTTCTCTATTGATTGGTTGAGCGAATGATTTTCGTATTTGTTTTAGTGTGATTTTTTTGTTTATGTTTATCTATATATATATATATATATATATATATATATATATATATATATATATGGATGTAAATACCGCCATGAGTTATGTTAGAAAGCTCCAATAAGGGGTATGGGTGTCATGTTGTTATGGTTGTCATGTTGTTATGTTGTCATGATGGCTTGCTTATTAGTAGGTTGATCATTGTAAATATTGCATCAAGCTAAGTTATAAATATCCATGGGCAGTATATTTTTCTTTTAGTAGCGTTGTTGGTGTAGGTGTCATTGAATAGTGAGGAAAGTGTTCCCCCAAGGGGGAGGGTTTTCTAACAGCCCTAGTCAAAAATTCATGTAAATAAAGTTAATAAAGGAAAAATAATAAACAATTTCATGGGACACTTATTCCATGTTTAATTTTTGGAAAAACATACTAGTGTGGGTGTTCAGGTTTATTATAGCTAAGTAAATTGGCAAAGGCAATGGAAAAGGCTTTGTAAAGGAAAAATGACATTTTTGGCAATTTATTTATCAAAATAATGAAAATTAGGAGAAAAGGAAGGAAAAAGGTCGCAGGCTTCATGTGAGGAGTAAAATGAAGGAAAATAATGGAAAATTCAATAAAATAGAGGCCTCATTACTAAAAATGATTTTGAGGATCAATTGGTAGCTTATGTTAGTTTAGTTTTGGAGCTATCTCTCTATTCTCTCTCTCTCTCTCACTCTTGGACACTTATATTTTTCTTGGAGCACCCTAACATTGGATCAAGGAAAGAAAAGCAAGGACCAAAAAGGAAAAATAAATAAAATATCAACCAAGGAAGAGGAAGATCAAACGACTACAGGGTTATTACTTGAAGGTATCGATTTTAATGTGTGATTTAATTGATAGATTTGGCATATATGGTACATGCATGTGTGTGTTTGGTTCTCTCTTTTTCATTGGAATGGGTTTTTCCAGGTGTGACAGGTTTATTCAACCTAGCCTTTCCATTTCTGGATAGCCATGGTGTCACAATTTCTCTTCTATTTGGTTAAGTTGGATTGTTGGATGGTTTGAAAAATGAGTGAGGTTGTCTCTAAAATAAAGAACACATTTCCTAAGAATCTGTGGACCATAGAAGGTGTCATTGTGGTAAAGTTGGATTTTATGTGCCTTTGTAGGCCTAGGAATCCTCACTTAGTGAATCGCAGGATATACAGTAAATCCTAGCAGTGTGTGACCTTGATCAGGCCTAGGAATATGCAATCGGTGTATGGCGGGATATATGGTAAGGCATGGAGGGTGAAGTCTCGATTAGGAATATGAATATTTGATCACTGAATGGGAGGATATAAGGTAAATACTAGGGCCTAGGAGGCAAGAAAATTTAGGTGGAGAAACATGGCAGCATCCATGCTTCTTTAGGGCCTAGTGATCGAATGGGGATTGTGGTAAATCCTGAGGGAACCTGGTTTGGTTTGGTTTTTAGTCCCACATTCATGCTTGGAATATGGACTGGGGGTGATATTATAAAAGAAATATTTTGTTCAGCTAATCTATAGTTGGGTGGTTCGTGGAAGTCCAAAACCTAGTTGGTTTTTGCATTCATTAATAAGAGCTTCTTCTCATTGGTATTTTATGTGAAAATGTATTGGTTTATATGTGGATTTTATGGCTATTATATCCTTGCTATTTTTTTTTTGTTATATGTTTTTTATGAGTATGTTTTATGATAGAATTGATGTATGTCCCTCATCGTGCTTTAATTAGAAAATGAATTTACAATGAATATATATCTTAATAGTGATAATGTAGCTATTGTGACAAGGAAATAATTCTTCTTTCTGAATCTCAAAATAATTATGAGACCCTATGCTTAGATTTGTTGTTATGACCTATGGATTTCATATTTGTGACATGTTTGACAAAATTCATGTCATTGCTAGTAGGGGTTATAAAAATTTCTTACACCAGTGATTGCAATAGTATCTTTCTTCCATTAGTATTATTCATTTCTAAAGGTTTCATGGAATTCTAGGCAATGGCCTAAGACCTGGTGATGTAAAAGTGGTTCAGAATCTAGGGTCGCTAGCACAGAACTATTTGAAAAAGTCCAAATTTGATGACATGCCTTGTTGAGGTAGTAACTGGAAGGCCTAAATCACATGCATGGATTTTCATGGGAGCATTTGAGGGTCGAGATTAGTAAAATTCCAAGTTTCCTCAATGGTTTCTCACCTGGAAGGGTTGGTTGGCTCCCGAAGGTTTTGTAGCTTGTGTGGAAGGTTAGTTTAATTTCTTTATGTTGGTGCCACTTCCTTAACTGTACATGGGGATTTGAATCACATAATAGTAGCCTCTCGTCACATGTTTACCCCAATGGGTCGGTTCGCTTGGGAAAATGTGGGAGGAGGGTGTTACAATAGAAGCTTATTATTAGCAACAAAACTCACCTAAAAATATTCTTCTGGAAAATCTTATATTCAATCATATTATTTGAAACTACCCTTTTTAAAACCCTGAAACTCTTACAAAGATAGAATTTCAATCAATACACATGAATTACAAAGAGACCTTGTGAGGGAGATTTAACCTTATCATTCTCAGAAACTTGGTCATGATCATGAGGAAAATAGATAAACATCAACAAAATTTGAAGTGCCTCAACTATTTTACAGGTACCTAAATAGTGAAATGATGAATCATAAATATCAATGGGAACAACAATATTAACCGATGTAAAACAATTAACATCATATGTATTAGTGGGAAAATTATTAATAGAGTGAAAGTTGTTAGAATTGATATTATGATCATATTGATGAATTGGGATATATGATTTTCGATTCTACATTACTTCCCTTTGTATACAATTACATGTTATACCACCAATATGAGAGGTTAGTGAGTTAGGAACGATTATTGGCATAAATCTGGGGAACCAATTATGATACTAGGCTGAAAAATAATTACAAACATATGTTAAACCAAATATAGTATCCATATCCACATGAGGGTTTTAAATGCTTCACATTGCATGATACTCAAAAGGGTTGATTGTGCTACAAATATGATTAAATTTGTGTACGTATAGAAATAAGTTGTCAATTATTCAGGGAATAATTTGATAGGGAAGAATCTTACAACTGGTGATGACATTTGTCTTGATAATCAGAAAGATAAGCTTCAAATTTGTGTACATCTATAAAGGTATGCATTATAGAATTGGGTTATATATAAGAGATTTTCATGAAGAATTATTCAAACAAGAATTTTTCACCTGATTAGAATATCTATCTTGAGAAATAAGAAATTCAACTTGAAAACATCGAAATTTTTTAAAGAGTGAGCTTACACCCAATGAAACAATGCAAAGAAAAGAATATTGTAGAAAAAGCCTAATCTAACCTGGTTCGGGGATCTTATTAGGACTGCAAGATCCTAACATAACCATCTGTCGAAGTTGAAGTGCCTCGACTACTTGAAAATTCCCTGAACTTTCAAATGTTGGATGGTTGAATTTTGAAAACATGGTTAGGTTAGCATTTGTATAAGGAAAAATATCACCAGTTATTTTAGTAATATCATTATAAATCAAATGACAGCTATAAGAATAAATATTTTTATTGGATGTCTCATCATCACCAAATTGACTCCCCACATTGTAATAAATATGTTCAATTATTTCCACATAACCTTCATCATTATGGGAAGCCTTACCACTTTGTGTGTACTTGAGATCTAATCCAACAAAATTTGAATCAAAAGAACATGATATGATATTTATTTATTACACACATCTCAACAAAAGGGCTCATGAGCTAAGAAAGAAAATCCTATAAGAAACTCTTCTATGATCGAATCAAATTTGAGATGGAAGCTTTGAAAATAAAATTCTTCTTTTGAAAACATGAAATCATCTAATCTACTTGGGCACTCATCCATAGAGTCATTATCTTTAGTGTGATGGTTTCCCAAGAATTCATTTTGGCTAAGGAATCCAATCCCACTTGAATGATCACCGAGATGTTGAGATTGTTCATCAAAAAATAATGTAGAAATATCATTTTGACATACATAAATTTTTAAAAGAGAACAGATAATGAAAGTACCTTCATCCTTTTGAGCCTCTACCTATGAAATGTGACTACCTTGTGCCTAATTACAAATTGAATTAGTAAACTGAGAATCAAAAGTATCTAGAGAAATTACTGGTGGATAATATTGATTAAGAAAATCTACATATAGAGGATCATGAGGTGTAAATGCTAGAGAATGAAAAGTATATTTCGAATAAGAAATAATTTAAATCATATCATATTCAATATTTGAATTATACACATCAATGTAATCGAGACGAATCAATGGATCAATCTTCACCTCAGGCTCCATGGATTTATTAGAATATTCAAAATTTTCCTGGATAACATATTTTCCATGGGAAAGAAATGAAGATGGGATAAGTGGATCAACGATTTGATTCTCAAGGTTTCCAATTTCGACATCAAATACATGATACTACTTTATTTGGTAATGAGAAAGGAGGAGGAGAATGGACAAAAGAAGTGATAGGTTACTCATTTTATATTTTAAGTGCCCCGTGACTAAGCAAATTTGGGAGACTTGTAAATGATTCAGCTTCATATGGTTATAAATAAATCCAAACTAAATAATGAAAATTTTCATTCATAAAATCCCAATCCACATTTCCTTAGAAAATTCTTAACAAAGGTGAAGAAACCAATCTATAAAATCCTTTAATGATTCATAGGGTTTTATTCTAATTTGATTGATCCTCTTATAAACTTTTTTATAATCATATTGATCAAAGGCTTGATGAAGCTCCTTGAACAGTTGTTTGAATGAATGAATGGAAGTAGCTATTAAAGTGTGAGACCATTTCTTAACTCAACCTTCAAGTGTGACGGTGAATAATTTACAAGAAGCATCTTCAAAATTCACTTCATAAAAAGTCACAAAACTTGAGAAATTGAAGTATATGTTCAAATATGAATGTTCCACCCTCACCATCAAACTTTAATTTAGACAAATTTTTAAAAATTAGTTGCATGGGGATTTTAAGGTTCACTCTATTAGAAAAGCATCTTGAGATTATGATTTGGGAAGAATCCATTTAAGATAAGAGATTCAAACTAGAATTCACGGGCTCATCGTATCATCTGGCCCTCCTTCTAGTGCTACTTGTTGATGGTACTAGAAGTTCGACAATATAGGGGGTATCCCTGAAATGAAGACCCAACTAGACCTCACATTGTTTGGAGTAGGATACCCACCCGAATAATAGGCCCGAACACCATTATTCTTAGATATTTTCCTTGGCTGTAATTATCGATATAATATATTAGGAAAATGATCTTTGAAACAAACAAGTAATTTGACATTGTCAGACATACAATTTCAATGTATGTAAGGTGCTTTCATGAAAGGAAAAATAAAGAGTGAGCCTATAGAATAAAAATAATAGTACTATCCTAAAAGAGATACACAAGAGCATGGAAATAATATTTGATCAACTTGCAAAGTAATTCAAAAGATAATAGAAATTATAAAAGAAAATAAAAATGCAAATTCAACAAGATGCATACCAAAGTGAACGAAATAGTTCATTTTCATTAGTATGTGTTAACATAAACATACCCCAAAAATAATGACAAAAAATTCTTACAATCATTCACAACATCTGCATGAAAGTGTGTCGACTACAAGATCTTCATATATTAATTGAAATACCCAAGATACATGATTACAATGATGCAACACTAGCCGCAATAGTGGAACATTAAGTCATAGAGCTCCTCCAAAGAATGGTATTCTCTTTTATGGTAAGCTAGAGAATTTTTAATCACAATAAACTTCGTTTTTTGTTTTAAAAAAATTTAAAAAATGTTGACATGTTTAGTGTGAGCATTTTAGTTGCAATAAATAGGGAAATTACTGATAGCAGGGATATTAGCATTTTAGTGATTCGACATGGTATGTTGAAGAAATTTTCTATCAACAAGCTTATCAGCAATTTCATTTTAACTGACAGGCCAACTGTCAGCACCTAAACAAGATTTTAAATTTACAAATGATGACTATTGTTATCACTGGAAAATCAGACAATAAAAAGACATTATGAAATTTCAAGAAAAAGGATTTAAAGGGCTGAGAAACATTAGAGAATCTGGAAAATTTAAAAATGTCTAAGCTCAAGAGGAAAAATTATCAAATTTCGCACAGAAGACACATGCAAATGCGCTCCACGAACATTTTTCTTCGATAGTCGCGTTGGTTTGCGTAGATTTCCCTCAATAATTAGCGCGGTCCTGAGCATGGCAGAATGTCACCATCCGGGACCACTTAACACACTCTAGGAGAAGATTCTCCACATGAGACTACCCAAGGACAGCTACCTAGAGCCACCTTTTGACCTGAAGTGAGCACACAATGGAATCAACCCCCACTCTTGGGTCACTATCCATAAGTGTACCAATAGAGGGAAGAAGGATTTGAATTTTCCTATAAAATGCCACCATTAGAAGAAAAAAATGAGAACACATTGTTATACTGGCCAAATTGTCAATGAAAACCAATAGTGTGTTGTCTGAAGCAGCAATAGAGAGAGGGGATTCAGTTGTTGGCCACCCAACACCTAAAATCCCTAAGGAGAAGAGAGAGGCCTTTAGAACCAGCTCAAGGGGAAACCCCTCCTTGCATTGGGTATTAGAGCTCCATAGCTCTAAGGATCCACTGCAAGTGTGTAATGTTCTACCGCCTATTTATTAATAGTGACTAATAAGAAGGTATTAGTTCTCCGTTTGGATTATTAGCTAGTTTGACTCGATTGAGCTTGTGTTTTTTTTTTTTTTATTTCTCTTCTTGTTTGTAGCATACTATTTTCCATAAACTAGTTTGTTTTACATTTTATTATGTTTCCACAAACCACCTAACAACTCTTTCTACTTGTGACCATTGCTTGTAGGTTGTAATCACTCCTACCAAGAACCGGCGTTTTAGTACACTCATGCACTAAACACAGCAACATAGGATTGGAAACTCCACTTATCTTTCCTCTTAAGCTAAGTGTGTGTGTTTTTGTAGAGCCTCTTTTCTACTCAGGATTGATGCATGACTAGCTCTCCTCCTCCTCATCTTCTCTCATTCACCCTCAGTGAACAGATTCAGTTCAGGAGGTCAAAAAAAAATTTGTGCAGGAAAATTGTGTGCATTTAGTATAGACAAACACATCAGTCAACTTGGGTTCAGCTGAGACAAGCACATAGAGTCGCGCGCCTTTGTAGAAAAATTCCGCGCGGAAACTAGTGAACCATTTTTTCATATATTTTCTTCATTTTTTGCAACTATAAAGTGATTGGAAGCCCAGAATAAGTCTTCCAACACTCTTTTTTGATGTCCCTTGACTGTTAGGACATGATTTTAGCTGCACTTTAGTTTAGCTATTTACATAGTTTTAATTTTTAGTTTATTGTCACAAATTCACATAGTTTAATTAGGAGGAAACTAAGTGGCTAAAATCCACACATGCTCTCTGAATGAACATATCTAGTGAGAATAGACACCAAACACGTAGGTAATTAGCAAGGAGTAAGTGGCTCATATCCATGCATGCTTAGTTAGTTTCCATTTGTTTTTTCCTAGTTGTTCCATTAATTTTAGTTTAAAATTTTGCATTAGGAACTAGGACTAGGACCAAATTATCTAAGAAGGAAAGTAATCTTTGTTGCCCTTGCATATTTCAGTGACCTTAGGCATGCATCTAAACGCTCTCTTTTGATATTTTTCCATCTCCCTTTTGTCCAACATTTAGTTTAATAGGAAAAATTGTAAGCGGCCCATTATCCACACAAAATTTTCTTTTTGAAAGGAACAATCAAAACATGGTTTAAATATGATGGACTGTAAAGGATCATCACATATCCGCACCCTACAAACATTGTGATTTTACACTTTCTCACACACATTTCCACACCCTAAGAAAAGTAAGCCACCTTAAATCTAACCATAAGTGAACTCATTAAATATCCCCACAGGCGCCACAAGATAATTAATAGTTCAGGTTAGGACCATTGGAGGTAGGCATCCAATAAGCCACCATGGTCAGTTTACATTATTGAAACATAGACTTTGATTTTATAGGGAGATTCAAATCTGCCTATTTTCCCACAGAAAAGAAAACCCGAGCGCCACAAAGACCTAATTCAGAGGGGGTTAAGATTAGGCCCAATGCATGTGGTAATATTTGGGGCTACCTGACCCATCTAGTCCTCAGAATTGGTAGCTAAATACCATGAAGCTTAAGACTCAAACACTTATGTGGGATGATGTTACTGAGTGGCCAAATCTACGGCATCTTTCCCTATAAGTGACGATACATGCAACACTAGATCCTCTTTTCATTGCCTTGTTCGATGTTTTGGTTGCTGGTGTTAGGGTCCTATAATAATAGGATTCATAATTTTGAATTGATCATTTAATCTTGCAATATTGTGCATACCTTTGCTTTCTGAAAATTGTTTCCCCTATTTAAAATATATAAATAGGATATGTCCTAATAGAACAATCAAAGGAAAAAAAGAAAAAAAAGATAAAAAATAATATCAAATATGGACCCCACTAAAATAGATCATGAAAGTGTTGCACGTTCAAATGACACTACTATTAGTTTAGTTTTGCAAATAATATTGTGTGGAACTTGTCCAAAATTCCACAATCTATGATGGTCAAACAACTTAATCTTGATCATTCATGTTTTAAATGTTATTTTGATAGATAAAGAACAAAGATCTATCCAAACTGTCTAAACTTGGAAAATCATTATTTAGGTAGAGAAATAAATGAGCTCGTTAGTTTAATATGAGATGTTGGACATCATAAGGTTAGAATTAGATTAGTTTGTTTATAAAAAAATAAAATAAAGTGACAACAAGCTCAAATTCACCCAAGAAAAGGAATAAAAATGCTAGAATAAAAGGGTAGGTAGGAACACTTTGGCAAATGATGGAAAGCATTGTTGGTCATTTCATATTTCTAACATCCTCGCAAAAAACACATTCCCCTCATTTTAACCATTTTCCTTTTTCTAATATCCCTTTCCCCTTATTCTAACCATTTCCCTAACTAACTCCACCCTTTCCCTAGTTAAAACCCACTTACCTATTTACTAACCTCATTTCCCTTCTACTAATTTCCATTTTTAATACCCAAAACCCACCTTTCGATATTTTTAATGTTTAAAATGAATCATCCCCCAATGTATAAAACCTTTCCCTATATAAATTTCTAACATATCATTATATATTTACCAAACCCCTTATCTCGTTTAACCTCCTACTTATGGTTAACCCTAACCTCATTTATATATTAATTCCGATTACCCCACCCACTTATATTAATATCCTTCCATATATTATATCCTAGTTAAAATATAGTCATACATTATATTATTTAAATCACATATCATTTTAATCTTTTTCCCACATATTAACCTATTTCGCATAACTCTATATTAAGCCCTCGCTTAAATAACTCCCAGGTCCCACCTCTATAAACCCGTAACATTCATCAGTCATTCGGTAATCCTCCACAGATCCAACATCTCTCATACCATTTTTCACCCCAAACTATCTGATGATTAACGCCAATCAAGGTTGCAATATAGGTGTGTTACACAGTAATTTGTCACCGTCCCTACCATTCCCCGTCCCGCAGAATGGAGGACTCATTTTGTGACCTGTGAACATTGTCATGCCTTCAAAACATCATCAATGCATTCCTTTAAGCATGAGCTTCATTTTCCCTGAAGACATCTCCTTGCAAAAATCATGAAAAACATCCCTTTTTGCATTGGCGCGTGCAGGCAGTTCAGAGCTCGCGCCAATGGGGAAAATCCTACAAAGAGGCCGCGCCAACTGGCGCTCTGTCCCAGAGCATTAGTCGCGCCAGCCAATTTAAGGAGTGTTTTTTAAATAAAGATGGCAGAAGTTGAGTTTCAACAAACTCAGAAACCATTGCCTATCTTGAGTTGGGAGGTTTGGCTGCGGGAGTTCTACGGAAGGGAAGTGGTTTTGCCACCTCCCATGGAACCTTCTTTGTTGATAGGGCCAATCCCACAATAATAGGGATCCCAACTCCCTCCTTCCCCATCTATAAAAGCCTGCTCAATTCCATAGCAAGCTAGTCTTGTAGTGCCTAAGCTTTGAATCTCCAAATTCCCAAGAGCCTTAGTGCTATAAGAGCCCTCTTTCTTCCCTTAAGGCCGACTCAAGTAAGGAGACTATCGTCGAGAGACTCAGGAGAGGTTTGCCCTTTCCCTAGCGAGCTTTGCAAGATGTGAACAACTGGACACCCATTCGAAGGAGACCACGACATCAGAACTTTGGTTGTAACATCTTTCGATTGTTATTTAATGAATGATTACGATTATGGTTCCACTCTGTTTTCAATGATGTTAATATGAGTAATATCCTTTCTGACTGATATTGAGTTACGTATGCTGGATTTTATGCTTGTATCTATTTGTTTCTTGCATGTGCAGGTGTCCACCCGCGGAGATCGTGGAGGATCGTGATCTGCTGAGGTTGAGGAACGGGAACGCTCTCTTCTTCAGATCATAGCATTGGATTCCAGGTAGGCTTCCATCTTTAGTCTTTTCATTCGTAACTAGGAACTTGCGTCGTAACATTTTTTATTGTTGCTAGACCCCTGCTGGGCTAGTAGGGATCGCCTCTGTCCGCAGAGGGGATTTACCTCCTCAACAATTTGGCGACTCCGCTGGGGATCGTATGGATTTCACTGTCTCGTTTGCCTTGTCTCGTTTTGATTATTTTATGTTTTTCCTTGCTTAATGAGCCTTCTGGGTTGGGTTCTTTTGTTGTTCTTTACTTCTTGGTTTGCTTAGTATACATTGATCTGCTTCTGGAGTAGTTCTCTTTTTTTTTACTGAGAAACTCGACTGGTGCGCTTTTTAGCTCGACAGTCGTGCCAATTGGCTCATGTTGCTTTTGTTTAGCCCGCGCCAATTGATTTCTGGTGCCAGTTTCGGCCTTACAGTCGCGCCACTCCTGTAAGGTTTTTGAGTTTCCTCTTTTTTGGGCTCGCTGGGTTTGGTCAGTGTTTTTCTTCTTGATTTTCCGACTACCTAAGTGTGTTGGAGTCTTTTTTGACTGGGAATTCACCTCTGTCCTTTGGTTGTTTGCTTTTATCTATCGATTCCACGTTTTGAGCCCTAGGGCATCTAGTGGCTTAGTGTATCGAGCCCTCCTTGAGAGTTTTGGTGTTTTGTTTGTCCGGTCGACTTTCTGTTTGATTCTCCGCATCCTCTTAGTAGTTGTTCATTGTTTGGTTGCAATTTTTGGGTGATTTTTCATTCCTTCATTCAAATTTCGTTTGGTCTTGCATTGGGGCTAGATCACACGGCCCATTGGAGCCCTTGAGTCTTTTTCTTGGCTTTGAGAGACTCTGGTCGATTTGGGATCTAATTGCTTGCATTGTTGAGTGAAATTTGTTTGTTTTTCTCTCTCGGATATCATTTCTCAAGTTGTTCCATTTGTTTTCAATTTGTTTAGTGCATATTAGCTATCAAACGTCGAAAATTTAAAAAAAAAAATCTCTTGTGCTTTTGGTTGAATTAGTGCAAATTGTAATCTTTTCGATTTTGCTAGTAATTAGTGATCTGAATGAAAAGTTTTAAATTTCATTAGTTGCATTAGAGATCTCATTGTTGTCTTCCGATCATTTCGTTTGTGTAAAATCTCTCAACTCTTCTGTAACTAGTTTTCATCGAACAAAATGTTACTCTGTGGCATGTAACTTTGCATTTAGAAGTCTTTTAAGACACTAAATACGGTAGGGCTTGAAAATTGAAACTTAATTGATGATCAACTTTAAAATATATCCAATTAACTAAGGCAACATTGAAATTTAACAAAACATTTTTAGAGGTCTAGGCTAGAGACGTGTTCCGGCGTCTTTAAACCTAACAGCTGTCGTTTGCCTTTTGGCTTTAGACAGTGCTAGTACGGACTTGTGCTCCCCGTACCGTCGCGTATATAAAGGGAGACACCTCTAGGTTTTCAATCCTTTATCCACAGGAAGCCGAGTCTGCCACCCTATACCCGTGATACACCGAACACAGAATTCGGGGAGACTACCTGCACGTACAGAAAATCCTTGGTCGATTTCTGTTTCATTATTGAAACCAAGGTGTATATTGCAGTTCACGAATATTTGGTACACCCTTTGTGCCTAGTTTTCCTGAGCAGTCATTTAGTCTTTTCTGACTCCCTAAATTTGAAAAGACCGTCAAGCGCTTGTCCTTTCACGCTTGTGTCAAATCTGAAAGAGATAGAGTCATCTTTCTATCGTTTCTCGACTCTTAAAACATGAAACAGTAGAGTTTCTTATTTTTCAATGTGGTAAAATTAATCACCCACGATTATATGCCCTGTTAGATATTGCTTGTTGACCATTTGATCATGTGTCTTGACTCTTTTTCGGCCCGTGTGTGGTTTTGAGTTTTGATGGCAACTTTTTCAGAGTTTACCAACCAAGGAATCCCCTCAGAAGGGAATCCTGGTCATTTTCCTCCTTTTGGAAATGTTGGTGCTCCTTACATGGCGACGTTGTCCCTTCCTGGGTTAACTGTTGGGTTGCCCGTTTGGTTGTTCTCAACCTCTGTTGTCCCGAATAACTCCGTTACTGTTCAGTCAGTCACGGGAACAACATCTGCTGATCAGAACTTCTCCCCTCTTCGCCATTTCGCTCCTCCCGTGCAGTACTCTCGCCTGCAGCCCTGATCTCGAGTAACTAGGTGGCTAAGAAGAAGAAGAAGAAGACAAAGAAGAAGAAGTCCGATAAAAGAGAGGCTAAAGCTGCTGCTACTGTTTCCGAAATGTCTCCCCTTGATGTACCTTCCAACCCTCCATGGAAAGTCAAGTTCCCTTGCCTGTTGTGCACGGGAGACCATCTTCTTTGAGACTTCCCTAGCATCCCCAAAGTGCTCGAAGTATGGTCTAACGGTCGTCCACCGTTGTCTTTGGCTTCTGGGAGTCAGGTTGGGGGCACGTCTTTAGCTGCTGCTGGAAAATCTCCTAAGAAGCAGGGTAAGATTACCAATCCCTGTAAGTTGTGTGAAGGGCACCATGCCATTCACCTTTGTCCTTATATGGATGAAGCCAAGCGAGTTTTGGACAACTCAGTTGTTTCTACACCATGCCTCCCGGTTGGTTATAAACAACTTTCTTTGAGTCCTTCGCCAGCTGATCCTACGATTGGTCAAGAGTCATCCTTGGTCGATCCCACTCCCCCAGAAATTCAAATTCAAGAATCCGTCCCTGACCAACCATTGGTCATGGGATCGGTCGAACTGGCCCCGTTCGTGGTGCACCAGATCTTTTCTGTCGAGAGTGGATCTCACACCCCCCATGTCCTTCTGATTTCTTCAGATTCTTCAGACTTCGAGAAAGATTCTCCTGTCTCTTTACCTTCAGAAGTTGCTCCTCTGCCTCCTGTAATAGAGGTCCTAGAGGACATCCCTCCCACCTTCGAGATGGAGGTTACGGAGGCTGCTTCTTCTTACGTAACATTAGGGGAAGACCTTCGCATTTCGATGGCAGCCCCTCCGAGTAGTTTGGTCGCTTCCTTTGATTGGAATCGATTTACAGGATTTCGCCTTCCATCTTACGTTCCTTTCGAGATCACAGTACAGGCTCTTGGTCTGGTTGTACCCAGCACCATTATAGATGAAGGTGCCTCTGTTAGTATTCTATCCTCAACTACCTGGCAAGCTTTCGGTTCGCCGCCACTTATGCCTGTTACGCAGAATCTGTTGACTTTTAACAGAAGGACGAGTCAACCGTTGGGGATCCTTCCGAGGTTACCAATTACTTTGGGAGGCAAAACCGTCCATATGGACGTGATGGTCGTTCCGGGCCCCTTGGATTTCAATCTGCTCCTGGGGCGCGATTACACCTATGCCATGGGAGCGCTCGTCTCCTCCCTTTTTCGTGTGGCCTGTTTTCCACATGAAGGACGGATTGTGACCATTGATCAGCTGTCGTTCTTTGGTCCTAATGTGGCAACTGGTCCGCCATCACCCCCTCCTGGTTTTTATCCACCCGTTGTATCTGCCCCACCGCAGGTCAACTATGTGGCTACCTACCCCGTGCCTATGCTCAGTGATGATGCCATTGTACATAGTGTGCTGGGGGCATTGGGTCCTGACTTCCAGGATGTTTTCCTTCCATCGGAAGTGGAACTCTTGGAAGCACTGCCTTCTTGTTCATTTTGAAGTAAGTCGGTTAGAGCATAGTTTCCTCCCTGTATCAAGCTCTCTAAAAAATGAAACCAGGTTCTCGGAGCATAGTTCCTTCACTTGTGTCAAGCTCCTAAAAACAATGAAACAAGCTGTTTGAGGATAGTTATTTTAAGTGTGTCAACCTCGTTAAAATAATGAAACACGAGCATGTTCGATTCAACTTTTTGTTTTGAACCTTCACTCCATTTTCAATGGACTGAAGCTTGGGGGGCATGCACCTCGAATTGAGACACCATGCTGGGGGGCATGCTCGTCTTCCTCATTTCAAGCATAGTTTTTATATGTGTGTGTGTTCATGTGTGCTTTTAAGCTTGCATAAAAATAAAATGTGTGAGTAGATACATTGTGTAATACATTTCGCATTGGGTCGTTTGTTATGTAACTGATACATTAGATTACATTTGTATTAGACATTTTCATGACATATAAAAACATCATCACATGTAAAATATCCATCCAAAATAGTCATATGTATATATATATGTGTGTGTCGAAATGTTTGCACAGTGTGCATCACGAAAGTCAAAATATACATAGTCATATTAAGTACATCCGGAGACGATAAATCTCTCAAAAAATAGGGGTGGTATAAATCCTAAGAGCTAATCCGCATGGTGCTCACGATAGCATGTGACTGCACGCACTAAGCGTCTCAGGATTCGGTGGATCCGACTCGGAACTCCCACCATGTGGCGCTGGTATGCCATCGGTATGTTTGCTAGCCGAGCATAGTCTGGGATCCCGTGGGCAATGCCCTCGAGATTCTGGATCAACTCCTCTCCTCCGGTGCCCTCTCCCTGAACATCAGGGGCGAGTTGTGTCCTCCGGGAGATTGGAGACATCCCAGCTAGTCTCTCAGGTCCCACATCTTCATACATATATAAAATGTGTTAAGACGAATGTGTATTAACAAAAAACAAAAAACATATAAAATCAAAAAAATATGAGGCCTTACCCAACTCCTCGTCCTAGTCATCTCCTTCTGGCAGTGGGAGATCTGGGTCCCCGGTAAAGTCAGTTCCTGCATAGAGCCAGTCTTCCACAACAATCAGCTGGCGCCGTAACCACCTAAAGAATTCCAGCCTCCAAGACATCTGTTGGCCACATCCAGCTCTGGGCATTAGTGCTACCCAGCGAGCCATTCTCGGCTCTCGTGGTATTGGATCTGCCACTGCGGCCCCTTGGCCCTGGAAGATTGGTAAACGTTCCAGAATGAATGATACCAAGATGGAACCATATCCGAACTGTTTCAGTTTACCCTGTTTGCATTTCGTGAGCTGCCTTTTCATATTGATTGTTACTGCTGTTGCCCAGTCGAACAGTAGGGGACTCATGCATTCTAAGGCCAGCAGGAGTTGGGCCTTCGTGGCCTTGTGCGGTGCCTGTGACCCAGCAACCCGCGTGATGGTATGGAGGACCACTCTCAATGCTAGATCAGGGATAGTGTGGATATCCACTTTCTTGCTGCTTGATCCCGTTTGAGCTCCTTGGCACACTCCTGCCATCACTTCTTCCATTTTCTCCCCAGATGGCCTGCTTCCAGTCAAGACAGGGATCGGACCTCTGCGGGACAATCCAGTGATAAAATAAACATCGGATACCTCCAGCTCTAATACCTGGTCTCGTAACCTGAACACCTGTTCACGTTCATCCCAGATACTGATTAAATACTGGAGGATCTCGGGCTGAGCTCGTAGGTACGGTGTGAAGAAGAAATTTTTCAGCCCACAGTTTCTAAGGGCATTCATGCAAGCTTGACTTTGCATGGCTTGTTCGTCCTCTTCTCCATGCTCTCGTTCTTTCCATTCAATCGCCATTTTGATTGACTACCTGCATTCATATGGCCATGAACCCTTAGTTAGATCTCTGATGAGTCTCAAATTCCATGCAATTTGGTCTAAATGTTGATTTTTTAGGCGGATTTTTAGGTTCGGCCGCTGGCGCGGCTGTTTTGTCAACAGTCGCGCCACGTGGCGCGGGCCCTTTGTATAAAAGAGCTCATTGGCATGGGTCTGTGCCCGATACCCGCGCCAATGAGCGCAACCATAAATTTTCAAAAGTGGCCTTAGAGAACTGATTCACAAGGTAAAATTATTAAAAAATGAAAGAAAATGAAGAGCAAGGGAGCGCCTCTTACCTGTGACAGACGAGAAGCTGAATGGTCAACTGGATTCGTCGCAATCACCGTCCAAAGTTTCTGCTCCAAATGGACCACTGTTGCTTTTCACCAAGGTAAATAGTAAAAGTAATTTGATTTTTACCAATTTGACATATTTATAACTTTTTGACATAAAATGAGTTGTAAAAAGTCATTTTTATCGAATATTTTTATATATTATGTCGAAAATGGGTTTTACACTTGCTTGGTATGTGCAGCAACAGCATTTTTGCGACTTTAACGATGGAAACGAGTTGTATTTTATACTTTTCGGACTCGGTAAATACATGAAAAAGTCACTTTGGAGTCATCTTTCAACTCTTTTCTGACTCTCTAAACATGAAAAGATTGCCGAGGCCCTTGTCGTTTCGATCTCGTTAAATTGGACACGAATCGACATCTACCCAGTATACGTTTAACCCTTTTTCTGGCCGGGATGGATTGATTTACGAAAAGGAATACCCTAGCCTATCGCGACTAAGAGGTTTTCTCGGATATTGTTTCCTACCTTTTCGAATCCGAGGAACTATTTACGAAAAGGGATCTCGTGAGTTTTCTTCTTCTCGCTCGTCTTTTCAAACTCTCTAAACATGAAAAGACGTCGATTTTTTCCTTTGTCGACTCGTTAAACCTTGATGACATCGGATCCAACAAAATGATGTTCTCTGAGTTCCTCCTTCCTAGGACTCGTTAAATGCACTAGGATGGATTCGCCCGAAGGGAGGACTTACATTACAAGCATATGCTATCCCCTTCAAGCTTGTTATAAAAAATAATTGGGGTACTCGCCAGAAATGGTGGGGGAAAATGGAACCATCGTCGTTGTCGTCGGCAGTATGTCGCTCTTGAACATGGCACTTGTCTGCATTCGTGTCGGGTTGGGGACATCTCATCTCGTTTCTTCACTTTGCCTCCGTGGGTTTGGATAATCTCTTTTGACCTCTCCTCTGCTCATTGCCTTGTCACCATGACCTCTGATCTATTAATGTCAAATACTACCAAGTCCACTGTCGTGTCATTTATATGTTCAAGAGAAGTTGGCCTCTGCAAATATCAACCTTCCTCTGATTCTCATACGATCCTGATTCACAACAAAACATCATGTTCCTCTGTCTTGTGTCGATGATGTGGGAATCATTATGGCCCACCTTCGATCAAGGTCACTTCCTGTCGACTTCAGCTCATTAGCCAGGAAGTTGGTCTAGAGACTCTCTATGGTACCTTGGAGCCTGCATGCCTCAATGGCAGGTTTGTCGCATTCGACGTGAGGTTTACATCATTGGCCTCCGATCGAGTGATTCTGCAGGTGTTCGACGACAACTCATTTATTCGCACGCCGTAGATTGTACCTGTAGTACCTTGAGGACCATTGTCACTATTGGTGGTTTCTCTCGCGTCTGTTAACAGCTTTCATCATCGACCATTGGCTGGTAATCGACGATGTTCTTGTACACCCGACTTCGCCCTCACATATTCACATGCTCGAACTTGTACTTTGTTTGGGTCGAGATGAGCGCAAGACCCTGGTCGTGTCCGTTGTAATCCAGCCGTGATTGTGGATTATTATCATTATGTATATGATCGGAATGATTGATGGCCGCGACCATACTTGAGTCTATTTATTTTATCCTCGCTGGATGGCTGCGCCCATACCATGGATCCGGGTTATAGTGTACTCTGTTTCGGATGGCTGCGCCCATACCGCATATACATCATGTACTTGAGATATCAGTTGTATTTTTCTACGCAGGTTTTCCGACGGCGGGGCTTCAGTTGAACATGTTCTCGTAAAGCATTTCACCCCTCTCTCTCTCGGCCCTCATACTTTAGGGGGCATCTGTTACACAGTAATTTGTCACCGTCCCTACCATTCCCCGTCCCGCACAATGGAGGACCCATTTTGTGACCTGTGAACATTGTCATGCCTTGGAAACATCATCAATGCATTCCTCTAAGCATGAGCTTCAATTTCCCTAAAGACATCTCCTTGCAAAAAATCATGAAAACATCTCCTTTTGCATTGGCGCGGGCAGACAGTTCATCACTCGCGCCAATGGGGAAAATCCTACAAAGAGGCCGCGCCAACTGGCGCTCTGTCCCAGAGCATTAGTCGCGCCAGCCAATTTAAGGAGTGTTTTTTAAATAAAGATGGAGGAATTTGTGTTTCAACAAACTCAGAAACCATTGCCTATCTTGAGTTGGGAGGTTTGGCTGCGGGAGTTCCATGGAAGGGAAGTGGTTTGCCACCTCCCATGGAACCTTCTTTGTTGATAGGGCCAATCCCACAATAATAGGGATCCCAACTCCCTCCTTCCCCATCTATAAAAGCCTGCTCAATTCCATAGCAAGCTAGTCTTGTAGTGCCTAAGCTTTGAATCTCCAAATTCCCAAGAGCCTTAGTGCTATAAGAGCCCTCTTTCTTCCCTTAAGGCCGACTCAAGTAAGGAGACTATCGTCGAGAGACTGAGGAGAGGTTTTCCCTTTCCCTAGCGAGCTTTGCAAGATGTGAACAACTGGACACCCATTCGAAGGAGACCACGACATCAGAACTTTGGTTGTAACATCTTTCGATTGTTATTTAATGAATGATTACGATTATGGTTCCACTCTGTTTTCAATGATGTTAATATGAGTAATATCCTTTCTGACTGATATCTAGTTGCGTATGCTGGATTTTATGCTTGTATTTGTTTATTTCTTACATGTGCAGGTGTCCATCCGCGGAGATCATGGAGGATCGTGATATGCCGAGGCTGAGGAACGGGAACGCTCTCTTCTTCAGATCATAGCATTGGATTCCAGGTAGGCTTCCATCGTTAGTCTTTTTCATTCGTAACTAGGAACTTGCGTCGTAACATTTTTGATTGTTGCTAGACCCCTGCTGGGCTAGTAGGGATCGTCTCTGTCCGCAGAGGGGATTTACCTCCTCAACAAGGTGGTTTCCACAAGTCCCTCCACGCCATGCGTCCTTCTCACAGTTTATCGCGTCCATTCACATAAAACCATTAACCACTTTTCTTCTATGCGAAAACCACTTATCCCATCTTTCCACATGTCTGATAACGTGTGTCCACTATTTCCACTATAATACAAACCATATTCTTACTTCAGAAAATGTGCGTTAAAATGCTAATTGACTTTTTCACCACTGTGATTTAAAGAGTTCTCAAAGTATCAAAATCTCGTCATTCGAATTGCATAAAAAAGAGGATTATTTCCAAAGCCGAATTAAAGTCATTTCCATCAGAATATAAGCTTCCATAGTCCACAAACCTCTATTTTCTTGCGAGACATACCACCCCCCATGCAAAAGATGTGTTTCATTAACGAATTGTTCGATTTTTGCAGGTTATTATTAGAATATGAAATTGGGCCAACAATTGCAATACTAGTTGAAAAACTTGTTTGCTCTGAATTCTCAGATTTTAATTCAAAAGGCTTCATTCAAAAAATAGTTTGTATATAAAGAAAGAATTAAATCAAGTCAGAGACAGATCAGAATGATGAAATTATGCTGTGAGGATTCGAAGAAATAAAATCCTTTTCAATACCATATTCACATTTTTATACGAAGTCAAATAGATCTTTTATTAAAATCTAATTTTACTAAAAGTCATAAAAGAAGAATGAAAATAAATATTCAGATGATGAAGTTACTGAGACAAGGTAAAAGTGAAAAGGTAACAGAGTTGTAAGATGAAAAAAAAGTACAGTTAAAAGACAAATCAGAAGAAGAATACAGCGTGAGAGACAAACCAGCTTGAGAAAAACCAATAGATAACAAACAATCAGAAAATTAGTGCCAACTTTCAATCAGTTGAAAGGTATCACTACCTTTCATATTCTAGATATTTTATTTCCCAGAATAAATATTGATTAGTTCAACAGGATATTTTGTATTAGTTAATTATAAATACTTCATAATTCGAAGTATTTAATGTGGGTGAATTTTTGAACATTTCTATAGTTTTACTACACTAAGCCCAAGGTTAATTGTACCAATTTCAAGTCAGAAGACTGGATTAACACAATAAAGCATCATATTACAAGATTCATGTGTTGGGCCACTACAATGAAGTATTTTCACTTGTCTCTTTTTCAATTTCTTATGCTTTTCATCAATACTTGTATGTTTTTCTAAATCTAAATGATAAATCAGGAATTGTTATTTCAGAATATGTTAAAAGCACTATGTTTTGAACTGCTTATCATTTACATGTTTTCCACTGATATCTAGACAAAGGAACCGTTAATTTCTTCCTATTTTTGATCGACCTTTGTCTTTTCACTCATTATCCGAATTTTAGAACCCTTAATTGCTCTCTTACCCTGATTGAAACCATTTTCACCATCATCCTTGAAGATCTGAAGTAACTCAGCTATCTTTCCATGTAAACGTTTCCCTTTAGAACTTGATCCTCATCAAACTGCTTGACACATTGGCTCCATTAGCCCAATGGAATACAGACCTACATCTATCCATCTGAGTAGGTTATTTCACCACCAAATCAAATCAAAATCCAAAACCAATTTACCCTAAATAACTAGCCTAAAATCAATTAAAATCAACAAAGATAAATTATATAGAGAGAGCCCTCTCTGAGCATTAGGAAGGCTAGATCCTGAAGCTTAAAAGTAGGTTTATGGTTACCTTGGTGAATTCCTTCTTTAACCTTGCGAAATTACTAAGTGATAACATACTGGCGACCATACTGAGGAACATATCAATCTATTCCTTCAGAAAAATTATATGAGAATCAGGTTTGATCAATGATGGTGGGCAGTGATCAGAAACACAAGTGTTAAAATCATCCACCTAGCGACTCCTACTCCAAATCAATTTCAAAATCAAGATTCCACTGGAGAAATTAACCTACAAGAACATCATAGGAATATTAGGTTTTCAATGTTTTCAACTTGGATCTTAATCCAAGACATTATGTTTTTTCTTATCAAGAATATTTTTCAATGTACATTGTATCTTAGTAATGATATTAGACTTATATTTGATTATTTTCCTTTAAAGATTGTAAATATAAATTCTTCTTTTGAGAAAATTTCTTCTGAAACTTATAATGATCATCTTCCGATTGATATGCCTCAAGTAATTAAGACTGATCTTACAATCCCTGTGCATATTCCTGTACCTTGTTAAGTTCCTGATAGATATAAACCCCTCATTTTCCCTTCTATACTCCATGATTTACCTCATAATTATTACATATATCTTCCCAAGTTTGATGGAGAAAATGATAATTTCACTGCAAAAAAATATATTCAATGTTTTGAGAATTATCTGGATCTATTTGAGATTGATGAAGATGATGTTAGAATCATATTTTTTGCTCTTTCTTCGGAATGTAAAGTAAAATTTTGGTTCAAAAATATACCTATTGCAATCATCGCAAATTTAAAATAGTTTGCCAAATTTTTCCTTGATAGATGGATAATCAAAGAAAATATTTTCATAATCATATAAGAATACAATCAGTTGAAAAGATATCCAAATGAAACAATACAACAATTTTTTGATACACTCAATCAAGTTTATTAGTCAATTCCATCAAATATCAGACCTCCTCCTGATTCAGCTCTCTTGGATTATCCAAAATCATTTGATCCAGAAATAGAATTTCAGTTAAGAGAAAGAGATCCTACAACACTTGAGAAAATAAAGAATAATGCAATTGATTTAGAAATTAATTTGCAAATTAAAAGGAAAATTTTGAAAGTAGAAGAAAAGAAGAAAAGCATTGCAGAAGAAAAAATTGACATTTTGGCAAGAAAGATAGAAGAAATGATACAGAATATCACCATGAAAATTGTATTTTTTGTTCAAGATCACCATAACCCATTAGATGCAATAAAGGAAGATGTTGTTGGTCATAATTTTTTTCCTGCTAATCCTAAAAACCATAGATTAGAAAATGAATTTACAGATCAATATGTAGAAGAGAAATTTGCTGATCTAATGTGTATGTTTAATGGCATTCCTCCTTTTAATGATTTTCTTGAGTATGATAAGTATGACGATAGTTATGTTCTCCAAACTCAAGCTAACTTTATAGAGCAATCATTAACTATTTTGTGGAATGAGGACATTCAGTTTCAGCGGTTTGAATATAGTGATCAGCCTATACATATCAACAAAGGGAGTAAATAATAAAATGAAGAAAAATTGGAAATAAGTGAAGGTTATCTACCCATTTGTTTTTCTTCATTTTAGTTCATCAAAGACAACTTTAAAGAAATCAATAATCAGTAGTCTATAGGAATTGTGATTGGCAACAAAGAAGATAATGAAACCCTTGATCAAGATTTTTCAGTTTCAAAAGTATAGTTATCAAATTCCATTGAGACATATGATCAAATGAGATAGGAAAGTTCCATACCACTATGTTTTGAATCATTTCAGCTTTTAAAGGAAATATGGTATAATATCTCTAAAGAAAAGGATGAACAGCTAGTTGAAGTCTATCATAAGTTCCATGGAATCCTATATGCAATAGGTTGTAGCAATACTTCCAAGTCTTTTATGATCCAATAGCTGATGCGTTGGATGATGAATGCAATCAAAATCTTTCTCCATTAACTAAATATGAGATTCAGAATCAAAATGATAAAATTTTCATCAGACAGAGATATCTATGAGCAGTAATATCATCACGTTCAAGCTTATCTGAAAAATTTCAATCATCTCAAGACAATCATAAGTTGATTTTGCAGGGAGATAAAGGTGAAAATAATATTTCAATTTAATGGTATGGAGGCCATCAAGAACAGATGTATATTTTCTTAGATCTATCAAACATTAATGTATATATTTTGGAATATCCTTTCGAACAATTTCTAGAGTCAACAAATGAAATTAAATCTTTCTTTATCAAAGTTATATCAGTTGACAAGTTTTTATTAAGTGATAGAACTTTAGTTCTAATCACCAACAAGCACATGCAACAAAATACATCAATATATATCATGCTTGAATGGTTGCATTGGTGTTTTCATTTTACCTAACCAGTTGTTGGAAAGTTGATTAAAGTAAGTAGGTAGAATGTCAGTTTGATTTATTCAATTTTCAGCAGCAAGTTTATTTCAGTTTCAGTTTCTAATATTCAGATAGTGTAGACAAAATTCATTTAGATTTAAAGCTGATGAGAAGGCCCTAAATTATTGATGATCTAGAAGTTTGGTTTGAAGGTTGCAACACCTTTTAGTTTCAGATCAGATATCAGTTTGCAGAAAAAGTTAAGACTTCAGTTTGATATTTTCAATCACAGGAATTAAATGAAAAAAGCAAGAGCAGTTTCAGGATTGGCCCAATGGACTAGGCTACTAGTCGAAGGTGTTCTTGACATCTCACAAGGAGATGACACCCCCATGTGAATCCACTGTTAGGGTCCTATAATAATAGGATTCATAATTTTGAATTAATCATGTAAATCTTGCAATATTATACGTACCTTTTCTTTCCGCAAATGTTTTCCCATATTTAAAATATGTAAACAAGGTATGTCCTAAAAGAACAATCAAAGGACAAAAAGAAAAAAAAATCTCAAAAAATTATTAAATATGAACCCCACTAAAATAGGTTGCACGTTCAAATGGCACTACTATTAGTTTACTTTTGCAAATAATATTGTCTGCAACTTTTCCAAAATGCCACAATCTATGGTAGGAAAATTTCTTAATATTGAACATTCATGTTTTAAATTTTATGCTGATAGATAAAGAATAAATATCTAGCCAAACTGTCTAAACTTGGCAGATCAGTAGTTAGGTAGAGAAATAAATGAGCTCACTAGTTTAATCTGAGCTGTTGGATGTCATAAGGTTAGAATTAGATTATTTTTCTTATTTAAAAATAAAATAAAGGGACAACAAGCTCAAATGTGCCCAAGAAAAGGAATAAAAAAGTTAGACTAAAAGGGTAGGTAGGAACACTTTGGAAAATAATGGAAAGTGTTGTTGGTCACTTCATATTTCTAACATCCTTGAAAAAAACACATTCCCCTCATTTTAACCATTTTCCTTTTGCTAATATCATGTTCCCCTTATTCTAAACTTTTCCCTAACTAACTATGCCTTTTCCCTAGTTAAAACCCCTTTACCTATTTACTAACCTCATTTCCCTTCTACTAATTTCCCTTTTTAATACCCAAAGCCCACCTTCCCATATTTTTAATGTTTAAAATTAATTGGCCCCCAATTTATAAATCCTTTGCCTATATACATTTCTAACATCTCATTGTATATTTACCAAACCCCTTATCCCGTTTAACCTCCCGCTTATGGTTATCCCTAACCTGATTTATATATTAATTCCCATTAACCCACCAACTTATATAAATATCCTTCCATATATTATATCCTAGTTAAAATATAGTCATCTACTATATTATTTAAATCCCATATCATTTGAATCTTTTTCCCATATATTAACCCATTTCACATAACTCTATATTAAGTCCTCACTTAAATAACTCCCTGGTCCCACCTCTATAAACCTGTAACATTCATCAGTCATTTGGTCATCCTCTAAAGATCCAACAACTCTCATACCATTTCTCACCCCAAAATTTCCAATAATTAACACCAATCAAGGTTGAGATATGGGCATTTTTCGCAAGCCCCTCCACGCCACGTGTCCTTCTCATGGTTTATCACATCCATTCGCATAAAACCATTAACCACTTTTCTTCTATGTGAAAACCACTTATCCCATCTTTCCATATGTGTGATAACAGGTGTCCACTCTTTCCACTATAATACAATCCATATTCTTACTCCTTCAAATGTGCGTTAAAATGCTAATTGAATTTTGCACCACTATGATTTAAAGAGTTCTCAAAGTATCAAAATCTCGTCATTCGAATTGCATAAACCAAACGATTATTGCCAAAGCCAAATTAAAGTCGTTTCCATTAGAATATAAGCCTCCAGAGTCCACAAACCTATTTGTTTCTTCAAGCCATACCACATGCCATTCAAAATATGTGTTTCATTAACAAATTGTTTGTTTTTTGCAGGTTATTCTCAGAATATGAAATTGGGCCAACGGTTTCAATAGTAGTTGGTAAACTTGTTTTCTCCAAATTCTCATATTTTAATTCAAAAATCTTCATTCAACAAGCAGTTTGTATACAAACAAAGAATTAAATCAATTCAAAGCCAAATTAGAATGATGAAATTACATGGTGAGGGTTCGAATAAATAAAATTCTTTACAATAGCATATTCACATTTTTACATGAATTCAAATAGATCTTTTAGTAAAATATAATTTCACTAAAATTCATAAAAGCAGAATGAAAATAAAGATTAAGATGATGAAGTTACTGAGACAGGGTAAAAGTGAAAGGTAACAGAGTTGTTAGGTGAAAACAAAAGTAGAGTTAAACGAAAAATCAGAAGAAGAAGGCAGCGTGAGAGACAAGCTAGCTTGAGAAAAACCAACAAATAACAAGCAATCAGAAAATCAGTGCCAACTTTAAATCAATTGAAAGGTGTCACTACCTTTCAGCTTCTAAATATTTTATTTCCCGGAATAAATCTTGATTAGTTAAACAGGATATTTTGTATTAGTTTAATTATAAATACTTCATAATTCAAAGTATTTAGTGTGGATGAATTGTTGAAAATTTCTATAGTTGTACTATTGTGAACCCAAGGTTAATTGTACCAATTTCAAGTTAGCAGATTGGATTAAAGCAATAAAGCATCATATTATAGGATTCATGTCTTGGACCACTATAGTGAAGTATTTTCACTTCTTTCTTTTTCAATTTCTTATATTTTTCATCAATGCTTGGATGTTGCTCTAAATTTAAAGATAAATCAGGAATTGTTATTTCAGAATATGTTAAAAGCACTATGTTTTGAAATACTTATCATTTACATGTTTTCCAATGATATCTAGACTAAGGAACCCTTAATTTCTCCCTAGTTTCGATTGACCTCTGTCGTTTCACTCATTATCCATATTTGAGAACCCTTAATTGCTCTCTTACCCTGATTGAAACCATTTTCACCATCAACCTTGAAGATCTGAAGTAACTCAGTTATCTTGTCCTGTAAACATTTCCCTTTAGAACTTGATCCTGATCTGACTACTTGACATATTGACTCCATTAGCCCAATGGAATACAGACCTACATATATCCATCTGAGTAGGTGATTTCACCACCAAATTAAATCAAAATCCGAAACCAATTTACCCTACATAACTTGCCTAAAATCAATTAAAATCAACAAAGATAAATTATATAGAGAGAGCCCTCTCTAACCATTAGGAAGGCTAGAACCTAAAGCTTAAAAGTAGGTTTGTGGTTACCTCCATGAATTCCTCCTTTAACCTTTTGAAATTACTGAGTGATAACAGCTGGAAGGTGTCGCCAGTTCTTTTGGGACGTTAGCCCCGATACGCACCAGAAGATATCTTTGCAAGGCCCAGTTACAATCTAGAGTGTGAGGATGATTAGGTCTTTCAGGATTTTGAGTATCACACGCGAAACAAAAAAAACCATTTTTTATTAACTGATCACATAGGATTAATCTAAAGGGAAATTAACCTCTTATTTTCGCTTTGTATTTATGTATGCGATCACTTTTTTCTTTGATATATAATCTCTCCCATCTCATAAAAATAAAAATATTTCCAAAATCAAACCTAGTCGACACCATAATGGACCCAATGGGACCTCATTGATCTAGATGATTTTTGGACCTCCCCCCATTAGAGGGAGGAGTTCCAGGTCTTTCGCCATTTATGCGGCAAAGACAGAAAAAAAACCACCCTTACTGGTTCATCCTTTATCACGGCGTATTTTTTTGGGAACCCCCAAGAGTCACCTAATGCCACACTAGTGGGAATCCCCTTAGAGTCACCACACACCACTCCTCCCACAACCCCTAGAGGGTAGAGGAGAGCTACCCATTCAGGGATCCAATAGAAAACACGGCCAGGTGTGTCACAAAAAAACCCTATACTCAACTAGAGCCCTGTGTTTTCACAGTCTACAATGGTGCTCAACACTCAGTTACCTTTCTTATCATCTTTAAACTTACCTGGTCTATCAAAGTTAACAAATGAGCCCATTGCACACAATCCCACTTTGTCCCCCATGCCCACGAATCTCCCTTCGTACATTCCATATTTCGAAGGGAAGCAAGCGCAAGACCCTGGAAACCATGTAATGAATTTCCACCTATGGTGTTCGTCGAACAATATTATTGATGATACTATTCAATTAAGACTATTTCAATGCACCTTAACCGAACCAGCCATGAAATGGTATGTGCAGTAGCCTTCTGCTTCACATGGAACCTTTAGCACCCTCGCTACTGCGTTCCTCACATATTTCTAGTTACCCATCCACCACAATTCAGGAATGGAGTTATTGATGCATTTTAGACAAATGCCAACCCTCCATATCTCGGACCATCTCCATGAATGACGGTGACGTTGAAGTTTTTGTAAAGCCAAACTCGACGATCGAGTTTTACTGGACCTATTCCTGAAAACTCTCGCAGTAGAGATTTAGAAGGATGTTGTAACTCAAGGACCTACTTTCGAAGAGGATGCCATCAGCAAAGCACAACAACTCGAGCTGATATACACTCAGTCAAGATACATCTATAACATCCTTCCTAACACCCCACGCCTGCAAACTTATAAAGAATTGTCAGATGCATTAAACACTGCAGATGGATTGATAGGGTCACTGACCCAAAATCACCTAGGTAGTAGTAATATGTACCTTGGTTATGCGTATGATCCTAACTACAACATCCTGCAACTGGGCTACCATCAGAGTCATCATGCACATCTCAATAATATGACCAATAGGGCGTCGTCGTACCATCATCAGAAAGGAGGATCATACCCTCCTACATAAGGGACCCAATACACATCTAGTGACGCTGAAGGAAGAGCTCCCCCTAATCATTCATTTACAAACCAGGGACAGATACCTCAAAATCCCCACTCCCCAGCACAAAACCCACCAATGCACCAGGCTAGCAAAAAAATACATATACACATATCATCAAAAATAACAAAATCATCCTCACAATGGGTGCTTTCCCTCTGTACAAAATATTATATCTAGGGTTGCACCCCACCAAGTTGGGCACTTGGACCCACGGTTGTGCCCCGTGTTAGTATTGGGGTGACCTCCAAAACTGAAGCAACCACGTGGGGTAATTTCGGTCGATAGCCCCTCTCTTGAGCCATCAATGTCTCCAACTAGACATCATCCATGTTGTCGACAAACCCACAGGTCATCATACCCTGGGTCAGCCTATCCACTCGGTCCCAGGAATCTGCCAAGTCAGTGGCTCGGGCCTTAGATGCAGTGAGCTACTCCACCATCTCTGCCATATGGGCCTCCGTTGCCTCGGCATGAAAAATCATTGTAGCACACTTGGCAACAACAAACCTGCTACCCTCTTTGGAAGGGCCAACTTTGTCACTAGGTCCTCCACCCTAGAGCTGCCCCAGATCTCCCCCCTACCCCCCAGCCTGGGGTTGAGGTCCTCGAACCCTCTGATTCAGTTGGTGTCTTACCAATCGAGCAGTGGGTCACCCTACCTCTCCAACATTTGCAAGAGTAACAAAAACAATGTCAGTGTCATCCCAATACACATATAAATCATAAATACTCAACAAATGCAGAAAAAAATACAAAAAACCATACATGTCAATCCCCAAGAATACCTAGCAGGAAGACCCATATCTGAGTCTCCCTGATAGTCCATCCTAGAGTATGGAAATGGGAGGAACATATGAGGGTTGGCCTTGAAGCAATCCTCGGTAGTCGCGTTCCAAGAATGCCCACTGCATCTGCCCCACCGCAAGGCATAACGGGGGCCCATCAATTCATACAAGGGTCCCAACGACCCCCCACAGGCACAACCACCATGAGTCGCAGCAGCACCACTCTCTCAAACATAATGCTACAAAGGATGTTAGCATATGTAAATATCTTAGATCCATCTCGGACCTTCGCTAGCTGGGACACCATACCATCATAGCAATCACGGGCCAAGTCAAAGAAATTACCAACCCAAAGCTGGTGCAGAACACCAATCTGTGGCCCCAAAACCCTATGCGACGATGACGACCCCGAAAGTCTCATAATCATAGCCAAAGCATAAAACTCAGCTAAATTAGTCACTGATGCTATCAGAATAGACCCCTTCAAAATAGGCGCCCCACCAAAATGAATCTTCGCCTAGCGCTTAAGCACTACCCTCCCAAGTGGGACTGGATGGGGGAGAGCCTCGCCCTAAGGCAGTAGACTGGTCATGAAATAAATATCTATCTATGAATGGATAGCGAGCTCATACCCTCAGAGCACCATCACTTTGTGTCACTTGTTCCAGCAACGGACTAGGTAGTGCAGCAATCAATCTTGTGGCCGCAAGACGTCATTCTCAGAATTTGAGAAGACCCCACTGAGCTAGTTATTGACGGGAATTAGAATCTTGTGCCACATCCATGCAGAGGTCTGACCAATCTTGCTCCCTCCACAACATCCTATCACCAAATAGACAAACATCAATGACATCAAAACACCAAAAAATTTAAATTTTCCCAAAAAAAATCAAAAGTTCACCTTGGTTTTTTGATGTGCCTGTTTCTCAAATAGGTGAGCTAACCATGCATCTGTATCTTAGATATACATAGAATTTGCACGCCAAAATCACCCACAGGCATGAAATATTCGTGTAAATCCTCATTTTTTCACGAAGATTTCGCACATGTGCCTTGATCGCCCACGCGGTCAAAGCCAAAAATGGCTAGGGTTTCGTACAAACCCAATTTATATGGACACCTGCCCAGTAACACTAAAAAAATTAAAATACAGGATGTTCTGGGGCCTACCTAACACTAGCAAAGCGAATCTCGTGTGCACAGGCTGACCGCAACGACAATAAAGGCTCAGTAGCAAGCTCTGACCTCTTAACAATAAAATGACACAAATGAGTTGAAATGAGCCATATTGGCCTATATGTCGCTCTTTTCAAATTATTTGAAGGACCATAACAAGAGCTCAGAGAGCCCAATTTCAGAAATGAAAGCAATATAGTGATTAGCACCTCATAATGCCCAAAGGAGGCTCCACACATTCATGTCTCTGAAAAATAATTTTTTTAGTTCTGATAAGTATGCCCTCTATAAATTTCCTTTCAATCAAAACATTTTCTCAATATGTTTGAACGAAAAATATTCTTTCACTTGGGGTATTGGTTGCAAGTATTATACAGTACGAGAAACCACCTATTGCTCCATGCACCAAATATTCCAGAGCAGGTATCATTATACCCTTAACATGATAGTGTCCCAAAGAAATTTTTCATATCTTAACATCATTCCTCCACAAGAAATCAACCATAGGTTGCAAACACCTGACCATGTTTATCATCTCCCCACCTTTCACATGATAAGCATCCTCATTGGTCGGTAGAACCTCCCCATCCATGGCATCCATCACTCAAAGTAGACCATGCATCAAAAAATATAATGCCATGGCCATATCACCTCAGTCCGGGAATCACTTCATGATCATTCATCCACCATGCATCATGTCAAGTTTTACCATATATAAAAAAACTCCTTTTCCGGACTACCATTTTCGCATGCAGGTCAAACACTCACCATCGCATCTCGCATTTTGCCTACCATCCCCCTAGTATCATAGCCCATATGTGATATTTTCCATCTGCTTCATCATCCCCACACCAAGGCCAACTAATGGGGCCACCACCCTCAGCAAAAACACCTTCCTCACATCATCAGTAAGTGATCATTTTTATGTTTTTGGGGCACTCGTCTCCGTATTTGGTATAATCTAAACCCATTTTTTATTTTGGAAAGTGTACAAAGAATTATTTAGGAGAACATCCCCCACCCATCCACCCATTTTTCTCCCATAATAGCAATCCCTAACCACCCTTGGTCAAATAATCACACCTTTCACGCAAACCCACCATGACATTCATAACAAACATATACCTACCCTCTACGTCCTACTGACTCCAGGGCTTTCCTCATCATAAATAGTTATGACTGCTATCAAACTACTTTTTTTTCATGCTCCGACCTTGGGCCACTCAAATCCATTATCAGTGTTCAACCAGTTCTCGCCATCATGCCTATGTTAAAACAGTCATATTATAGATCCTGGTCCCTTGCATCAGTAGCTCTCTCATTCGGTTGAGTCTTCCTTTTCGTTGACTTCAACATCCATTCTCCAAAAAGGAAGCAGTACCTTGGATGGCTCCTCATCTCAATAAGGGTGTCCTCACATGGCATTTTGGGAATCATCATTTCCCATTGATGTCATCGATCCTCCTGACATTCGACTACAACACAAGCTTTCATGTCAATATGGTGTCGTAATCACAACCATTGCACTTTGTCCAAATTCATCAAATACCCATACCATTATAAGCATATCTTTCAGCAGTGATTACATGGGAAGGTCTGAGTCATACATCCATGCATACATTGAGAATTTATATGCCATACAAAGATTATTCATGTGGGCACCACATTCAACCTATTTTTAAAGAAAAATTCCCCTGAGGGCATCAACAATCATCGTCATCAACCAAATCAGCAGATCACTACCATATCAGTGACACAGATAGAACCTTTATCTGTCAGATAGGATATTTAACTATCCAAAGCGTCACGAGCATGGGACATGTCTGCATCGTAGAAATATTGTATTTATTGTATCATACTATCTCTTACAGGTTTCTAACAGAATATGGTCCTTCTTCTACCCACACAAAGGGGTCTCCAACCTTGGGTTGTAAGAAAGTCTCTCTCTCTCTCTCTCTCTCTCTCTCTCTCTCTCTCTCTCTCTCTCTCTCTCTCTCGACATGGTTTATATAGAACAAAAACTATAATGTATTTTTGCTATATAGTTATTCCTATACCTCAAAATTTAGGGGGCAACCGTTATCACTAGAAAATCAGACAAGAAAAAGACATCATGAAATGTTAAACATAAGGATTTACAAGGCTGAGAAACGCTAGAGAATATAGAAAATTTAAAAATCCTAAGGTCAAGAGGAAAATTTATCAAATTTCACACAGAAGACACAGGAAAAGTGCGCTTCACAGGAATTTATCTTCGATAGTCGCGCTAGTCTACGCGGCTTTCCCTCAATAATTTGTGCAGTCCTGAGCATGGCCGAATGTCACCATCCGGGACCACTTGACACACTTCAGGAGAATATTCTCCACTTGAGGCTGGCCAAGGACAGGTGCCTAGAGCCACCTTGAGACCTCAAGTGAGCACATATTGGAATCAACCCCCACTCTTGGGTCACCATCCATAAGTGTACCAAAAGAGGGAAGAAGGATTTTAATTTTCCTATAAAATTCCACCATGATAAGAAAAAAATGAGAATAGATTGTTATGATGGCAAAGTTTCCCATCAGAAAACCAACATTGTGTTGTCTGAAGTAGAAATAGAGTGAGGGGATCAGTTTTTGGCCACCCAACACCTCAAATACCTAAGGAGAAGAGAGAGGCCTACAGAACTAGCTCAAGGGGAAATCCCTATTTGCATTGGGTATTAGAGATCCATAGCTATAAGGACCCACTACAAGTGTGTAACGTTCTACTGCTTCTCTACTCATAGTGACTAATAATAGGAGATTAGTTCTTCATTCAAATTATTAGCTCATTTGACTCGATTGAACTTGTATTTATGTTTTATTGTTTTTTTGTTTTCTCTTCTTGATTGTAGCATACTATGTTCCATAAAAAAAAAAAAATTACATGTTTGTATGTTTCCACTAACCAGTTAAAAACTCTTTCTGCCTATGACCATTGCTTGTAGGTTGAAAGCACTCCTACCAAGCATCGGTGTTTTAGTACACTCGTGCACAAAACACACCAAGATAACTATATCGACCACGTCGACATCAGTGATATCATTCAAACGTGCCTCTATCTGTTTTGAAGGGGTAAAAAAGTATTGGTTAACAATTTTTATCCGCTGCCATGAGTGAATGACATTAAAATAATTTTTTCATATGACACGAACTCCATTCGTAATCATCTGTTAAACACCATGTTGAAGCACACACATGGTGTATGAGGAAGAAGAATGCACACACAAGAGAAACAACACACAATGAAAGATAAGCGTGAGGCTTTCTTATTTTTCCATTATACATGATGTGCATTTATAATACAATGGTGTGACTCTTGGTTTCATATTCCAAGGTCACTTGGACTCCATTGTGACTTTTCGCATTCCACACCTACCCATGTAGGATTAGGTGTTCCAACATCCCCCCTTAATCCGAAGGGGTATGTGTGAGTCCAAGAAAAGAGTTGTAATACAAATCTGCAAAGTTTACATGGCAGCGCTTGGCTGAATCAACTCTCTGAAATGTTGGAAAAAAAGAGGTGGTTTTAGGATGACCACAAACACTGGAACGCAAAACTTGTTGCAGTTCCCGGAACTCTTCCAAAACTGGCAAGAAGCTGAAGGCTTCTGCTAGAGGAATTGTCCCTCATAAAAGGGAGACCTTCGACCTAAAAGAAGGGAGGTCTATGACCTGTGGTGGTTTTAGGTTGTCCACCAACCAAAGATGATGGTTTTAGGTTATCCACCAACCAAAAATGATGGTTTTAGGTTATCCACCAACCAAAGATGATGGTTTTAGGTTATCCACCAACCGAAAATGATGGTTTTAGGTTATCCACCAACCAAAGATGATGGTTTTAGGTTATCCACCAATCGAAGGTATGCTCATGGGCATCCGTATCTCTGGCTACATCTCTGAATCCAGAATGACGAATTGTGGCTCAGGCTCGCTTGAACTGCTGGCTACAACTCTGAACATGGAATGAGAGATTGTGGCTCAGGCTCGCTTGATCTGTCGTCGAAGCTTGTACATGACCACCATTTCCCCCCCTATCAGGGACAAGGTGAGATGATGGCAAAAACTCAACTGCAAGTTTGCTCAATATCCTTGAACAAGTTCTAACATGTGTCGTAAACATCTTCTTGGCCGCTGATGCCCATTGCCAAGAAGCGATCCATCCAAGATGAATCTTTGCTCTTGCAGGAGGCTTGTGTCTAAAGCATCTGTCTGAAGAATGAGTGTGTCGACCACAGTGCTTGCATGGATGAAGATCAAAACAGTGATCTTTCATATGGCCAACTCGATCACAATGTTGGCATTTCTCAATCTGTTGTGGTTGTGGAACAGGATCTGGAACAGCTATAGGTGAACTGTCATATATAAATCCGGCACTCTAAAATTTGATGGGATTTATGTAGTCTGGAATATGAAGGGACACATCCTTGTCATATCCAAGACCAGTTCGGTGCTTGTTGTGGACAAGCTCTTCCCAAGGTCTGATGATGGGCTTAGGAAGTGCAGGCTGAACTGCTGCATCTGCATGTACATTTGCTCTAGTGCAAGGAAATGAATGTGAATCATCTACAATTTTATCTTCTTTCTTCGGATGAGAGTCTTTCACAATCTTCTGAACAGAAACAGGTTCAGAATGGTGACTCTTTTGCTGAAGTTCTTCTTGCTGAAGCTGAGATTCCAACTGCAAAAACTCAATCTTCTCATGTGCATCTAGCAAACAACTCTGAATGTTACATAGAGCATCCTTGCTCATTTTTATCATATCATGAACATTTGAATGAATGAGGTCATTCAACAACACTAATGCTTCATTGATTTTGGCCATTTTCAACAATTTAGGCTCAAAAATGAAAGGGTGTCGGCTTCAACCGAAAATGCACCCGTTTACAATGTGATTCAACAAATATAAATGACTGCAAAGAATTTCCAAAAAATCTCAAGTACAAAATCTGCTCCTCAAATGATGGAGGGCAATCAACAATGACTTATATCAACAATTTCCAACAACTCAAATATTGATTCCAACTATGAATGAAGATGCAAATTCCACTCAAAATACAATGTCAGCTCAATACATATCTCTACAAAATATTTGTAAAGGTGTAGCTGAAAATACGTGCAAAAATACTTTAAGGCAGCTGAAATTTCTTCTTCGAAGAGCTGTTTTCAATGATGGCAAACTTGTCTTCAAATGTGAAATTCTTCAAAAAAATACCGTCCAAATCAATGCCACAAATCATTAAATGCAAGACTTCTCTTTTCTCTTCTATCTGTCCATTTGCTTCACATGTCATTTTATCTTCATTTCTGCTATTCAAATTTTCTCTCTTTCCTCTCTCTCTCTGTTTTTTTTTTTTTTAATTAATTAAAAATTAATTAAAAAATAAATCAATGGGAATTAATTAAAATAATGGAAAAAGGGATATTTATTGAAATGGGAGAGGAAAATTTATTATATGGAAAGGTAATAAAAGGGAATTTTAATTGGTGGGAAAGTATTAATTTAAAAGGGATTAGTTTATAAAAATGGGAAGGGAAATTTATTTGGGTGGTGGGGTGGTGAAGTATTATTAAAAATATAAAAAAGGGGAATTTAAAAGTAACAAATGTAGTGAAGAGAGATGTGAGCATATAGAGGGGAAGGTGGAGTATTTAAAAAATCGAATTCTAAAAATTAAATGAGAGGGGGGGTGGTATTAATATATAGTAAATGAAAGGGCAGTGTGGTAAAGGCGTTGTGTGCAAGGCCGTTGGGAATGAGCGGGAGGAGAATCATGGTAAGGGAGTGTAGGGTCGTAAGGAGTAAGGCGTGGGCCGAGGGGGAGCGGCTTAGATGCAGAGGGCCGCGTGAGGGAAGGGAGAAGGGAAGCGTTGAGCGCTGGGATGAGTTAGAAAGGTGGCGGGGGAGCGTGGTGAGGGGGAGGGTGTGAGGAGTGCAGGGCGTTAAGCAGATAGGAGCGTATGAATAGTGTGGAGTGAGTGTGAACAGAGTTGTAGTCGAGGGTTTATGAGCGCAGGGGAGGTTGAAGCCCGTGGGGAGAGGGTGCCCGTAGTGTAGGGAAGAACAATGTGTTGTGTGTTCGATGCAGTAGCGCGTGGGGAGCCGAGAGTTGAGGGCGTTAAAGGGGTTGAGATTTGTATGTGCAGCAGAGGGGTTGTGGATAGGGAGTTAAACAGCGAGGGGAGCGTGTGGAAGAGTGAGTTGAGTGTGAGGATTGAGCCGTAGGGCGTAGGGAAGAGGAGAGGACCGAAAGGTCAAGTTGCAAAGATTTTTTTATTTTATTTTATTTTTTATTTATTTTTTCAATTTAAACATCAAAGTAGAATAGAGTAGAAAGCAGAAATTTCAGCTTTGAAAATAGTAGAATTTTTCCAGCAGCAGAGAAACCCAGAATTTTTTCAATAGCCCAGCAGCAGAAGAACCCAGAATTGCAAATATTTTCAATAGAAAAACTCATAATTATTTTTCATTAAAAACCAGAAACTTCTTCAGAAATTCAATTTAAACAATTTTTCCAACAGCTCTCCAAAATGCAGAATTTAATGGGCAGAAATTGCAGGAAAACATTAGAATGAAAACCTTCAAATGGGTAGTGCTGCCTTTTCTCCAAAATGAAATTTCTGAATGCTACAAAATCACTGAATGCTGCTCCTCTTCAAAACACCTCTGAATCCAGCAAAAAAACTGCTGCAAAAACTCTCTAAATGCTGCAAAAATGCAGATATGCACAGGCCATACACACAAATGGCTCACTCAAATTGAAGCAGGGCCAGCAATCGCCCGCTCTGATACCATGTTAAACACCATTTTGAAGCACACACATGGTGTATGAGGAAGAAGAATGCATACACAAGAGAAACAACACACAATGAAAGATAAGCGTGAGGCTTTCTTATTTTTTCCATTATACATGATGTACATTTATAATACAATGGCATGACTCTTGGTTTCACATTCCAAGGTCACTTGGACTCCATTATGACTTTCCGCATTCCACACCTACCCATGTAGGATTAGGTGTTCCAACATCATCACCTAAAGTAGCATAATCATTCACTTGCTAACTGTAATATTTCGTCTGCATGTCAAATTGTTTTACCATTTCCCGTTAGTAATTTTTTTTGGTTAGTTCGGAGTTATTCACACTTGGAATTGAAACCATTTTACTCACAGGTATTTAGGATTGAATCTCGGGAAGACCACACAACATGATGGGGAAAGGAGGAAAAGTTAATCTTTCTAATCACATAGCACTAAATTTGCTTGGCATATACCTCGAAATCTAGAAATTTTTTCAATAACCCTTTTGGAGTCAGTTTTTTCATCATTTTACTGACTACCATGATGCAGTGGGTCATTATTTTACTCAGGTATTTTATGGAAATCACATGAATGTTGGGGGCCTGTCATTTTTAGTTACAGAGATGACCATTGTTGAGGCCATGACCTTACCATCATATGGAGACAAGATTTTTCACAGTGATGTGTTGGCAGGGATCAATGTATTGTTATTTTTCAAAGCATAATTCAAGGATCAAAATTGGAGAGCTGGAGTTCGGAAGGATTGGTTACAGTACAAACGGCTTGCCCCTCTATGCATTTGTTAATAATATTTCACCTACTAAGGGAGGTTCAATCGGGTAAACCTCTACCACTTCTATTTCCTTGCACATCTTTTTGGTCGCATCAGAATCAATCCTTATTTGTATTTATTAGAAAGCATTAATCATATGGAAGATAGCTTCAAGGCATAAAGATACCCCTCCTCCCATTTCATATACCACAAATCCATAATAAAACTTCTAATCGAAAACCAGCTAGGGAGGGTAGGAAGAACTTGGAGCCACTTGATTTTTTGAGGAGGTTTTCAAAGTCAAACCCTTAAAATTCTTAAAGGCAGACCAAATAATGCTAAAAATGGGAGGAAGATGAAAGGACAAGCCCCTATTGAGCTAACTACTAGCCATGAGAACATAGAAATTCCATCTACATCTTCTACCCCTAAAATTCCTAAAGTCTACCAAAGGAAAAGTGCCAAGATCGGTAAACCATATCATGTATCCCTTGTGAGTCTACCCACTGATATCGTCTCTTCCTAGGTTATGATTGGACCTATTGAAACCTCCCGTGCAGATGCAACTAATATAGAATTTACTAAAGGCAAAGAAACATAGATTGACACCCAAGACGAGGAAACACCATTTGAAGTTTCTAAGGGTTACAAGAAAACTCATACACGGCCAAAAAATAAATTAAGATACAAAATCCAACTAGGAAATAACCCAAAGTTGACCAAACAAGTGATTGATGTTGACAATATACCACTGAAAGGCCTCATCATCAACACGAAGAAGGTCATAGGCTCTAAAAATAGATAATACAAAGAGACTGTGAAGATGGATCCCATGGAGACAAGGCAGAGCAAAAACAAAGACTCGAGAAGGTGGATGTACTTCTAAAGAAAATATTATCCTCAGCTACGAGGCTTGGGGGATTAAACTTAAATTTTTTTCCTATCTATTTCATGAAATAGGGGTTTTCATTTTATCACTGACAATTGGTCTAACAGTTTTTTCACATAGTTGAATAGTTGAAAAGCCGACATTCCCATCGTCGATGTTTTTGGTCAAATTGACAGATCCACTATGAGCTATTTTGGGAAAAAAACTATGTACCCAAGGATATAAAAGGACAAAGGAATGAAAACCAACATTCATTTTGTCAGTGATTTTGTAGAAAATAGGAAATTTTGGCCTTCCCACTGTCAGTGAAATTCAGACAGGCGAAAAATGTTTAACTTCCCACTGTCACCAATTTTGAAATAGCTAGAAAATAAATGTTGGCAATCATTCTGCCAGTTAAAAATCAGAAAACTAGTGAAATTGACAACAATAGTATCAACATTTTTTAATCAGCAGGTCCGAGGGGAAGAAAGGATGAACAAAAAATAAATTTTAGGGGAAACTTGAACCTGTTTTGCGAGTGACCTATTTTTTCGGCTAGGATGTTGTGTTATTAGCTAGGTACCTGTTTCTATTTCCAAGGAAGATGGTTTGAGAGATATTTTATTTGACCTATAATATCATCATATTTTCCAGTATCTATTTTTAGAAAAAACTGAATGTATTTAAGTCTTATTTACATACATGAACTTGGATATATTTAGATATATTAGATTATTGTAATTAATCTGAAGGCTATTATTTTACAATCAATTGATGTAAGTTCTATAAGGTTTTATGAATAATTATGATCAGTTGGAATTTATTTGAAACACATTTTCATTATGGTATATTTGAGAAGTATTGAATATATTACAGTTTTTAATGCTCATTTTATAGGAAACGCATGTGTTTTAACTCCCTGTCAGTTTATTATTTCTTATAAAAACTTTCTTTCCTGACCGAAAATGTTAGTATCCAAGATCAAGATTCATTGATGATCCTTTCTTGTATTTATCGTCCATTAGTATTTGTTTTCCTCAATCAGTTATATACTTGGTCCCATTTCACTCCTTTTCTTCCAATTTCACAAACAGTCAAAGGATTTACTATTATCATGTTTTTTATAGCTTGCTCATTAGATCTATAGCTTTAATTTTTTATGATTGGAATCCATGCCCAATGGTATGATTTGTAAATAGCCTAGCCAATTTCATCCTATGAACTAAATATGGCCATAGATCTTAAAAGTGAAGCCTTCTGCTATAGTGACCTTTGGGTAGTTGTGTTTTAGGGAGACATCCCTCTCTGGGTTGAAGGGCCAGCTTTCATCCTAAAAGAGGTTTGAGGTTACCTTGGGGGTTTTCCTACATCTTGGTTTTCCCATAAGTGGTAACATCTTGGTGTCTTTGCCGGGGAGTGAAAGCTGTATTTTTCCAGCAATTTGAACAGTTATTTTTTGCTAGGTGGGAGGTGAAATAGGAAGCCTTATAGATCTTGACTGAGTATAATAGCTTGAAAATAAATCTTGGGCAGTCAGTTCAGGATTTTACAACCATAGTTAACAAGGTTTATAACTTAATTACATCTGAGATAAAGCCTCCTCCCAGATTGGCTTTGTTGCATTATCTTGATTTTTTTGATGTAAAATTATCCTATCAGTTTCGTGAGAGAAACCTTGCTACTTAGAAGCAATGCAGAGCAATGTAATCAGGGTATAAGCTAATTTTTTAGAAAATAAGGCAAAAATTAAGACCAAAAGGAGAGTGGGTTTCAAGGAAGAATCTTCTTCATCTCCTGATGTGAAGATTTATGTGATGTTGAAAACAATGGAGAAACTGGTGGATAAATTATCTCCTCCCCGAGCTGAAAATCCTCAAGTTAGGAATCCAAATTTTAGAAGAACCAGGCTTCTCAAAATCACCCTAAAGAGAAGAAAGCTATTGAAGAACAACATCCTATTGTTCAACCTCCTTTTCCAGAATATTATGTTGATGAGGACGACATTGAAGAAGCATTATTTGTCACATTGGGTGTTTAGATGATAACAAGAACCAAGTATTCACCAGAAAATAAGAACATGACATTTATGCTGGAGGCTCACGTGAAAAATACAATGTTCATCTTTTTTATTCAGTTGTTTATCAGCAGGGGTATAATAATGCGGTGGCAGATTTTCAAAGGAAATACAATCTTAGAAACTAGAATGTCAGTATCAAAGCTCTACCATAAAATACAACGGTTCAACAACACGATTAACCTAGAAAATATATATTGAAGAAACCAGAGGATCTAAAGATAGACAATTCAAGAAGAAAAGAAGAAGAAAAAAGGGAGATCAAAGATGCAGAAAAATCATAGTCAGCCTTTAATCTGGAGTATGAAATTAGTAAGTTGAAAGTATTCATTCCTTTTTCTGAACTTTTAAAAAATGGACAATAGAGAAAGAGACTTTTTTCTATGATTAAAAGTTTTGAAAGTATAAAAAAAAAAACATAAATGTTGAATTCCAACAAGAAATTGTAGCACACACACTAATGTGGGACCTATTGTATCTTAAGAGACAATCCCTCGGTTATGAAAGGAATCAACGCTTAAGAAATTTTAAAAGTGTGTCACAAAAATAATTTTATCATAAGGTCTCGGTTCTATCCCACTGGAAAGTATTTTTCTAAAACCCTTAATGATCAAGAATAATAAAATATTTCACAACGCCATTGACTGCTGATATCTCAATGGAAATGAAGAAATCCAGGGGAAAATAACAATAATATGTTGTAAACATTGAATCTATTACTTTTAAGTTTCAAAGGAAATTCATGGAGAGAGGGGAAACTCAAAATAACATGTTGTAAAATAGAATATATTACTTTAAAGTTTCATATAGAGTTTGTAAAGAGAGGGGAAACTCGAAATAATATGTTGTAAACATCTATTACTTTTAAGTTTCAGAGAGAATTTGTGAAGGGAGAAGGGATGGAGTGAAGGAGCGCTTATTAAGGCTATTTAACTCTTACTTAAAAACTTAAATCAGAGACCAGTTTCTTCTTTACTTCATGTAATTCAAGGAACAAACCACATAAAATGGCAGAAGAAACATGAATCACCATCAACAGTTGCAGTTAAATTGCTACTTCTTTCATTCACCCATCAGAAAAAGGAGTACAAAACTTAATCCCCAAGAGGTCCAGAACTCGAAATCCTTACTCTCTCTTTATCTCATCCTTAAATACAAACAAAATAAGTTTGTAACTGCTCTAGCTTCTTGAAACTCATAAAATCCCAAAAATTGTTAAACTACTTATTACATTGCAATTGAGGACAACATTGTAGCTACGATCTTAACAAAAAAAAAAAAAAAACACTTGGAATATAATCCTTTTGTTGAATCTAATTTTTTCCTGATGTGTCTCCATCAATTTCAGTTGTGATGTCCTAACAGTCTGCATAAACGCATCTCCACCTAACTCTGCCCATGCTTTTTTTTTCAAACACTGTCATCATGTCACCTGCTACCCGACTCTACCTCTTTTTCTCGTGCCTATTGCATTCCATCTTCTCTTCTCCTTTTTTTGCATCAAGTTACTTACCCAAGTCCATTGCCCGCGTTCAGAATTTCTTCCATTATCAAGGCATAACCACTTTTCAGACTTCTGCACGTAGTGTTGGGTCTTTTTCCACCCACGTCTACTCCCACGTTCAGCCTTTTCTTCATAAACTGCCACAAGACTTGGGCTTGAAATATATTATATTCACCTCTGAAGAATGCAACACGTCTGCTTTCTATCGCATTTAGGTGTTTCACCGGTTTTATGTTATAATCATATTTTCCATCCTCTAATGTGATTTAACATAGAAAATTATTTACATCCAGATTTCAAATCCTTAGGAGTTCACATTTGAAACTACATCACATCTGGGCTCTTTATCGCAACTTCACAAGTTTAATAATTTCGCAATATTTGCGATTTCGCGATTTCACAAATCAGCCTGAAAACCTTATCACATACAATGTGTGATATAATTCATGTCGCATCACCACCTCTCGTCTTTATTGCATCGCAACTTAAATGAATTATTGTGCAAAGAATTAGGAATAAACACAATAATCATTGATATGCTATATGTGCCAACCATCTTCTGTGATCTGGTCCATCCATTTCTCGCTATCATTTCTGTGATTTCATCCTCACCGTCCATCTCTTCTTCACTCTGTTCTGCGAACTTGACCCATGCACTCACAAATTTCTCCATTTGTCGACTTGACCGGTTGAATTGCACGTGCCCTCATGCACTAATCTGAATGCAAACTAGCCTGACTCTGCTCGCATGTTCATGACTCCTTCACACCTTTGCTTCTTTGGTTTTGATTCGAGTGCACATGTGATGATGAATCCTCGTTGAGCTTGTGGTTATCCTTTAGAGCATATTATAGGTCTTATTGAAATATTAAAATTTTTTCCTCAATCACCTTGAATTGCTCAGAACCTCTCTTGACTTTTAGCTAATTCAAATTAGGCTATAATATCTAGCTCCAATTGGAGACAGCACTTTGGCAGCAAAGTGTTGAGAACTTGTAGATCAGTAGCCTTTATTGGGCATGGAATCAAAAATCACTTGTAGATAAACAGCCTATATTGGGCATGGAGTCAAGAAGCACCCATAGATTAGTAGTCTTTATTGGGCATGGGTTTAATCCTAAATGAAATTTGATTCAGTATGAAATCCTCCCGAAACTTGCTACACTTTGGACTACTTCCTTTATTCTTAAACTGAAAATATCGAACCAAAAATACTGCAACTAAAAATGCTCAACTTCTAAGCTTATTTATGCACTACTCCTACATATGTGTTCATGTCTAAACTCAACCAGGTGAAGTCAGCCTTCCAATGGCACCAATCCAACATCTTCATGTTAGACCTAATGCCTGCATATTGTTGAAACTTGAAGATCACAATAGGGAGATACCATGAAATTTTTCCAAATACAAAGCTTCACACATACCTTTGCATAAATTTTTGTTGCTGACAAAAGAAAGATTCCATATAGTCTGATACTGGATCATAGAACTGATGAGGCCAATTTTCTGTTGCCTCCTTTTCTTGAACATCTTGCTGATGTAGACCTTTTTGAACAGGGCAACTTCCTTCACTGTTTGACTCCTCAATTTGAGGTTGTATGTGAGAAGATTGATTGTTGTTTTCTGGTGACAACCATTTAGGTAGGAAAGAGATATCTAAGGTTTTTTCCTCATAATGTTGATGTTCTTTTTATAATTCCAATTCTTGAAAAAAATATTCACCCTCCTGCAAACACACATGAGGAGTTCCATTAGTTTCTCCTCTATTCACAAAATCATTAAAATTATGAAAATTATAATGATCTTCCAGGATTTCAGCAGGTAGTTCAGTTGTTGCAACGGATTTTTTACCAGAATCTTCAGAACACTTAAATTCTTGTGTTCCAGCAATACGGTAATCCTCTGACACCTTTTGAAACTCCTTATTCCTCTATGAATTTTAATTCTCTTGTAAATCTATTCCAATTTTTTCTTGACAAGGCCCATTTGTCTTCAACAAAACTTGTTCTTTCTATATGATAGGAAACATTTCTACAAGCCCACACATTATCTTCAATTTCATGTGCATAAAGAAACATCAGCTCTAGAGTGCAAGGCTTTCTCTCCTTGAGATAAAATGCCAAGACAACATAAAGAGCCCTCAAATAGTAAGCCATAGTTGTAGCTTTAGGAGGTCGGATTTATTTTGGCATGCTGAAATAAATTTTTTGAAACCTCTTATTAAACTCAGTGATTGATTCATTTCTCTGCCTTTGAATAGAATGTAATACCAAAGGTTTTTTTCATATGACTTACACACACCCCAATATCTAATAAATATATCTTCAAAACCTTGCCATGAACTAATTTAACTTGCTTCCAAACAATGGAGCCATTTCTGAGCACCCTGCATTAATAAATGACAAAAAATCTATAAAGCCACATATTCATAAATAATTTTAAAATTTTCCAGAATGTAATCAAATTCCAAGATATGTTGTTTAGCTGAAATATCACCCTCCTCTCCAGAAAAACTTGGCAAAAATTTGAATCCTTTTGAAGGATACTGATGGAGAATTGTAGGCAGCACCAAAGATTTGAAAATCACCTTGGTTCCACGTTGGAAAGAAGTGGATTTCTTATGAGGTAGAATATTATCACCCAAATATGATGAATCTTCACCTTTATGCCTAGACTGTGACAAATTATCTTCAGAAATTGTAATGCAACATTGATCTCTCCTCTCATATTTATGAGATAAAGTTGTGTCAAGATCAATAATACAATTAGAAGAAATATCTTCTTTCTCCAATAAATAATGTACATTTTGGACCTTATAATATTCTGAGAATATAAAGCAAGAAACAATATTCTTGATATGTAAGGGAAAATAGACCACCAAACTGATAGTGGAAAAAAAAACTTCCTTTAAAATATTCAAAATTTGATATGTGTATTTTCCACAGTGCTTTCTCATTTTCTTGCCCACATAATTCCTCATCTAATGAAACCTTCATTAGTGGAGTTGCTAGGTGAATAATAAACAACCAAATTTGTATCTAAATCTTGTTGTAATACTACAATATTAAACTATGCTAAGTATCTAAGCAACCAAATAATAAACAATATTGAGTAATCATGGGAGTGCTAGATTTGTATCTAACCAGTTGAAGTCTAGATTGTTGAAAATACAATCTTGATATATGTCCACTCCTCCATTATTTTTGTTATGGAGAAGTGCACATTTATTGAGGGACAACGCAGTTTCGGAGGGAGATCTCATGCATGGAGATAGTGGCTTTAATGAGTGGGGCCAAAGGGGAGGAAGCTCACCACTTATTTAAGGAAGAGGATGGCAGCCATTGATTATTATGTTATGTTTTGATATTTCGGATTTTATGGTATGTTTATACTTGTTTCTCTCTTCAGTTGTTTAGCTAAGATTGTAGTGTTATTAAGCACAGGGTGTTCTCGAGCGGGAATCCCACCTCTATCCTTGGGGAACTTCTAGTGTCCACTCAAGAAGAGTATTTGCACTATATTTCCACATTCAGGAATCAGGCCAAGCTCCATCTTAATTCTACAGTGCAGTTTCTATTGAGATATGTGTTGATTTGCAGGGTGCAGAAGTGGAGAATACATCTGAGTGGTTTATTATATAGATTTCTGATCATTTTCCCCTACAACGCAGTTTCTGTCTTCGACTGCCTTATTTTAGGGAGGATTGCAGGGGTGGTTTCAGTACACCATTTGGGGAGAAGGTTTTCTAGTGAAGGGACCATCTTTTCATCTAGAGAGTCTATTGGAGGAGGATATATTTTTTGCTACATCAGATCAACCAAAACTTTCTAGTTATATTGTTGCGGTGAATCTTCAGCCCTAGGGCTTTCGTTCATTTCTTGTATATTGGTGTATTTCTAAAAACCCTCTTGGGTTCTTGTTAGAGGTTTTATAAAGCCTTGATCTTCATTGTACATCACCTTTGAGGCATATATCATCCATTTCATCTTGTGTATATTCATTCGCTATAGTATTGCTCCTATGACTCTGCTGTAATAGTATTCTAGCAATTTGTGCAGTAGCAACACCTCATTATTGAGGGGATTTATCTATTGGAGGCTTGTTTGCTCCTATTATATGATTTGTGCCCATTATTTTGTACATGTTTTCTATTTTTATAATGAATAATAAGCCTCCATATTGGTCGTTTATATTTATTCATTGATCTTCACTGTTATTTCCATGTTTATGCACTATATTCTTGCTTTTCCCATTTGGGAATATGTTTATGGGAAAAAATTTACTGCCGAAAACAAGGGGGTTCTCCTCGGTGAAAGGTCCCAATTATACCTCACACCGTTTGGGATAGGAGCCCCATTCGATATGTGGGCCCGGCTACTTCCATAATTGTTTCCACTCTTGGTTTTCGGATGAAAAGATGATGGAGCAGAGGCGAAGGTGAAATGACCAATAAATGAAGCAAAATCAGCCCAAGATTAACGAACAATAAACAAAGATACCAGCAAGTCTAAGCAACAAAAATAAAATGGGGTATACCGTGACTGGGATCAGTGAGCCAAAAACGAGTCAAACATACATGAAAGAAAACACACCGGAGGTTAACTGCAACGTAGTTCACAATAGATCACCACCATGGCATAAACAAATAAACACTAATCCAAAAGCAAACATACACACAACCACTGAGAAAAATTTCATAACCAATGGCATGGACGAAATCAAACGTACAACATAATGAAGTACTAGACAACTAGTATTGTCGCGATAAATGAGCACGTGAATAAGTGTCGTAATGGAGAATATATTATTAATGTTGCTGCAACGTAAAATACATGTTTACAACTCATCAAAACCCAATAGTGGAACATGGGCTATTCATCTCAATGCATGATACAAAACCCTAGCCTTGCTACCTCTCTTTCTACTTTATACCAAGAGCTGAGTGCCTTTAGCTCTCTAGCAATAATTCCTCTATCATATTGGCTTTCATTGTCGAGCTAAAAGTCTGTGTATCCTTTCCTAAAGTTGTACATATAGGCTGAGATGACTCTTGAGTTGCCCTTGACTCTTGGTCTTCCCAACTATTGGGCTAGCTTATGACTTGGGCCATTTGCGACCTGTGACCCAAGGTTATATGCGACTTGTGACCTTGGGAAAATCTATGACTTGCAACCTTGGGAAAATTTGCGACTTGCGACCTTGGAAAAATCTGCGACTTGCGACCTTGAGAAATCTACAACCTATGACCTTGGGAAAATCTGCAACTTGTGACCTTGGGAAAATCTGTGACTTGCGACATTGAGCAATCTCTGATTTGCGACCTTGAGCAATCTACGACCTATGACCTTGGGCAACTCTGCAACTTGCAACCTTGGGTAAATCTGTGACTTGCGACCTTAGGAAAATCTGCGACTTGCGGCCATTCCCTAGTACTAGTCCTGCATGAACGAACTGGTGGAAAATGTGTCAGTAAGCTTCTTCAAGCTTTGTAGGATCCGCCTCACTTTTCGGAGAAGACCCTAACTTTTCCCATGCACCCTTCTTCATTCTATGTAGTAGTGGTGCTATACACATGTGGTTGTTCCAGATTATATCTTCCTAGTTACTCTGCTACAAGCACCAGCCATGGGCTTTGCCTTGTTTCCATCCATTGCTTCAATCCTACAAATACACGAAAATGTACATGAGGAATTAATGTAAACATATCTAAATGGGATTTAAAATAAAATATCACAAATAATAGTCATAAGCTATAGGTATCATGATTTATTTAGCCTAGTTTCTCTTTATCACTGGCGATGGCGACCTTATCGCACTTGTTTCCTTCTTTCATATACTTTGTAATTTATACGTTATGAGAATTCCTTTAAATGTGATACGTTCCTTTCCACGCAATCTCATATACCCATTTCTGAGTACGCTCTCATGGTTCATATGCCATGGTGCTTGTCCATAAATTTTTTTTTTTTCTTCTTTTTAATATTGTTGGCATAATCATGTTTTGTTGAGATGTTCGAGTGCAGCCCTGACAGAGGCTACAGGACGGAGTGTGTTCTATGCAGGTCGCACAATTGTATTCGAGGTGAGGTTGTGTTTCGTAACCCGCAAGGGAGAGGTCTCCAAGTCACATAATTCATGAGGCCGCGAAGTCTATTGCTTGGTTGTGATGGGACCCTGCATCTGGTCGCAGCTCATACAGGTCACATAGTTTGTGAGGTCACAAGGTCTACCACTTAGATGTTATGTGACCCTGCGACTGGTTGCAGTTCATAGAGGTCGCATAGGTGTCATTGGAGAAGAGACCACATTCTACTAAGACTAGAAAAATAAAGGTCACACGGTCACATATTATGAGGTCTACTGCTAGGTGGTGATGCGACCTTGTGACTGGTCGCATATCATGGAGGTCGCGTGGTAGTGATGACTATGTGGGCAAAGCTGCTATAACAACCTCATAGTTTTCTGATCCTTCCACGTCTACCATTCTCAGGCTAGTTCTTAGCTTCCAAGATGCGTGTGACATATGTCGTTGCTGCATAGTAGTGGCAGTGGGAAAACGAAAATAAAATTCCATTTTAGGACTCCGTGGTCGGCCTGCTGGTGTTATGGTGCAAAGGACTTGACCTTTTCCAGAGGCAATTAGTTACCCGAACGCTTTAGCATGCACACCCCACTAGCTTTGCGTTAGTTTGAGAAACGATTCATACACAGCTACTTTTTACGCTGAACGCAAGTGCATACATGCTTTCCGGATGAATTCATTGACTCCTATGCGTTTGACGCCAATTGTTGCTACATAGTACCCATGACATCAATCTGGAAGGCATCCTCATTGGCATTGGCTATTTGACAATGTTCTTCTCTATTTAGGTTGAGTTGGCCACTGTGCATGGCTCTTTTTTTGCATTGAAGGTGTTTTTAGCCATTTGACCACTTTATACCTTGGTTGCAGCTGACACAAATTGATGGAAAATCGAATACGAAGATACGCCTTTCACCTCCTTCCTCATTTTCATCCCTAGGTATTTCTTTGGAGTGAATTAGCCTTTACGACAAAATTTTTACTGATTTTCTCCATGGTGTCACATTGAATGGATCTTAAATGAACTTTTTACACCTTTAAATGCTTGCTGATGGCTTCCTCAACCAATTTCCCTTTGTTTGCACGTAGCAAAAAAAATATCACTCATGCATGAGGAACTTGCCTTGATGGCGTGCTTGGGCAACATGCATTTCATGTGATGCAGCATGAGAGGTACTAACTTCCACTATCCAGCTCACCTTAGTTGGATTTTTCATTCTCGTGGATCTTGGCTTTGATGCCTTATATCGTTATTTGGGAGCTACCTCTGAGAGCTTGGTTTTAGGTAGCCACTACCATCATAACAAATGACTTTACCGTGATTTATGCTCACTTAATACGTAGCCAAACAAGACCTGTGAAGGAAAAAATGATAGCATCAGCCATGATTTTATCGAACGAGTTCATAAGCAGGTCGAAAAATCTATCCTCCTACTTGAGGTACATATAAGGATTTATATAAATAACTACATCAAGGTATTTTGAAGCATATCACTTAGACATACAATGCTTAAAATGAGAAACCAGATGAAGGCTTGGCAGTTTAATGAGTTTATTAATTTCATATGGCTATCATTAGAGGATGATGTCTCTCAATTTAAAATAATTAACAAGTGACCACTAGCTTGACGAAGAGCCCAAATGGAATGCCTAAAAATCCATGGTGAAGGACTTCTAGTGAAATTATGTCAAACACTTAACACAGAAAAACTTCCATTCAAGTACATGTAATGATGATACCCCCCCACACATGGCATGATTGCGGAAAAATAATATGGTCATGATGGTGGGAAATCTTATGAGGGGCTGGGAATAGGTTGAGTACAGCTGAGGTTGATATCATGACAACCTGGGGAAACCTACCCCTGGATTTAGCTGGGAACTCTCAATGTTATTTTAAATAACAAACCCTAGGTCTTCGTGTGTTAATGAGACACTGAGACCAGTAGGTGCAGAAACAAGGCTTAGTGGGGAAAAGTTCATGGGAGCGTCACTGACTAAAGGCCAGGTCAAAACCCTAATGGTTGACCGAGCATAAGGGGACCCGAAATTTTGAATACACCCAAAATTTTGGGTGGTGTTGTAGTGGCTACAACAAATGGAGAACCACTAGTAGAATCCAGCATCTCTGTCAACGTCCCAATAATAGTCTGAATCTAGATAGTGATGCAAGGGAATATTGAACAAGTTCTGTGGGTGCCTTTTGTATTACTTTGACCTTTTCAGATATGCCCAATCCTTGTGCCTCAGCTAGGTCTCGTTGATCAAACCACATCAATGCAGAAGTTCACGGATGCCAACAGTTTATTGATGATGTGAAGAGCAAGGAAATGGGCTTATTATATTCAGAATTTTTTAAAATAATTTTCCAGTGTTGCTCCGTTGCCAATAGGCCTGGACAGTACCCCGGCGAAGTCACTCCAAGAAATCACAAACGTTGCTCCGCTGCCAACGAGCCTGGTCAGTACCCCGGCAGAGTCGTTGCATTACCTCTTTGCGTAAGAAGCCTTTCTCAATCCTTTACCCTTATTTTTTTCATGTGCTTGTAGCACTTATTTTCATGGGAAGATGAGGGATCCTGACCTATTTCACAGGTAAGAGAGGTTGTTTCTTGTTGGACAGAAAATGAAATATATTCTAATTTTGGTTTTCCCTCATGCCAAGTCTTCACATCCCATCTACCACCCACAGGAAAAACATGCAAAACTGATCATTAAGATGCTCGAGACTATGTTGGGCATAAGGCTTGGGTTGTGGGTATAGGTCATTCAAACTCGTTAAAGTTCCCCACAAGCAACCAGCTCATATCTCCCTGGATAATGAATTTAAACGCATAGGCATTATATTGAGAATGTGAATTTGATGACCTGTTCTGAGAGAAGCTGCTTCTTGGGGAAACCACCACAACCCCACACAAATAATAGGGTTAGGATTTGAGTAGTTAAGACAAGGAAAGTGCGGATCATTATCATGGTTTCGATGCGTGTAGCAGGCTGAACGCAACCCATCATCTTTAAACACGTGCAAAGGGAGTAAGAAGGCCAGGCTGGGCAGCAAGGGCTTCAAGGCCTCAAGCTCAATGAGGGCTTATGCAATGGTATGGAAACTTTCACAGTTATCTCAACAACTGGTGCAAATGATGCGAGGCAGAAGGCGTACAATGCGATGCAACAGACGAGGCTTAAGACGTAATGCGATGCCATTTGCGAGAAACACCAACTAGTTTCAGGTGAAAAAACAAGGCATAGCACACACAACGATTAACTGAATATTATGTAGCAACAAGCAAAATAAAAGAGCATGAGTGAAAAAATAAATGGAAAATTATAATGCATAAACTACTGACCGCAAGAAAAGACAGTAAGCATAATTTTAAACCATAAAGCAAACCCTTAGCAAATAAACCTAATTAACAACTTGAATAACAAAATTTTATTAGCAGATCCTAGCTAGCCTAATCCTAAAACCCTAGTTTAACCAATGAGGTGGTCGGGTTATGTGAAATCAGCTTCCCAGTGCAACCACCGCATTAGTTCCTGCCCTGCAAGAACAACAATGTTCGCAATCAGAGCCAGCATACAAAATCATGCACCAACAACAAGAATTACCTGAAGAGCATGTGCAATAGAAAGAAGGTCATGGCTACTTACCAGAGAACATGCATGAATGGATTGTGCTAGCCGAATTTCACTTTCATCTTGATACAGAGAAATAAAATCATTTATAAATGACACACATCCATCCGCGCACAACCTTAGGTCTGACAGAAGTGAGGTAGGACATTGCCTATTTGCAAGTATCTTTATGGGATAGGATTCTTCAAACCATACATGAATTTCATCATGGTTTTGAGCATGATCACTTTGATAGAACAGAAAAAATAGGCATCCGCCAGGCGAATTTGAGATGCTTGTGGATCCCCTTGCAGAAACCCTAATTTTGAAAACCCTAGTTCGAATTTGTCCCTTGGTTCTATCGAGGATGTGAGGATCCAAAGAAACTTTCAATGGAGGCTGAAATTCGTCACCGTCCTAGAAAAACTCTGGACCTTCAAGCAGGGGGCTTCCAAACTTAGATGATTTGGTGAGATCAACTGGTGAATGGATGTGATCATTAATTGTGGTGATTAGACAAATGTCAATGGGCTTATCATTAATTCGGAAAAATGTTTGCACACTGACAGATGGACAATCTAATGTGTCAAATTCTTTAGATTTCCCAGGATAGGGTGAATTAACCAAAAAAATTTCATGCAGCGGAGGGATTTTCCAAACATCAAATGCTTGTGCCTGCATGCAACTTGTACTGGGGGGAAAATGACCGAAATTAGAGACAATGGCTAGTGTTTTTCTTCCAATGAATAAATTAGGGCATATCGGATGTTGCATATCAGCTATTAGGGGATAGAAAGTTGTGCTTGGAGAAACATCACTTGAATAGAAGGCTTGCCCAAATGAGCTGACATTCGGCGCGACTATGCTGAGAGGAGTGTGATATGTGGGAATCGTCATTTCATAAACCATACTTTGAGAAACCCTAGTTTGACTTGTTTCAGGATCATGATAACTTGAGCCAATTGCCAACATAATCTTAATTACTTCGATTTCCTGATGGGTCCCTAAATCATCGTAATCTGGATCAAATTTCGGTGGCTTCATACGGTCGATAGATAGATACGAATGACAGTTCTCAGCACCGTGAGTGAATATGTTTTCAGATAACTAGTGATCACTGGATCCATCAATTTGATTAGGTTGGGTACCTCGCCCGTTAGGCTTCCCAGGAGTTAACAGTTGGGATGAATTGATAAAAGAAGTTTCTTGAAGTTTCCTAGATAGGAAGTCACTCCTTTGGCTGTTTAAAAATTTTGGATGAAAAATATCAGACATAATGGATTCATCAATTTTGTAGTGTGATTGTGAAACACCACCGATGTACTCATGATTTTCGCCAACACTAGTATAAGAAAAATTTGAATGACTTGAAGAAATTACTGGTGTGGAAGACTCATGAAACAAATCAGGGAATAGTGGATGAAATGGTTCATATGTGGGGGCATCAACCATACAAGGACTTTCATTTCTCACCTCAGTGTCACCCAGAGAAAAAAATGACCCTACATGCCTATCACGGTCCAATCACTTGGTAGGGAAATCAGCTTTTCCTAGGACAGGACTCAATTTATTATCAGTATGAGAATGAGATTTAGAATCGTACCCAAGCAAGAATTCAGTGGACTCGAGATAGGTTTCCTTGACAGGGAGAGATGTTAGGCTAATATGCTTTTCAAGATCTGATTTAACAGAGTGTGTGAAATATTTCGGGACAAAATCCGAACAGCTGGAAACTTGAAGATCACCATAATAGTCACTAGGATCAGGCTTGGTTGTCGATTGAAATTGTTCTAGGGAAACGAAAACCACCTATCGAAACTGTTTAATTAAATATGTCCAATCGACATCCCTTTCAAGGAACTCAAGACAAAAATTAACAAACCTAATAGAAAAATCCTCTATATATTCTTGAGGTTCCATTCTGATCTCATTTAACTTCATTAATACATTTTGAAAATTGTACCTATGAAAAGCTTGTTGTAATTCACCGGTGAGATGTTCGAACGAATGGATGGAAGCTGTTGAAAATGTGTGGCACCATTTCTCAGCGCGACCTTCGAGAGTGAGGGAGAAAAGCATGCAAGCCAACTCCTCGTCATCAATTTCGTAACATTCACAAAACTCACAGAAATCCGAGAGGTGCTTGGTTATGGAAACTCCATTTTCACCACAAATTTTAACTGGGACAAGTGATACATAGGTTCATTAGTGATTTAGCATTGAGAACAAGATAAATCTAATAAACATCTTGGGATAATGATTTGGGGATGAGCCATTACAGATATGAGACTATCTGCAAGCTCTGAGGGCTCAACTTGTCATCTGGCCCTCCTAGCACCAATTTGTAGACGGGAAAAAATGTACTGCTGACAACAAGGGGGTTCTCCCCGGTGAAAGGTCCCAAATAGACCTCACACCATTTGGGATAGGAGCCCCATCTGGTATGTGGGCCCGGCTACCGCCATAATTGTTTCCACTCTTGGTTGTCAGATGAAAAGATGATAGAGTAGAGGCAAAGGTGAAATGACGAATCAACGAAGCAAAATCAGCCCAAGATTAATGAACCATAAACAAAGATACTAGAAATTCTAAGCAAAAAAAATAAAAGGGGGTATACCATGACTGGGATAAGTGAGCCAAAAAACAGTCAAACATACATGAAAGAAAACACATCGAAGGTTAACTGCAAATTAGTTCACAATAAATCACCGCCGTGGCATAGAAAAATAAACACTAATCCAAAAGCAAACATACACACAACCACTGAGAAAAATTTCATAACCAATGGCATTCATGAAAGCAAACATACAACGTAATGAAGTACTAGACAGCAAGTACTCTCACCACAAACGATCACGTGAATCAGTGTCGGAATGGAGGATATATTATTAATGCTGCTGCAACATCAAATACATGTTTACAACTCGTCAAAACCTAATAGTGCAACATGGGCTATTCATCTCAATGCATGATACAAAACCCTAGTCTCGCTACCTCTCTTTCTACTTGATGCCAAGAGCTGAGTGCCTTTAGCTCTCTAACAATAATTCCTCTATCATACTAGCTTTCATTGTCGAGCTAAAATTCCATGTATCCTTTCCTGAAGTTGTACATATAGGCTGAGATGACTCTTGAGTTGCCCTTGACTCTTGGTCTTCCCGACTGTTGGGCTAGCTTGCAACTTGGGCCATTTGCGACCTACGACCCAAGGTTATATGCGACTTGTGACCTTGCGAAAATCTGTGACTTGTGACCTTGGGAAAATCTGTGACTTTCTTCCTTGGCAAAATCTACGACTTGCGACCTTGAACAATCCGCGACCTATGACCTTGGGCAAATCGGTGACTTGCGACCTTGGGAAAATATGTGACTTGCGACCCTGAGAAATCTGTGACTTGCAACCTTGAGAAATCTACGACCTGTGACCTTCATAAAATCTGTGACTTGGGCCTTGGGTAAATCTGCGACTTGCGACCTTGGGAAAATCTGCGACCTACGGCCATTCCTTGGTACTAGTCCAGCGTGAATGGACCGGTGACAAATGTGTTAGTGAGCTTCTTCAAGCTTTGTAGAATCCGCCTCACTTGTCAAAGAAGACCCTAACTTTTCCCATGCACCCTTCTACCTTCTGTGCAGTAGTTCTGTTATATGCATGTGGTTGTTCCAGATTATATCTTCCTAGTTACTCTACTACGGTCACCGGCCATGGGCTTTGCCTTGTTTCCATCCATTTCTTCAATCCTACAAACACAAGAAACTATACATGAGGAATAAATGTAAACATATATAAATGTGATTGAAAATAAAATATCACAAATAATAGTCATAAGATGCAGGTATCATGATTGCTTTAGCCTAGTTTCTCTTTATCACTTGCGATGGTGACCTTATCGCACTTGTTTCCTTCTTTCATATACTTTGTAATTTATACGTTATGAGAATTCCTTTAAATTTGATATGTTCCTTTCCACGCAATCTCATATACCCATTTCTGAGTATGCTCTCATGGTTCATATGCCAAGGTGCTTGTCCATAAAATGTGTTTTTTTCTTCTTTTTAATATTGTTGGCATAATCATGTTTCGTTGAGATGTTCGAGCAGAGCCCTGGCGGAGGCTACAAGATGGAGTGTGCTCTATGCAGGTCGCACAATTGTATTCGAGGTGAGGTTGTCTTTCGTAACCCGCAAGGTAAAGGTCACCATGTCACATAATTTATGAGGTCGCGATGTCCATTGCTTGGTTGTTATGTGACCCTGCGACTGGTCGTAGCTCATAGAGGTCGCATAGTTTGTGAGGTCGCGAGGTCCGCCTCTTAGATGCTATGCAACCCTGTGACTGGTCGCAGTTCATATAGGTTGCATAGGTGTCATTGGAGAAGATACCACATTTTATTAAGACTGGAAAAAGAAAGGTCACACGGTTGCATATTATGAGCTCTACTACTAGGTGGTGATGCGACCCTGCAACTGGTAGTGTATCATGGAGGTCGCATCGTCATGGTGGCTCTGTGGGCAAAGCTGCTATAACAACCTGATATTTTTTTGATCCTTCCACGCCTACCATTCTCAGGCTGGTTGTCGGCTGCCAAGATGCGTGGGACATATGTTGTTGCTGCACAGTAGTGTTAGTGGGAAAACAAAAAGAAGATGCCATTTTAGGACTCCATGGTCGGCCTGCTGGTCTTATGGTGCGAAGGACTCGACCTTTTCCAGAGGCACTTAGTTACCTGAACGCATTAGCATGCACACCTGACCAGCTTTGCTTTAGTTTGAGAAATGAGTCATACATAACTACTTTTTACGCTAAACGCAGGTGCATATATGCTTTCCGGATGAAGTCATTGACTCCTGCGTGTTTGACACCAATTGCTGCTACATAGTACCCATGACATCAATCCGGAAGGCATCCTCATCAGCATTGGTTACTTGACAGTGTTCTTATCTGTTTAGGTTGAGTCGGCCACCGTGCATGGCTCTTTGTCTCTATTGAAGGTGTGTTTAGCCATTCGACCACTTTCTACCTTGGTTGCGGCTGACACAAATTGATGGAAAATCGAATACGTAGATATGCCTTTCACCTCCTTCCTCGTTTTCATCCCTAGGTATTTATTTGGAGTGAATTAGCCTTTATGAAAAAAAAAATTCTGAGTTTCTCCATGGTGCCACATTGAATGGATCTTAAATGAACTTGTTACACCTTTCAACACTTGCTGATGGCTTCCTCGACCAATTTCCCTTTATTTGCGCGTAGCAACAAAAATATCACTCGTGCATGAGTAACTTGCCTTGATGGCGTGCTTGGGCAACATGTGTTTCATGTGATGTTGCATGAGAGGTGTTAACTCACGCTATCCAGCTCACCTTAGTTGGATTTTTCATTCTTGCAGATCTTGGCTTTGATGCCTTATATCGTTATTTGGGAGCTACCTCTGATAGCTTGGTTTTATGTAGCCACTTCCATCATAACAAATGAATTTATCATGATTTATGCTCCCTTAATACGTATCCAAACAAGACCTACGAAGGACAAAACGATAGCATGAGCCATGATTTTATCGAATGAGTTGATAAGCAGGTCAAAAAATCTATCCTCCTACTTGAGGTACATATAAGGATTTATATAAATAACTACAGCAAGATATTTTGAAGCATATCACTTGGACATACAATGCTTAAAATGAGAAACTATATGAAGGCTTGGAAGTTTAATGATTTTATTAATTTCATATGGCTATCACTAGAGGATAACGTCTCTCAATTTAAAATAATTAACAAGCGACCACCAGCTTGACGAAGAGCCCAAATAATATGCCTAAAAATCCATGGTGAAGGGCTTCTAGTGAAAGTATGTCAAACACTTAACACAGAAAAAATTCCATTCAAGTACATGCAATGATGATACCCCCCCACACATGGCGTGATTGCGGTAAAATCATATGATCATGATGGTGGGAAACCTTATGAGGGGTTGGGAATAGGTTGACTACAGCTGAGGTCGATATCATGACAACATGGGGAAACCTACCTTTGGATTTGGTGGGGAACTCTCAATGTTATTTTAAGAAGCAAACCCCAGGTCTTAGTGTATTGATGAGACACCAAGACCAGTGGGTACATAAATAATTCTTAGCGGGGAAAAGGTCACGGGAGCGTCACTGACTAAAGGCCAGGTCAAAACCCTAATGGTTAAGCGAGCATAAGGGGACCCAAAATTTTGAATACACCTAAAATTTTAGGTGGTGTTGTAGCAGCTACAACAAAATATTATAGTGGTATAAAAGCATAATCTTGGCTCAACCTGTGCATCTTAAGCCAATACATAATCATAAGAAGGAGATCCTCTCACAAATAGAGAGAGGAGGTATCTCAGAAAAAACCGGAAGTATGACTATACAGATGATAAACAAGACAAGGGTAAAACCCCTTTATTAGGAGAAGATTAGGAGAAGGAGTTTCCTAGGCTTCTTGTTTGAACTATGCAATACATTGCAAGAGAAATAAAGGAGATGAGGATGGATAGACACAAAGAATCCCCTAAAGAGTTTTTACATGGTGAAGGCTCTGACATTTCTCATCACTTGAGTGATCAACCAGTGATGCAACAAGCTTCCCAATGGTATACAATGCCTACATTTTTAGCAGTGGGAAATGGAGGGTTTCAAGAAAGAGAAACTCTTTAAAACTATTTTATGGAGTATGAGTCTCAATCTCGGAGATTCAAGGATCACTTGGGTTTTCAAGAATTTTGTGAGATCAAGGAAGATAGGAGGCCCTAGCATCACAATAGAGGTGGAGGATTCATACAAAATGATGATCTACACCGAACTATGGGCAGTTTTTTCTTACCCAACTTTGATGGGTCATCAAAATGCACTTCCAAATCATGGGTAGAGAATCTTGACATCTACTTCCAGTTGAACCAGGTATGAGAGATGAAGGCCATAAAAATAGCAGCGCTACATCTTGAGGGTGAGGTACATTATTAGTGGTTTCATGGTCTTTCTACATTGGGTCATGCCAATGTGACTGCATATTCGTATTTCACAAGGAGGTTTGTGGAGAGGTTTGATCAAAGAGATCTAGAGGCACCTTTCATGGGGCTAGCAAAGCTCAAAAAATCAGGTAATCCAGAAACTTATATTTCTGAATTACTCAAACTTTATGTTATGGTTCCTGATTTATCTGCAGCAAGGAGGGTCTATATGTTTATTGATGGACTATCAAAACCTCTTCATGGGTTGGTTAAATTTACCAAGCCCACTACCCTTCAAGGTGCCATTGAAAGGGCTAGATATCTACAATATGCCTTGCCAAAAGCAAAGGAAACATTTCAACAAAAGCTCACTTTTCCATCAAAGGGAAAAGATGAGAAGGCTCATTTTTCAAAAGAGAACCAAAACAAAGTACCTCTTAGTGATGATGTCCAAAGAGACTTGAGGAGAAGGAAGCTTTTCTTCACATGCCAATAATCATAGGCATTCGGACATAGATGTTCAGCAAGAAAGGCACACTATATAGAGGTATTTTCAGATGATGAGGAGGAAGAAGAAGAAGAACCAGAAGGTTGTCATAGTGCTAGAATAGTAGGAGATGATTCAACACAACCAGGAGGTGAGAATGGAGTAATTGCTCCAATTGAAGGGACTCTTGCATCATTGAGAGTGGTACCCAAATATCAGAAAACTTCCACATAGAAAACAGAGTTGGATTTGCATAGTGGAAGTAAGGACATGATAGTTCCATATATTATGCATATGATATTAGCCCATGATAAATTACTGTCTTGTGGAAAATCATCTGGGAGGCCACCTGATCAGGAGTTGGTGAGAAATGTCTCACATCATGTTGCGCCACTCATAGATCTAGGAGGACTGGGAGAATTGGGAGGTTATGGTACAATGCTGAGAGTTTTAGGTAGACACAAGGAGGAGGGAGACATTCTCCCAACATCATCATTACCCACTCTCACCTCATAGGACGGGCATCCCACAAGACACTCTTGATAACATAGATTTTATTTATGGAGGGGCACTCCTCCATAAATATATGCTTCCTCCCATGATTTCTTCATTAGGTATTTTTCTTACTTGTGGGATGAGTCGTTTGCATCTCATGAGAACTTGGGAGGAGCATGTCATGGAGGGATTGATTGGGAGACACTTGGTATATGAAGACATGACTCCACTCACAATCATGGGAGTGTTATATTTGCATCTAAATCTTGTTTTTTGCTACTATTCTTGTTTTTGGGAGGGGAGGACTATAATATTCCCAATTAGCCATGATCTATTTGGAATATTGATTTTTGTTTTTGCTTCTTTCTTTGATGAATAAGAGGGTATGGAGATTGATAAATCTCCTTAATATGAATAAAAACACTCCTAATGTGAAAGGAAGTCATCTTCGCAGCTTAATTAAGCACCCTTGTGTGTGAAATGGGGCTAGAGCATGAAGACTGGGTCAAATTTGACCAAATAAACATCGTTGTTATAAAGGAGTGGACATTTATTAAGGGAAAAAGCAGTTTTGGAGGGAGATCTCATGCATGGATATAGTGCCTTTAATGAGTGGAGCCAAGGGTGAGGAAGCTCACCACTTATATAAGGAAGAGGATGGCAACCACAGATCATTATTTTATGTTTTCATATTTTGGATTTTATGGTCTCTTTAGACTTGTTTCTCTCTTCAGCTGTTTAGCTAAGATTGCAGTGTCGTTTAGCATAGGGTGTTCCCAAGTGGGAATCCCACCTCTATCCTTTGAGAACTTCTAGTGTCCACTTAGGAAGAGTATTTTCAATATATTTCAATATTCAGGCATCAATCCAAACTCCATCTTAATTCTACAACACATTTTCTATTGAGAGATGTGCTGAGTTGTAGGGTACAGCAGTGGAGAACATATCTGGGTCATTTCTGATCTATATTTACATTGGAGGAAGGTTTACTTCCATTGGGAGGCTAGTAAGGAAGGCCCTTGATCCTTATTTTAGCATTTGGAACTAGGCCACAGTATCATTTGCCCCTACAACACAGTTTCTATCATGGAATGCATTATTTTAGGGAGGAGTTGCAGGGGTCTTTCCAGTACACCATTTGGGGAGAAGGTTTTCTAGTGAATGGATCAACATTTTATCTAAAGAGTTTATTGGAGGAGGCTATATTTCTTGCTACATCATATCAACCACAACTTTCCATTTATATTGTCTCAGTGAATCTTTAGCCCTAGGCCTTTGGTTCATTTCTTGTATATTGGTGTATTTATGAAAACCCTCTTGGGTTCTTGTTGGAGGTTGTATAAAGCCTTGATCTTCATTCTACATTATCTTTGAGGAATATATCAGCCATTTAATCATTTCTATATTCATTTGATGTAGCAGTGCTCCTATGACTGCGATGTTGCAATCTTCTGACATTTTTTGTAGTAGCATCACCTCATTATTGAGGGGATTTATCTCTTGGAGGCTTGTTGATTCATGTTATATGATTTGTGCCCATTATTTTTGTACATGTTTTTTTTTTATAATTAAAAATAGGGATATATATTGGCCCCTCACATTTACGCATTGATATTCATTGCTATTTCCATTTTTATGCACTCTATTCGTGCTTTTCCCATTTGGGAATATTACATTGGTGTCGGAGCATAATCTTGGCTAAGCCTGTGCATCTTAAGCCAATATGTCATCAGAAGAAGGATATCCTCTCTTAGATAGAGAGAATAGGTATCTCAGAAGAAACCAGAAGTATGATTATACATATGGCAGTGAATACAAGCTTAAAACCCCTTTATCAGGACAAGATTAGGGGCAGGAGTCTCCTAAGCTTCTTCTTCAAACTATGCAATACATTACAAGAGAAATAAAAGAGGTGAGGATGGATAGACACAAGGAATCCCATAAAGGGTTTATACATGGTGAAGGCTCCATCATTTCTCATCACTGGAGTGATCAACTAGTGAAACAGCAAGCTTACCAATGCTCTAAAATTCCTACATTTTTAGCAGTGGGAAATGAAGGGCTTCAAGAAAAAGAAACTCTTGAATACTATTTCATGGAGTATGAGTCTCAATCTCAGATATTCAAGGATCATTTGAGTTTTCGAGAATTTTGTCAAATCAAGGACAATAGGATACCCCATCATCACAATATAGGTGGAGGATTCATATAGAATCATGATCTACACCGAACTATGGGCAGATTTTTCTTACCCAACTTTGATGGGTCATCAAAATGCACTGCCAAATCATGGGTAGAGAAGCTTGACATCTACTTCCATCTGAACCAAGTATCGGAGATGGAGGCCATCAAAATAGCAACACTGCACCTTGAGGGTGAGGCACATGATTGGTGGTTTCATGGTCTTTCTACATTGGATCATGCAAATGTGACTGGATATTCTGAGTTCATAAGGAGGTTGCTGGAGAGGTTTGATCGAAGAGATCCGAAGGCACCTTTCATGGGGCTAGCAAAGCTCAAACAATCAGGTAATCCAGAAACTTATATTTCTGAATTTCTAAAAATTTCTATTATGGTTCCTGATTTATCTACAATAAGGAGGGTCTATATGTTTATTGATGGGCTAGCATAACCTCTTCATGGGTTGGTTAAATCTACCAAGCCCAATACCCTTCAAGATACCATTGAAAGTGCTAGAGATCTACAATATGCATTGCCAAATTCAAAGGCAACATTTCAGCAAAAGCCCACTTTTCCATCAAAGGGAAAATATGAGAAGGCCCCTTTTTCAAAAGAGAGCCAAAACAAAGTACCTCTTAGCGATGATGTCTGAAGATACTTGCGGAGAAGGAAGCTTTACTTCACATGCCAAGAATCATGGGCACCCAAACATAGATGTGCAGCAGGAAAGGCACACTATATCGAGGTATTTTCAGATGATGAGGAAGATGAAGAAGAAGAACCAAAAGGAAGTCACAGCACTAGAATAGAAAGAGATGATCCACCACCAGGAGCTAGGAATGGAGAATTTTCTCCAATTGGTGGAGCTCTTGCATCATTGAGAGGAGTACCCAAGTAATTGAACTCGAGGGTTTGAGGTTCCATCTTGGATAAGAGGGTTTCAATTTTGATTGATAATGGGGCTACCCACAACTTTGTTGATGCCCAACTAGTGCAGAGGAGGGCAATGCCCACTGATGATTTTGAGCAATTTTCTATTTTGGTCCCAGGAGATGGAACTATGTGGTTCATGCATTATGTTCCATCTTTATCTGTCACCATGGGGATGTATACATTTACTGATCACTTCTTTATGGTCCACATACCTAACACCAATGTGATATTGGGTGTGCAGTGGTTGATTACTTTCGGGAAGGCCACTACAGATTGGGAGACTTTGCAGATGGAATGGGTGGATAGAAAAATTGGCAAAGATCAGATGATTAGGGGCACACACACATATCCCTCATAAATAAATTCCACATGGAAAACAAAGATTGATTTGCACAGTGGAAGAAAGGATCTAACAGTCCCATCTATTATGCACATGACTTTGGCCCATGAGACATTATCGTTTTGTGGAAAACCACCTAGGAGGCCACCTGATCAGTAGTTGGTGAGAAATGTCTCACAACATGTTGCACCACTCATAGATCTAGGAGGAGTGGGAGCACTGGGAGGTAATGGTACAATGTTGAGAGACTTGGGTAAACTTAAGGAGGAGGGAGAAATTCTCCCAACATCATCATTACCCACTCTCACCTCAGATCTTGTGCTGAGAAAGGAGCAGAAGAGGGAGGATAACAACCTTCCATTATGTAACTTTGGCAAAGGATATGTCAAATAAGGGAGCAACCACATGACAAATTCTTTATATGATAGATCATTAGCACTATCACTTTGGAGGATAGATCCATATTGGAAATCCCAGCTATTGGTGGATTATTCCAAGGATATATTTACTTCCATGATACTTGATGACTAGCTATTAGAGGAGGGATATTAAGTTAGAGATGAGGTCATCTACTATCGTGGTAGGATATTCTTATATAGAGGTTCCAAGCTCAAGGAGAAGTTACTACATGCAGCACATGAACATTTCCTCTTCAGCCATACTTATTCCATGAGAGCATACCATACTATCATGGAGGGATATACTTGGGAAGGCTTTGAAGAGGAGATATATTAGCATTTGAGGAGATTCATGGACCATGTGGAGATGGAGGAGATACATAACTCTTTGATGGATTTATCATAGCCACCTCTTTCCTCTATGGGGATGAGAGGGTATCTATCTATGAGCCACTCCATTAGTACGAATGAATCATATGGTAAGGACCATGTTTTAATGCATAATGATTTATTTGATGAATATTTTCATTCCTTTACCATACATATGCAGGCCATTGCTCTAAGAGGGAGAATTCTTCCTTATAAACTTCATGGTCAAATTTGGGCCATAAACAGTGTTGAGCATGGCCACTCTTAATGATTTCTTAGATACTCGGCATAGATTAATCTTGTATAATTACAACAATATTTAGATACAAATTTGGTTGTTTATTATTCACCTGGTGACTCCACTGATGAATGTCTCATTATATAAGGAATTATGCAGGCAAGAAAATGAGAAAGCACCATGGAAAATACACGTATCAGAGTTTGAATCTTTTAAAGGAAGTTTTATTTTTCACTAAGGCTTAAGGGCCTTCCTCACTAGCCTCCCAATGGAATGAAACCTTCCTCCACTAAAAAACAAATCAGAAATCAATCTAGACTTATATATTGTGAGTGGAGTCCCCTCTTCATCAAGATTGTATTTGGTTGATAATGCAGATTTTATTTATGTAGGGGCACTCCTCCATAAATATATGCTTCCTCCAATTATTGCTTCATTGGGTCTTTTTCTTACTTGTGGGATGAGTCATTTTCATCTCATGCGAACTTGGGAGGAGCATGTCATGGAGGGATTGATTGGGATACACTTGGTATATGAGGAGAGCTTATCACATGGAGGTCTCACCAAGGAAGGAGGAGAAGAGTTGCAGCACTCACCTTTACAGTTGCTTGAGGATAAGAATCATTTGTGAGGGGAGGACTGTAATATTCCCAATTAACCATGAGATAGTTAGAATATTAAATTTTTTTTTTGCTTCTTTGTTTGATGAATAAGAGGGTATGGAGACCCATAAATCTCCTTAATAGGAATAAAATCACTCCTAATGTGAAGGAGGTCATCTTAGCAGCTTAATTAAGCACCCTTCTATGTGAAAAGGGTTTGGAGCAGGAAGACTAGGTCAAATTTGACCAAATTAACAGTGTTGTTATGGAGAAGTAGACTTTTATTGAGGGACAACACAATTTTGGAGGGAGATATAAGGCATGGAGATAGTGGCTTTAATGAGTGGGTCCAAGGGTGAGGAAGCTCACCACTTATATAAGGAATAGGATGGCAGCCATAGATTATCATGTTATGATTGGATTATTATTTTTTTTATGGTCTGTTAAGACTTGGGGCTCTCTTCATTTCTTTATCTAAGATTGCAATGCTTCTTAGCACAAGGGTGCTCCCAAGTGGGAATCCCACATTCATCCTCGGGGGACTTCGAGTGCCTACTCAGGAGAAATATTTAAACTACATTTCCACATTCCAGCATAAGGCCAAGCTACATCTTTCTTCAACAACGCAGTTTCTGCTTAAGGTTGTGTTGTGTTGCAGTGTGTAGAAGTGGAGGATTGTATTGGGTGTTTTTTGAGCTATATTTTCAGTGGAGGAAGGATTAATTCAATTGGGACGCTAGTAAGGAAGCTCCTTGGGCTTTATTAACATATTTGGCACTAGGCCAAGGTGTTTTTATCTCCTACAGTGTAGTATCAGTCTGCATCTACGTTATTTTAGGGAGGAGTTGCAGGAGTGGTTGCAGTGTCTGATTTGGGAGGCGATCTATTATGTGAAGGGGACATATTTTCATCCAGAGGATATATTGGAGAAGAGCTACATAATTATACATCATCTTCAGCCATATCTTCTCATTTCTGTTGTTGCATCAAATCTTCAGCCCTAGGGCTGCAACTCACATTTGTATATTCTGTGTATTTTCCGGAAACCCTCTTGGGTTGTCTTGGAAAGGTGATATAGTGCCTAGATCTATTGGTATAACATATTTTGAGGCATATATCAATATTTTTATCATTGTATGATATCCACCTATAGTTATGCGTGATATGACTGCACTGTAGCAACTCTCCAACATTTTTTTTAGTAGCAACAGCTCACTTTTTAGAGTGATTATTCATGGGAGGCTTGTTTGCTCCTATTGTATGATTTTAATCTCAATGTATTATGTGTATTTGCTGTGAATTTTCTGAATAAAGTGGTTCCATATTGGTCTCCTATGTTTATGCATTGATTTACACTACTATTTCCATTATTGTGTTCAAATATTGGTGCTTCCCTATTTGGGAATATTACACTTGTTCACCATCAAGAAATAGATTTCAATACCCAGGGAAAAATAATTTTGTGCCTTCATCCTCTATAATCATACCAGAAAATGTTGTAACTTAAGACACAATCCGTCATTTGTGAAAGGAATCAGTGCTTAAGATATTTTAAGAGTTTGTCATAGAAATAATTTTATTATGAGATCTCGGTTCTATCCCACTGGAAACTAGTTTTCTAAAACCCTTAAAGATCTAGAATAATAAAGGATTTCACAATGCCATTGAAAACTGATATCTGAATGGAAAAGAGTAACGGTAGGGGAAACTCAATTAATATGTTGTAAACACAGAATCTATTACTTTTAAGTTTAAGAGGAAATTCATGGAGAGAGGGGAAACTCAAAATAACATGTTGTAAACACAAAATCTATTACTTTAAAGTTTCAGAGAGAATTTGTAAAGAAAGGGGAAAATCGAAATAATATGTTGTAAACACAGAATCTATTACTTTTAAGTTTCAGAGAGAATTTTTGAAGGGAGAAGAGACAGAGTGAAGGAGAGCATATTAAGGCTATTTAACTCTAACTATTACTTACAAACGTAAATAAGAGACCAGGTGCTTCTTTACTTCACTTTATTCAAGGAAGGAACCACATAAAATGGCACAAGAAACGAAAATCACCATCACCAGTTGCACGAAACTTGCTACTTATTTCATTCACCCATCATAAAAAGGAGTAAAAAATGTAGTCCCCAAGAGGTCCAAAACTCGGAACCCTTCCTCTCTCTTTCCCTCTTCCTTAAATACAAACAAAAATAGTTTGTAACTTGTCGAGCTTCTTGAAACTCATAGACTACCCAAAACTATTAAACTACTTATTACATTGCAATCGAGGACACCATTGTAGCTTCAATCTTAACAAAAATAAAAATAAAAATAAAAATAACACTTGAATTATAATCCTCTTGCTGAATCTGAATTTTTGCTAATGTGTATCCTTCCATTTCGGCTGTGATGTCCTAACGGTCTGCACAAACACACTCCACTTGACTCTGCCCATGATTTTTCGTTTAGAACGTTGTCATCATGTCACCTACTACCCGACTCTACCTCTTCTTCTCGTACCTGTTGCATTCCATATTCTCTTCCCCTCTGTTCTGCATGGGGTCACTTACCCGAGTCCATTGACCGTGTTCATACTTTTTTCCATTATCAAGGTGTAACCACTTTCAAGACTTCTGCACATAGTTTCAAGTCTTTTTGCACCCGAATCTACTCCCGCATTCAACCTTTTCTTCATAAACCACCAAAATACTTGGACTTGAAATATATTCTATTCACCTCTTAAGAATGCATCGTGCCTGCTTTCTATCACATTTCGGTGTTTCACTGGTTATACGTTATAATCCTCCTTTTCATCCTCCGATGTGATTTAACATAGGAAATGATTTACATCCAGATTTCAAATCCTTAGGAATTCACCTTTGAAACTTGTTGAAGCCCCGAAAATCGGGTCTACAACAAGGGGGATACCCACCCGGTCCGGACCTTGGTTAGCAGCTCCTTTTCCGTTTGGTGTAGTGGGTCCGACTGGGGATAATGGGACCAGTTTCCCAATATGACCAGTGCTTTGTTTGAGATTTGATATTTTCTAAAATTCCTAATTAAAATGATTTTAATTTATTTCTAATCTATTCTTATGCAAACTGTATTCTAAGAAATATCTAATTCTAAACTAACCCGGGATGTAATCTTTCAATATATGCGATCTAAAAGGATTTCAGATAAAAATTGATAATAAATATCATTCAATTATTATGAGAAAAGAATTCAATAAAGATAAACTATTTCACATAAAAAGTTAGATGAAACAGTTGTGGAAAACATATCGCATATTAAGCTATTCATATATCAAGAATAAATAAATAATTATCACCGTACAAAAATTCCAAATGATAACTCAAATATTCAAACATTAACATATAAACAACTAAACATAAATATCACTTTTAACATAGAAACAGAAACAGTTAAGAGATAAAAGTACCATTTATAACTGGTTCTACTCATGAGCTAGAAGCAATAATGATTTATCTCTTCCTAATCCAACATCCATTAAGAGTACAGAAATGCAACATCAGTAACAGATATTAGACACAGATATCAATAAATCTCGTTCCATTCATTTATCAAAACCTCCTCTGAGGGTGCAGAAGTGCATGTTCTGAGGATAAGTTTTTGACAAATTTCAGGACCCTTCTCTAAATGCATGAGAAGGGTTTAAATACTAATGGCTAAAATCTAAAAATAGTTTATTACAAAAATTTAGGATTTGGTTTAAATGACCATCCTTTTTCTAGGCAAAAATATAGTAAAACTAAAACTAAATCTAAAAATAAAGACTATCAACTATCTACTTATGAATTTGATATTTGATCTTGCAAGCATCCAGCATTGTTTTGAGAAGAGGTGGTTGGCCGACTTCAGATTTCAACTTCCCCGAAAAGACAGAATCGGCAAGTGTACGAGCAATCTTCTCAGCAAAATTAATGATGCAATTAATCGCACTACATTGACTGTGTGGTTTCACTAGATATGTCCAGTAAGAATCCCAGTTTAATCTTGTCAGTCCTTGAATTGACTTTGCCTTTTCATCATCCTTTTGCCTCCATTCTGTTTGCAATTGTTGTGCTTGTGGAAGGTGTCCCGGAATAATTTCTGAAATCAAATTAACTTTGTGCAAATTTTCATTTACACAATCAGTAATATTTCCTGTTGCTGTAGCTGCTTCCTCTGTTGTTTTTTCTGCCTTTCTGATCTGTACATCCCAATTGTTGAAGAGCAGTTCTTTATGGATATCATTGATGATCGGTGCTCTTGCTCTTCTTCCTTCCTCTGTCTTTTTCCATGCCATATAATTAGTAACTCTTTCATTAGCTAGATCATAATCATGTCGTAATTCTATGACATGATTAGTGATTTTATCACTTTCTTGACAAAAAGAGTTGTATTGCGAGATTTTCTAGCATAATATGTCTTGTTGTTGCAGTAGTTATTTGTTCAAAGAAACAGACTCTGAAATAAACTCTGGAAGCTTAGGGTCATCTTTATGCTCCTCTTGGATAATTTTTATTTGTTTCTCTTTATCTGCCAAGCTTTTCTGATATCCAATTTGCATCTGTTGAAGCTCTTGTTGTAACTCTTCAAGTTTTATTTGTGCTTCACTATTAGCACGGGCTTGTTGCAATTGTTGTTGCAGAACTTGTATCTGATCTTCTTTTTCATTTAATAATAGCCTTACCTCGGATGCTTTTTCAATAGTTGCGGAGGCATAAAATCCTGTAATATGAGATAACTTGGTAAGATTATCAGTTGGATCCGTAGTATGATCCTTCCATAAGAAATCTAATTATTCTGCCTCAGTAGAGATTGAGCTCTCTAACTTTCTCTTTTTCCTATGCTTCCTCACTACTGCTTTATACTGTGGGCTGTAGAATACATCTAGAGGAGGAATGTCCTCTATATTAAGTACAATTTCAGAAGAGGGAGTGATAGGTATATGCTTAGTTTCTGTGACGTTGCCACTTATTCCCGTGCTCAAAACTTTTGTTGTCTGTATAGGGGTCTGTATATTCTGTCCTTCCACATTAAGCAATTGATTAAAAGTTTCCCATTCTTTGTCCAATTCAGTCCTGACTGTCGGTTACTGTACATTGAGAGGTGGAAGATTCAACTGTGGAGTGGTAAAAGTCTGTTGTTGTGAAAGCTCTTTTGATTGGGCTGTATCTTTCACTGAGCTTTCATCATTATCAATCTTTTTAGAATCCTCAGAAGTCTCTTTGTCAGATTTTGACTTTGACTTTTCTGTATCTGAGCTGCCACTAAGACTGACACTAGGAGTTGGTTCCCTTACGAGTTCCAAGCGTAAATTTTGCTAAAGGGATAGCAGTTACTCTTCTCTCTCTGTAAACTTTAAATTCCTGAAATTCTTTTGGGGATAACTGTGTTTGAGCTAAATGCAAAACTTCTTTAAATGAAAATTTTGTTTGAAACATATCATCAAAAGGATCTTCTTCTCCAGAAAACACTCTTACTTTGATTACAGTGGTGAAATTTTTAACAACATCAATTGGATCGAATAACCTTCTCAAAAACTTGAACAGTTGTAAGCATGTAATATTTCTTACCTCTTTGAATGCATGACCAACATCAAAAAATGAAAATGCTCCATAGGCTATGGTAAATTGTGGCCAAATGCACTTCTTCTTCTCCTTTAATTCCTTTGTTAAACCTCCTTCACCACAGTTTTGATAAGCAATCTCCTGAGCTACAAGTTTATCTGGAACATACAGGGGTAAAACATGGGGGCAAGCAGAACTTCCAAAATCCCTTACATAAGTAAACAAATCTTCTCCAAACCATCTTGCAATAGGGAGAATGTCGACTTCTGCTTCTGGGGATAACCTTGGAGCATCCTTATTATACAATATTTTGTACAGAGGCAGCATTATGCCATGGAAAATTTTGTAAAAATGAGGAACAAAATTTGATTCCCACAACTCTTTGTGATAGACATGAATAGGCAAGGGATCATGAATTTTCCATTGCCAACCCATCAAAGGGAATTTAGAAACAAAACAAATCGAATCCATAACATAGGCAGATAGATAAAAAGGAAGATAAATCCTCTGAGAAATAGTCCGTTTGGACCGGTAATTGAAAATAGCAGTGGCTAAATTATCAGACAAGATTTTGGCCTAGTCTACAATTGTAGCGTTAACAGCAGCATTCAACAAAGGGAGTCATTCAGGCAAGACCATATTTATGTCAGGCTTTCCAAAAATCCTGCATAACGTAGCAACAGCAAAACAATATGGAGAGGTGAGTGAACTAGTACTGTACATACTGTGTTTGTTTTTCTTCAATGGTTCCTCTCTTTTGGTCCATTCCTTGGTGCATTCCACCAAATTTTCATTTTCTCTGGCAAATTTCTCCATAAATTGTTTGTTGTAAGTCGCTTGAGGTTCCGGTAAGTGATACATAAGCCTCAAATCTTCTGTAGTGAATGACTCGATGAGTTCTTATCCTGGAGTTCTAAATTTCCTGTCTGAAATATCGGTGTTATCCAACACCCATTTTACCATATCTGTATACGAAAGAATTCTCGGTCTTGCTGCTATTCTATGCAGAAATGAACAAGCCAATTCTGTAAGAGACGCTTCAGAGGAATTACTTGATCCTGCAGTAGCCGTGACTTCCATTACCCTGGGATTTTCTTCTTCAAGGAAATTATGCATCCCTTCCCAAGTGGTGATACCGGCGTCCTTGTTGCAAGCAGTGTCTGGGTATAAGGAAGCCATCTCTTTGTTTTCAGCACTCGGAACTTTCTCTTTCTTACCCATAATGCTCTGTGAATGCTTTGTATATTCTTCTGTTTCTTCGCGCCTGCGGTGTTACGAATTAAGTGAGAGTAATGATATGAGAAAGGTGACGGGATAATTTTAAATGATGAAGGCAGATAAAAAATATTATTTTAAATGTGAAACAACCTTTCAATCAAAACAAAATCCTTTCCATCAATGATTAACAATCCATTCATTAATTTTGACATCAAAGCGCATAACGGATATTTATTTATGAAAAGATTTACTTTGGACAAAGCACTAGAAGAATCTGCGATAATGCGATTTGCTATGCAATATCGCAATATCGCAATATCGCGGATCGCAATCATCGGAAATCGCACATCCACAAATCGAAGTCTAATATCTTCGTGAGATCGCAATATCGCAAAATCGTGAAATCACAATTTCACAAAATATAACTTATCAAACAACTTTTCTGCGATATGCGGTTTGCGATCAATACTTTAATGTATAGTTCTTTGGGATCGCGCTATCGCAATATCACGGAATTGCAATTTTAAAAGATTATGTTTTTACAAAGGATATCCACTTTTTGCGATGGATGCGGTATTTTTCTTCAAAGAAAAATTATGTTTTGATCTATCATAAACTTAAGTTTATTTTAAAGATGTTCAAAGGAATTTCCCTAAGTTATGATAGTAAGTTTTATTTGAGAAAGGAAATAAATACTAATTAATTTTTTTGGATTTTTTGACTAAGGGTCCCCACTTATTTAGTATTATTACTAATATTAAATAAGAAGGGGGGTTGTTGCTGGCCACAACAATTGGCGATTCACTTGGAAGAACCAGTTATCTCTGCATTTCTTTTGAATTTTCTAAATTTTTCAAAACAGAAAATTTTCCAGAAATTCAAACTTTATTATAAAAAGACAAAGTACATTATGCTTTAATCTATAAATGATATTTCATTCCTTCTATATTCAACTTTTGATTATTCACTTCCTCAAGCTAGTCCTTGTATTTACATCAGTCATTACTTGGTTTAAAAACATAAAAACAAAGGCTTCTCTATAAATCAGCTTTAAATATGCTCATTTGTCATAGATAGAGCCACTGCTGCCAGCAAGTGTTTATAGCCTCGATAGGGTTACCTGTTACCCAGAAATGATCCTGTATCCTACTTAGAGAAATATACAATTTTCAAAGAGAAATCCATATTCACACTTATTGCTTTTGCTTTTCTTTTTTATTCTTAAAGAACAATGTCTTGGTTTTGGTAGCCAACTCATGACAATGCCATTCACTTGATTTATAACTTTGCTGAACAAGCTAGCTTGTGATGAGACCAGGGTCTTTTGATTGCAACAATCTTGAGTCATTGCCCTGTTATGGTATGCAGTATTGGCAAAGTCAGCAAGCTATAATATCTATGATCATGATAAGTCGGCTCGTGATGAGACCTCTTACTCTTTAAGTTAAAAAGTGTATCATTGGATAATTCTTTGAAGATTGTAATTTTCCAAGCGGGGAGGAAATCATTGTTTCCTTAAGATAGCTCTGGACGACAATGGTAGAGTTTTTTGCAAGGAACTTTTCTATAGAGAAACTTTGTTTTGCTATTGATACCTTTCATTGAATTGATATAAAACAATTTTTCACTAAAAGTTGCCTTTCATCAAAGTTTTCAAAGTTGAAACTAGTATCATTTCTAGGCTAAAGTTTTTAACTGTATCTTTGAATAATAATGATCAATATTCTGAAAAGAATTCTATTTATAAAAGTAGAAAAAAAACAAATTTAAAAAGAGAATTTATCTCTTCTTTGTGAATTCCAAATGTAACCATTAACAATTCGTTTTATTTTGACAAATAAAGAAAACTAATATACAAAATAGAAGAATGATCTCCTACGGAAAATATTTTTTAAGAATTTGTCCATTAACAGGTAAAGACTCTCTTTTGCCTGTTAAATCCTATAACATAAAAGTAGATGGACTTATGATTTCTGCAATTTGAAAAGGACCAAGCCACATTCGTTGAAATTTTGTATGTTTTCCTTTTTTCTCATGAGCCTTGTCCCATTTTAAAACAAGATCTCCAACCTGAAAGTCTTTTTCGGTTATCATGTTTGAATCAAAGGAAGCTTTTACTAATGCTTGATGATGAGCACGAGTTATTTTGGCTTTTTCTCGTTGTTCTTATAACCTAATTATTTCCATCTGTCTTAGTTGCAAGGAAGAAGTTGGTGCTTCATCTATATATTGAACTAAGGCCAAAGAAGGAATTGCTAAATGAGTTTGAAGAACTACTTCTTTCCCATAAACTAAATTAAAGGGAGAAGTGCCAATAGAAGCCTTCTGTGTTATTCGATCCGCCCATAAAGCATATATTAAAGACTTATGCCATTTTTTATGATTTTGATCAATGGTTCGCTTAATGATTCTAATTAAGTTTTTATTTGTGGATTCAGCTAACCCATTTCCCTGTGGATAATAGTTGGCAGAATATTTAAGTTTAAAACCTCTCTTGAGTGCAAATTCAGTCATAGCATTACCAGAAAAATATGATGCATTGTCAAATGCTAAAGCAGAAGGTAAACCAAACCTGGTTATTATGAACTGATCTATGAATTCAATGATATGCTCAGCATTAGCAGTCTTGAGAGGAACTGCTTCTACCCATTTCGTAAAATAATCAGTTGCGGTAATAATATACTTATGTTGCTTAGAAGAGTGAGGAACGATCTCACCTATTATGTCCAATCCCCATTGATCAAAAGGTTGTTCAATGTTTACTAGTTGTAATGGAAATGATGGTTTCTTTTGTCTTCTAGCTGCGGTTTGACAAATTCGACATCTTCTTACATAGCTATGTGAATCTTTAAATAAAGTGGGCCAGTAATAGCCTGCGCGAAGAATTTTATGTGCAGTAGCATCTCTAGCATAATGTCCACCTGCTGGTCCATCATGAAGTTCCTGCAAGACTTTTTCAGCTTCAGATTTCTCCAAACATCTAAGAAGAACATAATCATAATTCATTTTAAAAAGAACATTGTTTACAAGATGATATTGTTTAGCCTTCAACCTTGAAGCTCTTTTCTTGGTGTGATTGAGATTTGGAGGAGCATATCCATTCTTTAGATAAAAAATGATATCAGCATATAATGATTCAACATCATTTATGTTTACCTCATACGTTTGTATCTCTTCAGATGATTTCTCAGAAATCTGTGATGCTCCAGCTAGTATTTTGCAAAAGCCTTGACCTCTAACAATATTTGCTGGTTTGATCTCAACATCATATTCTTCTAAGGCAGTAATCCAATTAGCTCTTTTCTCACCCACATATTTTTGGACTAAAATATTTCTGACCACTGGAAATGGTACAATGATTTTTGTATGGGTTTTAAGTAAAAAGGGTTTGAAATACTTAATTTCTTTGAAAATAGCGTAAGCTTGTTTCTCCACATCTGATTAATTCAACTTAGCTCCCTGTAAATTTGAACTGAAGAAAGCAATCGGGGCTTCTGCTTTGTCATGATTTGCTTGAGTGAGAATCGCAGCATAAGATTTATCAGAGACAAATGTGTACAAAATAAAAGGATCGAAAAAATTTGGAGTTGCTAAAGATGGAGCATTAATGATTGCTTGGTTGATTAGATTGAATGCCTCATATTCATCTTGGCCCCATTTGAAGTTTGAATTATTTTTAATCATTGCTTGTAAAGGAGATACAATTCTTGAAAAATCTGGTACAAATCTCTTTACAAAATTAATTCGACCGAGGAAATATTGCATAGCTTTCTTGTTGTGAGGTAATGATATTTCAAAAATCTCCTTGATTCTATTAGGATCAATATGAATTCAAGATTTTGACACTATGAATCCAAGAAGTTTTCCTTCACTTAAGGCAAAAAAGGATTTTTTTGGGTTAAGTGAAATTCCATACCTTTGACAACGTTGGAAGATCTACTTCAAATCTCTAAGATGATAGCTTTGTTTTTTAGAATATACAATTATATCATCCAAATAAATTACCAGTGATTTGTTAACTAATCCCTTGAAAGCGATGTCCGTGGCTCTTTGAAATGTAGCACTAGCGCTGATCAGACCAAAAGGCATATTTTGATATGCATAAGTGCCCCATTTGGTTCTGAATGTAGTTTTCAATTGATCATCTGGATGAACTAACACTTGGTTGTAGCCAGAGAAACCATCTAAGAAAGACATTAATTCTGATCCTGCAACTGCCTGTAATATTTGCTCCATGGGAGGCAAAGGAAAATTATCTTTTTCGCAGGCTTTATTAAGATTTCGAAAGTCAATGCAAATTCTAATATCTCCATTTTTCTTTCTAACAGGAACCATATTGAAAACCCATTTAGAATGTCGAACAAGAAAAATAATTTTGGCTTTCAATAACTTATTGAGTTCAGATTTGATTTGATTTTCTAGATTGGGATGGATTTTTCTCAGCTTTTGTTGTACAGGTTTCTCATCATTCATCATTGGGATAGTATGTTTGATGATAGAAGTGTCATAAGTTTTGAGTTCATCATAGTTCCAAGCAAAGACACTTTTATATTGTTTCAAAAGACGCACATATGCTAATTTTTCTTCAGGAGTTAGACCAAGGCCTATGTTGATATTCTGTGGTTTGGTATCAGTTCCTAGATTTACTAATTCATAATTCAAAGTTGAACTTTGTAATTTTGAATTGGTAGATCTTTTAAATCATTCTTTCAAATCATAAAGGTCTTCTAATTTGACAATTGACTTTCGAATAGCATTATTAGTGCTATCATGTTGTAATTGTTTGTCATGTTGATCTTCATCAATTATCTGATTGGTATAAGATCCTTCAGATGTGAGGAAGCTTACAATATCAGGATCATCGTTGAAAATTCTCCAATTGGTAACGTTATTAGGAATCGAAGGTCTAAATATTAATTCAATTGAAAATCAATCGGGACTAAAGTCTTCTGCAGGGATAAGCTTAGAGGCTACATTGGCTAAGAGGTTTGCACTAGCATTCTGGATTCTAGGAATTGGTGAAATATTGAATGCTATAAAATGTTCAGTCAGATCTTGAACTAAAGATTGATAATGCTTTAAATGACCTGATAAACAATGTATATTATTGTGTACCTGTTTGATTACAATTTATGAATCTCCGAAAACTTGCAGATATTTGATATCCAATCTGATTGCTTTATATAACCCTTGGATTAAAGCCTCGTATTCTACAGTATTATTAGTGCACTCAAACTCAAGTCTACAGGTTAGCATAATCTCGTTTCCCTCTGGACTAACCAACACGCATCCTGATCCTACTCCTTCATTAGACTTAGAACCATCAAAAAATAATTTCCAAAATAAAGATTTATTTACAGGAGTATCTACAAAATTGATACATTTAGAACTGTCTGTTTGAGAAAAATTTTCTATTTGAGATAAAGAGAATGTTCTAAATAAGGTGAAGTGTGAGCATTGAAATTTCCTAAGAAAGAATCAACTGAATAATTGCCAATGATATTATTGTTGTATGCAACTAGTTCATTCTCTCCTTCCAGTTCTATTACTATCTATTTCTGATGCTTTTCTCGTTCAACCTTTATCTGATTTGGTTTACCATTGTAAGGAAGCCACATGTGCGACCAATCGGTTGCAAAGTGTCCATGAAGTTTTTCTGACCAATCTCTACTAAGAATTAAGCCATAAAATTCTCGAATATCTGCAACTAAAATATCAATGACTTGACATACCTTGGGATTTGATGACAGCCTTATGGTAACCTGATTTAATTTTCCAATCACTTCGACTTGCGATCGATCTAACTGTACTATGCACACAACAGATTTTTGTGGTTGAACGTTCAATTTTGCACATACTGATTTTGGTAGAATATTAGATGAAGCTCCAGAATCCACTAAACAGTTATGCAAATTTTTATTAAAAACTTCATAAGTAAGAAGAAATGGAGGAGTATGAGATCTGGACCTTCCTCCAATTAAAGCGATATTTTCAAGGTCAACTTTACTGATCGAATTAGTTGGAGGTCTTCCCATGTCATTGGAAGCTTGAGAAATTACAGGGTCGGGCAAAGGTTTTTCTAGTATAGCATGTAATTCTTTCAAAAGTACTTTTTGCTGGTGTTTTAACTTGCTCAATTCATAAAAAGTGATGTTAGCCCTAGTTTTCTTCATATCTTCTATAATGTTATATTCCATTTCATCCGGAACAATCAGTGTTCTTGATGGAATTGATGAATCTGTTTGGACTGGGCTAGTTTGAATTTCTTTGGATGTTGTTTTCTTGGGTGCAACTTTATCCTTAACCAATGAGCTTGCGCTCTTTGGTTTAGGAGTAGATTGAGGAGGATCAAGTTGATTTCTACTTCTAGTGCTAACCGCAGATGCTTCTTGGTCTTCCTCATCTGGGAGGATGAAATCCCATATGCCTTGTACTTCTACCACCTCTTCTTCATCAGTAGTTTCTTCAGTAACAGTCTCTTCTTCTTCTTCTGCTTCTGATTCAGCATTTGTAATAGCATTTGGTGGTTTTGAATCAGTTGAAGGATTTCTTCTAAAAGGCTTGAAAGAATTTTTAGAAGATGTTTCTGCTACTTGTTTCTTGATATCAACCATTTCATTGGACATGGTTTTTAAAACTTTTTGCAATCCTTCTAAATCAAATGGATCTTTTGGTTGTTTTTTCTTGGGATCTTCCTTAAAAGCAACCTTCTTGGATTTTCGTTCTTCTATTACATTTTTATTTTCTAAAGCAATGATTCATTTCTCTACTACTATTACTTCCTTCATATTGTCTGCTAAAGTTGTTTTATTAGCCCTATCAACAAAGATTGCTATGTTTGATGGCAAAGCAGAAATGTACCATTCACTTCGCACTTCTTCACTAGGCTTGGAAGCAGTAGGAATTTTGTTTAATAATTTATTGAAACGAGAATTGAAATCCTTGACAAGTTCTTTTGAATCAGCTCTAAGATTAGAAAAATCATTGATAAATGTTGTTGTAGACCTGTCATCACCAAAATTAGTTAAAAATTGATCTTGAAAGATATCCCAACTAGTAATAGATCCAGATGGTGATGAAAAATACCATGATCTAGTTGCTCCTTGTAGGGTATAAGGAAAAAGTCTGACAACAGCATCTTCATTAACAACTCCATTTAGATTTATGGATAACATAAATTTGATTATATGTTCTTCTGCTAGCATGCCTACTTCAGGATTAAACTTAGGTAGCCATTTTTCAGGATGGGTCGGTATTTGACTCAAGGGTGTAGGCATTAAGACTACCCCTGGATTATTCCACGGCATTTTGGCCATCACTGAACTACTAACAGATGAAAATGCAGATGATAATATTTGTGACTGTGAAGATGAAGATATTATGATTTGAGAAGGAGATGTGGAAGATTGAGTAGAATGATGGAAAGTATTATGGAGTGGAGGAGTGGGCGGTTGACTTCGCGATGAAGTGTTTGAGAAGGATGATGATGATGAAAGAGTCTCAATATCAGACCCTTTGGGTGATTTCCTAGATCTTTTTCTTGTAGGTAGAGGTAACTCAGTTGGTTTAATTCCAAGCTTTTCACTCTGTAATCTAGTAAGAGGATGAGCAGGATTATATTGCGAAGTCACACTGCCTTGAGATTTATCAGATCTTTGAGGTGATATTGAAAATCGCTGAAGTTTATGAATCAAAGATTCGACTTCAGGAGGTTCAATAGCAGATTCTTATGAAAAGTCAGGGTTTGTGGCAGTGTCTGTTCTTCTTTCAACTTCTGGTTCTAGATTTAAAATTTTTTAGTATGATGGAGAAGTCGAGGAAGATGGTGAGGGTGATTTACTCTCAGAATGGTATTTAGATTTAGATTCACTTGCCATTCATAGTTGGAGGCCCTCCTTCTAGCGCCAAAATATGTTGAAGCCCCGAAAATCGGGTCTACAACAAGGGGGATACCCACCCGGTACGAACCTTGGTTAGCAGCTCCTTTTCCGTTTGGTGTAGTGGGTCCGACTGGGGATAATGGGACCAGTTTCCCAATATGTGTGTGTGTGTTTGAGATTTGATATTTCTTTTCTAAAATTCATAATTAAAATGCTTTTAATTTATTTCTAATCTATTCTTATGCAAACTGTATTCTAAGAAATATCTAATTCTAAACTAACCCGGGATGTAATATTTCAATATATGCGATCTAAAATGATTTCAGATAACAATTGATAATAAATATCATTCAATTATTATGAGAAAATAATTCAATAAAGATAAACTATTTCACATAAAAAGTTAGATGAAACAGTTGTGGAAAACATATCGCATATTAAGCTATTCATATATCAAGCACAAATAAATAATTATCACCGTACAAAAATGCCAAATGATAAACAACTAAACATAAATATCACTTTTAACACAAAAACAGAAATAGTTAAGAGATAAAAGTACCATTTATAACTGGTTCTACTCATGAGCTAGAAGCAATAATGATTTATCTCTTTCTTAATCCAACATCTATCAAGAGTACAGAAATGCAACATCAGTAATAGATATTAGACACAGATATCAATAAATCTTGTTCCATTCATTTATCAAAACCTCCTATGAGGGTGCAGAAGTGCATGTTCTAAGGATAATTTTTTGACAAATTTCAAGACCCTTCTCTAATTGCATGAGAAGGGTTTAAATACTAATAACTAAAATCTAAAAATATTTTATTACAAAAATTTAGGATTTGGTTTAAATGACCGTCCTTTTTCTAGGCAAAAATATAGTAAAACTAAAACTAAATCTAAAAATAAAGACTATCAACTATCTAATTATGAATTTGATCTTTGATCTTGCAAGCAACCAGCATTGTTTTGAGAAGAGGTGGTTGGCCGACTTCAGATTTCAACTGCCCCGAAAAGACAGAATCGACAAGTGTAGGAGCAATCTTCTCAGCAGAATTAATGATGCAATTAAGCGCACTGCATTGACTGTGTGGTTTCACTAGATATGTCCAGTAAGAATCCCAGTTTAATCTTGTCAGTCCTTGAATTGACTTTGCCTTTTCATCAGCCTTTTGCCTCCATTTTGTTTGCAATTGCTGTGCTTGTGGAAGGTGTCCTGGAATAATTTCTGAAATCAAATTAAATTTTTGCAAATTTTCATTTACACAATCAGTAATATTTCCTGCTGTTGTAGCTGCTTCCTCTGCTGCTTTTTCTGCCTTTCTGATCTGTACATCCCAATTGTTGAAGAGTAGTTCTTTATGGCTAACATTGATGATCGGTACTCCTGCTCTTCTTCCTTCCTCTGTCTTTTTCCATGCCATATAATTAGTAACTCTTTCATTAGTTAAATCATAATCATGTCGTAATTCTACGAAATTATTAGTGATTTTATCACTTTCTTGACAAAAAGAGTTGTATTGCGAGATTTTCTGGCATAATATGTCTTGTTGTTGCAGTAGTTGTTTGTTCAAAGAAACAGACTCTGAAATAAACTCTGGAAGCTTAGGGTCATCTTTGTGCTCCTCTTGGATAATCTGTACTTGTTTCTCTTTATCTTCCAAGCTTTTCTGATATCCAATTTACATCTGTTGAAGCTCTTGCTGTAACTCTTCAAGTTTTATTTGTGCTTCACTGTTAGCACGGGCTTGTTGCAATTGTTGTTGCAGAACTTGTATCTGATCTTCTTTTTCATTTAATAATAGCCTTACCTCAGATGCTTTGTCAATAGTTGCGGAGGCATAAGCTCCTGTAATCTGAGATAACTTGGTAAGATTATCAGTTGGATCCGTAGTAGGATCCTTCCATAAGACATCTAATTGTTCTGCCTCAGTAGATATTGAGCTCTCTAACTTTCTCTTTTTCCTCTGCTTCCTCACTATTGCTTTATACTGCGGGCTGTAGAATACATCTAGAGGAGGAATGTCCTCTATATTGAGTACAATTTCAGAAGAGGGAGTGATAGGTATATGCTCAGTTTCTGTGACATTGCCACTTATTCCCATGCTCAAAACTTTTGTTGTCTGTACAGGGGTATATATATTATGTCCTTCCACATTAATAAATTGATTAAAAGTTTCCCATTCTTTGTCCAATTCAGTCGTGACTGTCGGTTGCTGTACATTGAGAGGTGGAAAATTCAACTGTGGAGTGGTAAAATTATGTTGTTGTGAAAGATATTTTGATTGGGCTGTATATTTCACTGAGCTTTCATCATTATCAATATTTTTAGAACGCTCAGAATTCTCTTTGTCAGATTTCGACTTAGACTTTTCTGTATCCGAGCTTCCACTAAGACTGAAACTAGGAGTTGGTTCCCTTGCCGGTTCCAAGCGTAAATTTTCCAAAGGGATAGCAGTTAGTCTTCTCTCTCTGTAAACTTTCAATTCCTGAAATTCTTTTTGGGATAACATTGTTTGACCTAAATGAAAAACTTCCTTAAATGAACATTTTGTTTGAAACATATCATCAAAAGGATCTTCTTCTCCAGAAAACACTCTTACTTTGATTGCAGTGGTGAAATGTTTAACAACATGAATTGGATCAATTAACCTTCTCGAAAACTTGAACAGTTGTAAGCATGTAATATTGCTTACCTCTTTGAATGCGTGACCAACATAAAAAAATAAAAATTCTCCATAGGCTATGGGAAATTGTGGCCAAACACCCTTCTTCTTCTCCTTTAATTAATTTGTCAAACCTCCTTCACCACAGGTTTGATATGCAATCTCCCGAGCTACAAGTTTATCCGGAACATACAGGGGTAAAACATGGGGGGAAGCAGAACTTCCAAAAATCCTTACATAAGTAAACAACTCTTCTCCAAACCATCTTGCGACAGGGAGAATGTCGACTTCTGCTTCCGGGGATAACCTTGGAGCATCCTTATTATACAATATTTTGTACAGAGGCAGCATTATGCCATGGCAAATTTTGTAAAAATGAGGAACAAAATTTGATTCCCACAACTCTTTGTGATAGACATGAATAGGCAAGGGATCATGAATTATCCATTGCCAACCCATCAAAGGGAATTTAGAAACAAAAAAAATTGAATCCATAACATAGGCAGATAGATAAAAAGGAGAATAAATCCTCTGAGAAATAGTCTGTTTCGACCGGTAATTGAAAATAGCAGTGGCTAAATTATCAAACAATATTTTGGCCCAGTCTACAATTGTAGCGTTAACAGTAGCATTCAACAAAGGGACCCATTCAGGCAAGACCATATTTATGTCAGGCTTTCCAAAAATCATGCATAACATAGCAGCAGGAAAACAATATGGAGAGGTGAGCGAACCAGTACTGTACATACCGTGTTTGTTTTTCTTCAATGGTTCCTCTCTTTTGGTCCATTCCTTGGTGCATTCCGCCAAATTTGCATTTTCTCTGGCGAATTTCTCCATAAATTGTTTGTTGTAAGTCACTTGAGGTTCCGGTAAGTGAGACATAAGCCTCAAATCTTGTGTAGTGAATGACCTGAAGAGTTATTGTCCTGGAGTTCTAAATTTCCTGTTTGAAATATCAGTGTTATCTAACACCCATTTTACCATATCTATATACGGAAGAATTCTCGGTCTTGCTGCTATTTTGTGCAGAAATGAACAAGCCAATTCTCTAAGAGATGCTTCAGAGGAATTACTTGATCCTGCAGTAGCCGTGACTTCCATTACCCTAGGATTTTCTTCTTCGAGAAAATTATGCATCCCTTCCCAAGTGGTGATACCAGCGTCCTTGTTGCAAGCAGTGTCTGTGTATAAGGAAGCTATCTCTTTGTTTTCAGCACTCAAAACTTTCTCTTTCTTACGCATAATGCTCTGTGAATGCTTTGTATATTCTTCTGCTCCTTTGCACATACGGTGTTACAAATTAAGTGAGAGTAATGATATGAGAAAGGTGACGGGATAGTTTTAAATGTTGAAGGCAGATAAAAAATATTATTTTAAATGTGAAACAACCTTTCAATCAAAACAAAATCCTTTCCATCAATGATTAGCAATCCATTCATTAATTTTGACATCAAAGCGCATAACGGATATTTATTTATGAAAAGATTTACTTTGGACAAAGCGTTAGAATAATCTGCGATAATGCTATCTGCGATTTGTTGTGCAATATCGCAAAATCGCAATATCGCAGATCGCAATCATCGCAAATCGCAATCTAATATCTTCGCAAGATCGCAATATCGCAAAATCGTGAAATCGCAATTTCACAAAATATAACTTATCAAACAACTTTTCTGCGATATGCGATTTGCGATCAATACTTTAATGTATAGTTCTTTGGTATCGCGCTATCACAATATCGTGGAATCGCAATTTTAAAAGATTCTGTTTTTACAAAGGATATCCACTTTTTGTGATGGATGCAGTATTTTTCTTGAAAGAAAATTTATGTTTTGATCTATTATAAACTTAAGTTTATTTTAAAGGTTTTCAAAGAAATTTCCCTAAGTTATGATAGTAAGTTTTATTTGAGAAAGGAAATAAATAATAATTAATTTTTTTGGATTTTTTGACTAAGGGTCCCCACTTATTTAGTATTATTACTAATATTAAATAAGACGGGGGGTTGTTGCTGGCCACAACAAAACTACATCACATCTGGGCCCTTTATTGCACTTCGTAAGTTCAATAATTTCACAATATTTGTGATTTTGCGATTTCGAAAATCGCCCTGAAAACCTTATCACATGCGTTGTGTGATATATTTCACATCACATCGCCACCTCCCATCTTTATCACATCGCAACTCAAATCACTAATCGTGCAAATACTTAGCTATAAACACAAAAATTGTCAATGTGCGATATGCTCCAACCGTCTTCTGTGATATGGTTCGTCCATCGCTCACTATCATTTCTATGACTTGATCCTCATCATCCATCTCTTCTTCACTCTAGTTTTTCGACTTGACCCTCATGCTCACGACTTTCTCCTTTTTCTGACTTGACCTGTTGAACTACACATGCCCTTGTGCACTGCTCTAAACAAAAACTAGCTTGACTCTGTCCATGCGTTCACTACTCCTTCACGCCTTTTCTTCTTTGGTTTTGGTTTGAGTGCACATGTGATGATGAATCCGCATTGAGATTGTGGTTATCCTTTCAAGCATATTATATTTCTTCCTAAAATTTTAACAATTGTTCCTCAATAACCTTGAATTTCTCAGAACCTCTCTTGACTTTTAGTTGAGTCAAATTAGGCTACAATAGCACCAATAGGTCCTAGCGATACATTAGTTTGAAGGCCAATTTAATTAATTAAATTGGTGCAGTGTCTAATTTACTTTTCTCTTAATTAAATTGGACAATAAAATGTAATCTCATCTCATGATCACTTGTAATAGCTAACTGAGTGTGATAAGCTAAGTTAGCTCATGTATTTCGAGTTGAGGGTGGTTGCTGAGGCATGAAGAGTAATTCTATTAGTTATGGATTTTGAATTGTAGTTGGTGCATTATTTTAATGCATGAGTAATTAGTTAACTTATTTAGGTGAGTTAGACTCAGTTGAACTAGTTGTAACTGTTTGTTGCACTAGTGAGAGATCAAGTGAATTAAATGTTATTTAATTCAAAATTCAGTGATCTACCATGAAATTGATGATTTACTATTAATAGTTTCATGCATTTGAGTTCCAGTGGAGACCCAAATGAGACAAGGGTTAAATGGATGTTAACTATCGTTTTGTGATTAGTAGGTTGCCCGCATGCAACCAAACATCCATTGGATTGCCCACAATCCTTGCACAATTTTGGAAGGCCAAAACTCCTAAAGAATAGGGATTTCATTCATCAGGAATTGCACAAGAAAGGTAGGTTTTTTAGAGGCTGAGAATTGGCTAAGTGTTGGTTAGTTTTGTCGAGGACAGTGTGTGACAGTTGTGAGAGTGAAGGAAACTCTTGTAGAAAAGTTCATTGTAATTATTTCATGATTCCATGGTGAATATACAATAGAATATAGACGGGTTTTGAGCAGCAATATTTCCTCGAGAAATTATCTGCATTGTGGTTTGATTTGATTCTTTCTTTGCTTAATGTGATTGGCGATAGTGTTTAATTTTCACAATTGATTTGTAGAAGGATTCAGTATCTAGCTTTAGTACATTTTTAGATTGGATTGAATCCATTGATATACATATGGTTGTATCATTTCTACATGGTATGAGAGCGAAGGAAATCACTATCGTGGAGGAGAAGCTGAGCTTTTGACTGAATAAAATTCGAATTTGAAAAAGGTATTCTTGGTGTGACAGGCGGTCAACATCGAAATGGATTTCAATGGCTTGAGATTGGAGTATGCACTCAAGGGCATCTCTAACAATATTGTGTGGAAAGACAAGATGGAGGCAGTAATGGAGGACAATGGGTTGAAATAATTCCTTGATAATGATGTTCTGAAACCCATTGTAGAAGATGCTGCAAATCTTGATGCTTGGTAAAACAAGGTTGAAAAGGAGAGGAGGATCTTATTGGAATGAGTACAAGACAATTTTAGAGCAGCAGTGATCAAAGAAAATTGGCACTGAAGGACAAGCTTAGGAAAATCAAAATGGATAAAGGCGACACTATGCCGAAATATTTCACAAATTTTGTCTAATGTTGGGATGAGCTTGGGAGCGTCGGAATTACTGTCGCAGATGATGACTTGGTGAGCCTACCTCTTCTAGGACTTACCGAGAGTTGGCATAGTTATCAGGACTCTATCAATGGAAGGGAAAAGTTTCCAGATTGGGAACAACTTTGGTCATATTTGGTTCAAGAGGAATTCAGGAGGAATACATCTAAGCATGATGACAAAGAAGATTGCAGTTTCACTTCCAAGGAGAAGAAAGGGAAAGGAAAGAAATTTCATTCCAAATATGAGACCGGAAAATATGGCAAGAAGCGTGACATGTCCAGAGTGAAGTGTTTTCACTGTCACGAGCATGGACATTATGCAACTAATTGTAAACAAAAGAAGAAGAAAAATAAGGCTTCAAGATCTGCAGATGGTGAGGCTTTGGCCTCGCAATTTGAGCTTGACTTATCGCTCATTGCATGCATGGTGTCAAGTGCAATGGGATCGGTGTGGTACTTGGATAGTGGTGCATCGTTTCACATGACAAGATACAAAGAAAATTTTAGTAGCTTGGAGGAGAAGGACCTCCAGATGCATATCGAAATGGGTGATGACAGGTGGTACAATGCTACCAATATTGGTACAGTTACCTTCGAGAGATAGGCAAGTAAACCCTTTCAATTAAAATATGTTATGCATGTACCAGGCTTGAAGAAAAATTTACTCTCAGTCACAATGTTGGAGGATAGAGGCTATGATGTTGTTTTCAGTGAAGGAAAAGCTTTCCTACGGCACAAAACAACAGGACAAACCAAAAATATTGGGATTCATGTGAATAACCTCTATAAACTTGATGTGTATAGTTGCACAACATTGATGGGTAAGGCGGAAAAAGTGGTGAGCCGAGATGAGGGTGAGTAATGGAACAGGAGATTGGGCCATCTACACCACTGAGCCTTGAAAGTCATGCAGCATATTTCTACAGGTCTTCACAAAGGTACTCTTACATAGTCAAACACATACAAGGGATGTACTACGGGGAAGTATGCAAAGGCCACTTTTCCTGAGAAGGAGAAACGAGAATTAGAAATCCTTGAGAGAGTTCACTCAGACGTGTGTGGACCATTATCTACTACTTCGACAACAAAGCATAAGTACTATGTGATATTTTTTTATGACTTTTCTAGAAAGTGTTGGATCTACTTCATGAAAAAAAAAGATCAGACGTTTTCAAAATTTGTTGAGTTCAAAGCACTAGTGGAGAAAGACACGGGGAAGCATGTGAAGGCTCTTAGGAGCGAAAATGGTGGTGAGTACATCTCCAATGAATTCTATAACTTCTGTAGCAAATAAGGAATTCAGAGAGAGTTTATTGCGCCTCATAAGCCATAGCAGAATGGGGTCACAAAAAGAAAGAATAGAAAAATTGTGGGTGGAGCACGAGAGATGTTGCATGATCATGTCCTACCATTGCATCTATGGGCGGAGGCATGCAACACATTGGTATTTGGGAAAAACTTCTTTCCTCATAGGATACTAGGCATGAGTATACCATAGGAGGATTTTACTGGTAAGAAACTTGATGTTTCATATTTTAATATTTTTGGCTCATTTGTTTATGTGCATGAGAGCAAAGATGCCAGGAATAATCTCTAACCAATTATTGAGATTGGTATATTTTTGAGGTACACTAAAACTCCCCACAACTATTGTGTGTATTTTCCAAATAACAAGATGAATGTTGTGAGACGAGATATAGAATTTGATGAGGAGAAATACATGCGATTGTCCCTTGAAAGGGAGTTGGATTTGCATGCAAAGGAGGAACTCTTGGTTCCAAAGAATGAACCTCAACATGTGGAGCAGCCACATGAGGAGGATCATGGAGTAGCAGAAAACACTCATGCAGAGCCATCCACCAAAAATGGTAGAAGGCGCACCACGAAAGTTGATAGATTGGGACTTGTTGCAGTAGAGAATGTAGGAGCCCCTATTTCACTGCGCAGACAAAGAGATTCTCCAGACAGGTTTACTGGATACATGGTTCTTATGAGCAAGTGTATTGTGACAGAGCCATCTTCCTTTGAGAAATTAGTGTAGCAACCAATTTGGGTTGACCCTATGGTATAGGAGTATGACTACATTTCCAATAACAGTACATGGGAGGTTGTCCCAAGACTAGTCGGAAAATCAGTGGTTGGATCTAGATGGATCTATAAGGTGAAGCAAGCAATGGATGGGAGTGTGGAGAAGTAAAAGGCCAGATTTGTGGCCTGGGGATTCTCACAAGTTCAGGGGATTGACTGTGAGGATAATCTCGCACCAGTCATTAGGTACTCTTCTATTAGATCAATCGTTGCACTCTCAGCGTAGATGGGTGGCGCATTCATCAGATGAATGTCAAAATTGTGTTTCTCAATGGATTTATTGAGGAATAAGTGTACATATAGCAGCTAGAATGTTTTGAGATATTTGACAGTGAGTCGCATGTGTGTCGACTCAAGAGAGCACTATATGGGCTGAAGCAAGCACCTCGTTCTTGGTACACTCATATTTTCATCTATTTCACTCGATTGGGCTTCACCAAAAGTGAAGCGGATGCAAACATGTACCATATTTGGGTTGATGGTAAGCTCTTGATTATCATAATTTATGTTGATGATCTAATTTTTATAGGTGATGAGCAGCTGATATGTAATATTTGCACATGGGAAAATCAAGAATATAGTTCAAAATATTTGAACAATATTGCAGATCATCATTTAAAAGAAAGAGGCCAATATGGAGACCTTTCTTATGTTATTAAAATAGAAAAATATACATAAGAAATGGGCCATAAGATGCATAACAATAAATACAAGCCTCCAATGGACAAAATGCTCAAGATGATATGCTGCAACTATACAGAAAAGTTGGAAGACCCTTACAATGTTATTTTATTAACTCTGCTACATTAGTTGATTATACATCAGCTCTATGGCTGATATGTGCCTGAAATGATAGATCTATATCAAATCTAAGCACTATACAAGCTCCTTTAAATATCCCCTCAAGGGTTTTCAGCAAAACACCAAGTACAAGTTGTATATCTAAGATCTAAGACTACAGATATACTGAAGAATGCAGATCTGTAAAGTGTGGTTGATATGATATGATCAATAGAATAGCCTCCTTCAATAGATCCTCAAAGTGAAAGGAAGATCCCCTTCACTTGAAAATCAACTCTCCAAATGGTGTGTTAAACCACTGTGCAACTCCTCCTACAGAAATAACGCAGATCTGGAAGTAAATTGTGTTGTAGGGATGAATAACCAATTGGCATGATGCCAAGATCTGAAAATAAGCTCATTGTCCTTCAATATTTTCCTCCCAATGGAAAGGAAATGTCCTCCACTGAAAATAAGCAATGAGATGGACTAGATCTAGAGATCTAATTTCCTCTTGCTGCAACCTGCAGAAACAACCAAACCCTCAACAGGATTTGTACTGTAAAAGAAAGATGAAGCTTGGCCTTAAGCCTGATAGTGGAAAATGTAGTACAAACTCTCCCAATGGGCCTCTCAAGGAAAGAGGTGGGGTTCCTGATCAGGAACACCCTGTGCTAAACAAAACTCTATCTCAGCGAAACAACAAGAGAAAGATATATCTCTAAATAGACCATATATTCAGAAATATACTAAACCCATACATAATCAATATGGCTTCCATCCTCTTCCTTAAATATAATATGAGCTTGAAAACCAAGGTTTCTTTAATTAAGCTGCCAAGATTTGTCTCTTTCACATTTGGAATTGATCTATTCATTATTAAGGAGAATTATGGAGCTCCTTTTCCCTCTTATTCTTTAAACAATGCAATAAAACAAAATTGAATATTCCAATTAGCTCATGACTAATTGGGAATATTACAGTCCTCCCTTCCCAAATGTTTCTTGTCCTCAAGAAACTGACAAGGTGAGAGCTGTAAATCTCCATCATTGGGGATACCAACATGTGATAAGATTCCATCATAAGCCAATTGTTCACCAATCCATCCCTCCATCAATTTCTCCTCCAAAGTTCTCATGAGATGCTAATAATCCATCCCATAAGGAGAAAATAGTTCAAATGAAACAAACATGGTTTTCCCAATGTTCTCCCTGAAACATGTAGCATAGTGAACATGGAGAATCTCCCTTCCATAGAACACATACATACCTCCCATCCTCCTTCCATAAATTCCCATAAAAAGTATAAGTACATCATCAATGTATGGGATCAAAATTAAACACATACAAACAGAAATTTGTGCATATGGAGGTGGGTCATAGTCCCACATGTGGAACCAATGTAGTAAATCTCCTAACTGCATCAAATCATGATGTGGCAAGTGGTTTCCCCACCACTTGCGTGCTACCCAATTCATCTCACCATGGATAAAACTGTGAGATATATTTGGTGCCTTAGTAATGCACCCACAATTATACAATATCTCCCTTTGATCTCCAAGCGAGTGGCCATGTTCAGAATTTTTTTTGGCCCAAAGTTGGCCATGAAGATTATATGGAATAATTCTCCTCCTTGCAGCTATGTCCTACATATACATGGTAGAAGAATGCATATGTTCATCAAATAAAACATTAGGTACATAAGCATGTTTTTTACCAAAATTTCTCCTCAAACAAATGGAGTGGTGCATTGATACTTCTCCTCTCATTCCAAAAGAGGAAAGAGGTGGTTGAATTAATTCCTTCATAGAGTTATGTTTCTCTCCAAACTCCACATGGTTCATGCATCTTTTAAAATGTTGATATAGTTCCTCTTCAAAGCCCCTCCAAGTGTAGCTTCTTATGATAATGTTGTAGAATCTCATGGAATGTGTGTGGCTGAAAAAGAACTCTTCATAAGCCCTTTGTAGTAACTTCTCCTTGAGATTGGAGGCTCTAGATAAGAATATCCTACCATGATAATAGATGTCTCCTTCTTGGACTGAATAGCCTTCTTCATGTATCTGGTCATCAAGTATCATGCGTGTGAAACGATCCTTGGAATAATCAACCAATAGTTGGGATTTCCAATATGGATCAATATTCCATAGTGATAGCGCTGATGATCTATCATATGGTTTTTCTCCTCCTTGACATCTACCATGCCAAAGTTATATGTTGGAAGGATCCTATCCCCTCCTTGTTGCCCTTCTTTTATATGCACATGCTTAAGTAAATATCAAGGCTTTTGAAAGTTAGTCTCCCATGCAAGGCTATCATCTATCCAATACCTCCTTGATTTAATCAAATCATGCATGTGTGGCCACCATATTATATCATGTATGGAAGATTTTTCTCTAAGTGAGATCATCTTCTGAGTCTCTATAGCCAAGGATTTTTCTCCTTGCCCCTTGATGGTGTCATCCTCCAATCTCGTAGAATTTCCTCTCAATGTAGTATGAGATGAGAGAGTGGATAATGGTGATAGTGGAAGAATATCTCCCTCCTCCTTGAGCTCACCCAAGACTCTCACCATTGTATTTTGGTCTTATAACACTCCCATCCTTCCTGGATCTATGAATGGAGCATCAAGATATGAGACATATTTCACAAAATCTGAATCATGTGGTCTCCCAAGTGGTTTACCACAAGATAATGATGTCTCATGGATCATCCTCATGTGCATAATAGATGGGATCATCATATCCCTGCTTCCACTGTGCAAATACATCTATGTTTCTTATGTGGAAGTTTCATGATAGTTGGGTATCACTCTTAATGATGCAAGAGTGCCTCTAATTGGAGAAATTTCTCCATCCTCACCTCCAGGTCGTGGTGGATCATCTCTTTCTATTCCAGCGTTGTGACCCCTCCATTTTTCTTCTTCTTCTTCATCCTCATCATCTGAGAATACCTCTACGTAATGTTCTTTTCCAGCTGCACATCTATGTCCAGGTGCCCAAGCTTCTTGCCAAGTGAACCAAAGCTTCCTCCTCCTTAAACCTTTCCAGACATCATCATCAAGAGGTTTTTTATATTGACTATCCTTTTAAGGAGGAGCCTTCTCTTCTTTTCCCTTTGATGGAAAAGAGGGCTTATGCTAAAATGTTTCCTTTGCTTTTGGCAAGGCATATTGAACATATCTAGCCCTTTCAATGGAATCTTGTAGGGTATTGGGCTTGGTAGACTTAACCAACCCATGAAGAGGTTCATAAAACCCTTCAATGAATATGTACACCCTTCTTGTTGCAGATAAATCAGGAACCATAACAGAAAGTCTTAGATGTAAGTTTCTGCATTACATTATTGTTTCAACTTTGCAAGCCCCATGAATGGTGCTTCAGGATCTCTTCTATCAAACCTTTCCACTTACCTTCTAGTGAACTCTGAATATGCAGTTACATTGGCACGACCCAATGTAGACAAGCCATGGAACCACCAGTCATGTGCTTCACCCTCAAGGTGTAGCATTGCAATCTTAATGGCCTCAATTTCTGGAACCTTGTTCAACTGAAAGTAGATGTCAAGTTTCTCTACCCATAATTTGGTAGTACACTTGGATGACACGACAAAAGTGAGTAAAAAAAATCTGCCCATAGTATGGCATCAATCATGATTCTAAATGAATCCACCACTTCTATGATGATGCCTTGGTCTTCTATTGTCCTTTATTTGACAGAAATCTTGAAAACTCAAGTGATCCTTGAATCTATGAGTTTGAGATTCATACTCCTTAAAATGGTATTCAAGGGATTCTTGCTCTTGAAACCCTTCATTTCCCACAACCAAAAATGTAGGCATGGTAGAGTGTTGGGAAAATTGTGGTTGATTCACTGGTTGATCATTCCAGTGGTGAGACGTGCCAGAGCCTTCACCATGATGAAATACTCTAGGGGATTCCTTGTATATATCCATCCTCATTTCTTTGATCTCTCTAGAAATATCTTGCATGGCTCTAAGAAGGATCTTAGGGAACTCCTTCTCTTCATCTTCACCTCCAGATAAAGGGGTCTTACCCTTCTCTTCTTTGTCATTTGCATAATCAAATTTCTCATGTCTTCTTCATTGATACCTCCTCTCTCTATCAGTAAGAGACTCTCCTTCTTTATATGACATATTTTATTTTAGAATGCACAGGTTGTGCCAAGCTTATGCTTTGATACCACTGTAATATTCCCAAATGGGAAAAGCAGGAATATAGTGCAAAATATTGGAACAATATTGTAAATCGTCATTTAAAATCAAGAGGCCAATATGGAAACCTTTCATATGTTATTACAGCAGCAAAATATACATAAGAAATGGGCCATAAAATGCATAACAAGAAATACAAGCCTCCAATGGAAAAAATTCTCAAGATGAGGTGCTAAAACTATAGAGAAAAGCTGGAAGACCCTTACAACATTATTTTATTAAATATTCTACATTATTTGATTATACATCAGATCTAGGGCTGATATGTGCCTCAAAAGATATATCTATATCAGATTTGAGCACTATACAAGCTCCTTTAAAGAACCCCTCAAGGGTTTTCAGCAAAACACCAAGTACAAGTTGTAGATATGAGATCTAAGACTGCATATCTACTGAAGAATACAAATCTAGAAAGTGTGGCTTATTTGATATGATCAATAGAGTAGCCTCCTCCAATAGATCCTCAAATTGAAAGGAAAATCCCATTCACTTGAAAATTAGCTCTCCAAATGGTGTGCTAAACCACCCTGCAAATCCTCCCACAAAAATAACATACATCTGGAATTAAACTACACTGTAGGGATGAATAACCAATTGGCCTAATGCCAAGATCTGAAAATAAGCTCAATGGCCTTCAATACTATCCTCCAAATGGAAAGGAAGCCTCCTCCACTGAAAATAAGCAATGAGATGGCCTAGATCTAGAGATCTAATCACCACTTGTTGCAACCTACAAAAACAACCAAACCCTCAACAAGATCTGTGTTGTAAAAGAAAGATGAAGCTTGGCCTTAAGCCTAATAGTGGAAAATGTAGGACAAACTCTCCCAAGAGGCCTCTCAAGGAAAGAGGTGGGATTCCTGATTAGGAACACCCTGTTCTAAATAGCACTCTATCTCAGCTAAATAGTGAGAGAAAGATATATGTCTAAAAAAACCATATATTTAGAAATATACTAAACCCATACATAATCAATATGGCTGCCATCCTCTTCCTTAAATAGAATATGAGCTTGCAAACCTGAAGCCCCATCCAAAAATATCACTACATTCACACAAAGCATCTCCATCTAAAACTATGCCTTCCCTCATTGATGACCACTCCTCCATGACAGCGTTGTTGATTTGGTCAAGGTTGACCCAGTCAAAGTGATCCAGCCGCTTTCACACCAAGGGTGCTTTAATTAAGTTGCCAAGATTTGTCTCTTTCACATTTGGCATTGATTTATTCATTATTAAGGAGAATTATGGACTTCCTTTACCCTCTTATTCTTAAAAAAAACAAATAAAATAAAATTTAATATTTCAATTAGCTCATGACTAATTGGGAATATTACATGATAACTTCTTGAAAGGAGGATCTTGAAAGGGAGTTTCAAATGAAGGACATGGGACTCCTTCACTATTTCCTTGGTTTGGAAATATGGCAGTGGGATGGTGAACTTTTTGTTTCTCAAGGAAAGTATCCCAAAGAGATACTAGGTAATTTTCACATGGAGAGTTGTAAACCCATGGACACTCCTCTTCTAGGAAATTGGAGGAAAGAGGATGCTACTTCAAGAGAAGTAGTGCATGCTACCATCTACAGGCAGCTAGTGGGTTCACTTATGTGCTTGATGAACACCAGACCAGACATTTTCTACGCAGTTAACCAGCTAAGTCAAGCTATGGTTACGCCTACCAGGCTCTTTTTGAAGGTGGGGAAGCATGTCTTGAGATATCTTAGGGGCACTACAGAGTATGGATTATGGTACAAATGAACATAGGGAGTGAATCTTCAAGGCTTCACGGATGTATATTGGGTAGGCATTCCATCAGACAGAAAGAGCACATCAGGTGGGATCTTCAACATAGGATCGATAACAGTTTCTTGGTACAGCAGGAAGCAGTGATCTGTGGCACTCAGTTCGGCCGAGGAAAATTACATGGCAGCAATTCAAGCTACATATGAGGCTATCTAGATGAGAAAGATCATGGTTGGTTTGTTTCCTTCTCAGATGGATTCGACTGTGATACATTGTGATAACCAAAGTTGCATTGAACTCTCGGCCAATCTGGTATTCCATGATAGGTCCAAGCACATAGACATCTGGTACCACCATCTCAGAGACTGTGTTCAGAGGAAAATTATGTTACTTCATTACATTCCCACGAAGGATCAGGATATAGATATTTTAAAGAAGGCATTCGCGAGGAGAAAATTAGAATTCCATAGAGGCAGCATTGGGGTGGCAGATAATCCCTTTCTTGTTGAGAGGGAGTGTTAAAGTCCAACAAGAAATTGCAGCACGCACACTAGTGTGGGACCAACAGGTCCTAATGATACATTAGTGTGAATGATAATTTAATTAATTAAATTGGTGCAGTGTCTAATTTAATTTTCCCTTAATTAAATTGGAAAATAAAATGTAATATTATCTCATGATCACTTGTAATAGTTAAATGACTGTGATAAACTCAGTTAGGTCATGTATTTCAAGCTAAGGGTGGTTGTTGAGGCATGTAGATTAATTCTATTAGTTATGGAGTTCAAATTGAAGTTTTTGCATTAGTTTAATGCATGATTAATTAGTTAACTCAGATAGGTTATTTAGAGTCAGTTGAACTAGTTGTAACTGTTTTTTGCACTAGTGAGAGATCAAGTGAATTAAATAATATTTAATTCACAATCAATGATCCGCCATTCAATTGATGATTTATTATTAATATCTGCATGCATGTTAGTTCCAATGGATACCTAGTTGATACAAAGGTTAAAGGGGTGTTAACTATCAGTTGTGTGATTAGTAGGTTGCACACATGCAACTAGACATCCATTGGATTTCCCATGATCCTTGCGCAGTTTTGGAAGTCAAAAATTCCTAAAGAATAGGGATTTAATTCATCAGGAATTATGCAAGCAAGGTAGGCTGTTTAGAGGTTGAGAATTGGCTAAGTGTTAGTTAGTTTTGTCCAGGACAGTGTGAGACAGTTGTGAGAGTGAAGGAGACTCTTGTGAGAACAGTGCATTGTAACTATTTCATGATTCCATGATGAATATACAATAGAAGATAGAGGGGTTTTTAGCAGCAATATTTCCCTAGGAAATTATCTTCGTTTTGGTTTGATTTGAGTCTTTCTTTTCTTAATCTGATTGGTGATTGTGTTTAATTTCCGCAATATATTTGTAGAAGGATTTATTATATATCTTTAGTACATTGTTAGATCGAATTGAATCCATTGATATACATATGGTTGTATAATTTCTACATGGTATGAGAGAAAATGAAATCACTATAGTGGAGAAAGACACGGGGAAGCATGTGAAGGCTCTTAGAAGCGAAAATGGGGGTGAGTACATCTCAAATGAATTCAAGAACTTCTACAGCAAAGAAGGAATTCAGAGAGAGTTGATTGTGCCTCATAAGCCACAGTGGAATGGGGTCGCAGAAAGAAAGAATATAAAAATTGTGGGTGCAGCACGAGAGATTTTGCATGATCATGTCCTACCGTTGCATCTATGGGTGGAGGCAGCAACACAATGGAATTTGTGCAAAACCACTTTCCTTATAGGATACTTGGCATGAGTACAGTAGAGGAGGATTTTACTGGTAAGAAACGTGATGTTTCATATTTTAAGATTTTTGGCTCATCTATTTATGTGCATGTGAGCAAAGACGCCAGGAATAAGCTCAAACCAAGAGCTAAGATTGGGATATTTTTGAGGTACACTAAAACTCCCCACAACTATTGGGTGTATTTTCCAAATATCAGGATGACTGTTGTGAGACGGGATATTAAATTTGATGAGGAGAAATCCATGCAATTGTCCCTTCAGAGGGAGTAGGATTTGCATGTAGAGGAGGAACTATTGGTTCCAAAGAATGAACCTCAACATGTGGAGCAGCCACATGCGGAGGATCATGGAGTGGCAGAAAACACTCTTGCAGAGCCATCCACCAGAAATGGTAGAAGGCGCACCACGGAAGCTGATAGATTTAGACTTGATGTGGCAAAGAATGTAGGAGCCCCTATTTCACTGCACAGACAGAGATAGTCTCCAGACAGGTTTACTGTATACATGGCTCTTATGAGCAAGTGTATTATGACAAAACCATCTTCCTTTGAGGAAGAAATGCAGCAAGCAACTTGGGTTGACCCTATGGTAGATGAGTATGACTCCATCGCCAATAACAATACATAGGAGGGTGTCCCAAGACCGGTCATAAAATCAGTGGTTGGATCTAGATAGATCTATAAGGTGAAGCAAGTAGCGGATGGGAGTTTGGAGAAGTAAAACGCCAGATTTGTGGCCCAGGGATTCTCACGAGTTGAGGGGATTGACTATGAGGAGACTTTTGCACCAGTCACGAGGTACTCTTCTATTATATCTATCCTTTCACTCTCAGTGCATATGGGGTGGCGAATTCATCAAATGAATGTGAAAAATATGTTTCTCAATGGAGTTATTGAGGAAGAAGTGTACATAGAGCAGCCAGAAGGTTTCGATATCTTTGATAGTGAGTCGCATGTGTGTTGACTCAAGAGAGCACTGTATGGGCTAATTCTAGCACCTCGTGCTTGGTACACTCATATTGTGAGCTATTTCACTCAGTTGGGCTTCACCAAAATTGAAGTGGATGAAAACATGTACCATATTTTGGTTGATGGTAAGCTCTTGATTATCATACTTTACATTGATGATCTAATTTTGATAGGTGATGAGAAGCTGATAAATTCTTGCAAGGAGGATCTTGCACGGGAGTTTGAAATGAAGGACATGGGATTATTTCAATATTTCCTTGGTTTGTAAATATAACATTGGGATGGTGAACTTTTTGTTTCTCAAGGAAAGTATGCCAAAGAGATACAAGGTAAGTTTCACATGTAGAGTTGTAAACCCATGGACACTCCTCTTCCATGAAATTGGAGGAAAGAGGATGCTAATTCAAGATAAATAGTGGACTCTAATGTCTATAGGAAGCTAGTGATTTCACTGATGTACTTGGTGAACACTAGACCAGACATTTTCTACGCAGTTAACCAGTTGAGTCAAGCTATGGTTAAGCTGTCCAAGATCTTTTGAAAGGTGGGGAAGCATATCTTGAGATATCTCAGGGGCACTACAGAGTATGGATTATGGTATAGATGGACATAGGGAGTGAAGCTTCAAGTCTTCATGGATGCATATTGGGCGGGTAGTCCATGATACAGAAATAGCACATCAAGAGGGATCTTCAGCATAGGATCAACAAAAATTTCTTGGTACAGTAAGAAGCAGCGATCTGTGGCACTCATTTCAGCTGAGGTAGAGTACATGTCAGCAATTCAAGCTGCATGTGAGGTTATCTAGATGAGAAAGATCATGGATGGTTTCTTTGGTTCTCAGATGGATCCGAATGTGATACATTGTGATAACCAAAGTTGCATTAAACTCTCTGTTAATCTGGTATTCCACGATAAGTCCAAGAACATAGACATCTAGTGCCACCATCTCAGAGATTGTGTTCTGAGGCACATTGTGTTACTTCAGTACATTCCCATGAATGATCAAGATGCAGATATTCTCACGAAGGCACTCACGAGGAGAAAATTTGAATACCATAGAGGAAGGATCGGGGTGGCAGATAATCCCTTTCTTGTTGAGAGGGAGTCTTGAAGTCCATCAAAAAATTGAAACACGCACACTAGTGTGGGACCAATAGGTCCTAACGATAGATTAGTGTGAACACCAATTTGATTAATTAAATTGGTGTAGTGCCTAATTTATTTTTCCCTTAATTAAATTGGAAAATAAAATGTAACATTATCTCATGATGACTTGTAATATTTAAATGAGTATGGTAAACTCAGTTAGCTCATGTATTTCGATTTGAGGGTGGTTAATGAGGCATGCAAAGTAATTTTATTAATTATGGAGTTCGAAAAGTAGTTGGCGCATTATTTTAATTCATGAGTAATCTCAGTTAGGTCAGTTAGAGTCAGTTTAACTAGTTGTAACTATTTGTTTCACTAGTGAGAGATCAAGTGAATTAAATATTATTTAATTCACAATCAGTGATCCTCCATTCAATTGATGATTTACTATTAGTAGTTGCATGCATGCCAGTTCCAGTGGAGACCCAATTGAGACAAAGGTTAAAGGGATGTTAACTATCAGTTGTGTGATTAGTAGGTTGCTTGCATGAAACTAGACATCCATTGGATTCCCCATGATCCTTGCACAGTTTTGAAAGGAAAAAACTCCTAAAGAATAGGGATTTCATTCATCAGTAATTGCACAAACAAGGCAGGTTTCTTAGAGGATGACAATTGGCTAAGTGTTGGACAGTTTTGTCCAGGACAGTGTGAGACAGTTGTGAGAGTGAAGGAGACTCTTGTGAGAAGAGTGCATTGTAATTGTTTCATGATTCCATGGTGAATATAAAATAGAAGATAGATGGGTTTTGAGTAGCAAGCTTTCCCCAAGAAATTATCTGTGTTGTGGTTTGATTTGATTCTTTCTTTTCTTAATGTGATCGGTGATTGTGTTTAATTTACGCAATTGATTTGTAGAGGGATTCGGTATCTAGATTTAGTACATTGTTAGATCATATTGAATCTATTGATATACATATGGTTGTATAATTTCTACAATAAATTCACAATATTTTTTTAATTTAGATTATGATGCCCCTGAATTTGTTTATGGCCCGCATATTACAAGTATAAATGATGATGTCCCTCCTTTCTATGTAAGTCTGAATATACATGATATGATCCTCCATAACACTATGTTATATTATGGAGATTCTCATAACCTTATGCCTAACTCAGTTATGGACCATTTAGGAATCCAAATTACCATACCCAAAAATATTTTTCTCATTTGATTCCAGAAAAGTAAAATTTTTAGGGCTAATAAAATATTTATTTATCACCTTATCTCACCTTCCCGCTAAGGGTATAATGATGGATGTACTAAGTAGCAGAAATTTCAGCCAGATTTGGCATGTTGTTATCTTGGTCTTGGAAGGCAAGATTAGGAGGAACCTTGCAGATGGGTATGTCTTATGCTTCAATCCCATTGTTTGGTGAATTGAAAACACTATACAAAGAAGTTCAAATGGCCTCTATGGTGAGAAGTAGAAGACAGTCAGACAATCATCCTATCTATGTCGTAGATATGGAATTGGGGTCGTAGATTCTCTTCAATGATTGTTGTTCGGAAGCAAAAATATTAGAAGAGGATTAGATTAATGTGCAACAAGAATGGGTTCAGGATTTCTCAAATGAAATCTAGAAATTACATTTTGATGGCTCCACTTGTGAGAAGGACTCTGGAGAAGGGAAATGGATTGTTCCGCCAGAATTTTAAAGTAAATTACATTCATTCAAATTGTATTTTGAGTGTACAAACAACGTGGAAGAGTATGAAACTCTCATTATTGGTATAAATTTGTTGAGGGAACAAAAAGAAAATAAATTTCATATTTTCAAGGATTCAGAGTTCATTGTAAATCATGTCAAAGGTACTTTCAAAACCAGACATCCAACAATGAGAGTATACCGAAATGAGGTATGGGATACATTTTCTAATTTTTTCTCTGAGCATGAAATTTTGTTGATTCCTAGAGAGGAAAATGAAGTTGCAAACTCTCTTGGGATGGTTTCCATCACTTTCAGAATTCCTATTTATCTTGGATACAAATATGAGATTAATGTCATACATAGGCCTTCTATTCTGGATAACACTAAACATTGGAAGGTGTTTGAATGCCATCAATAGATTAAAAGGTTCCTTGAAGAACAGATGAATTTTCAGTACTTCAATTGATAAAAACAAACATGAAACCTCAAATGGAAATTTTGAATCAACAGTTTTTTTAACACAGTTGTTGGGCAGTATATTATTCAATTAAGAAATAACATAATCCTTAGAGGCTTGGTTCCTTTAGAGATATTATTTGATTCAAATCATGTTGCAGTCAAGCCAAGGATCCTGCCAAGTGATGTTGAGATGGAAGACTACAATTTAGGAACTGAGGCAAATCCAAAAATGGTCAAAGTTTCTAACACCTTGAAAGAAGAACAAAAACCGGAATATGCAAAATTGTTAAAGGAATTTGAAGATGTATTTGCACGGAGATACGAAGATTTTAAGGTCTACGATAAAATTGTCATCCAACATATGATACCACTCAAAGAAAATGAAAAAAATTTTAAATTTAAGTTAAGGAGGATCAATCAAAATATGTTGCCAATAATTGAAAAAGAGGTAAAAATAATGCTAGGTGCAAAAATCATTGTTCCACTCAGATTTGCATATCGGATAACAAACTTGGTACCAATGAGGAAAAAGAGCAGGGAGATCCATTTGTGTGTGGGTTTCAGAAATTTAAATAAGTATCTCTAAAGGATAATTATCCGTTACTGAAAATAGACCATATTCTATAGAAAGTGGTTAGTGTGGAAAGGATTTATATGTTGGATGGGTTTTTAGGTTATAATCAGATCCAAGTTGACCAAAAATCTCAAGACAAAATTGCTTTCACCACACCATGGGCTACATTCATGTATTCGAAGATGCCATTAAGACTCATCAATGACAGAGCTACCTTCCAGCAAGTAATGGATATAAATTTTTTTGATGAAAGAGATAAGTTCATGGTAATTTTTTTAGATGACATTATTGCTTTCTCAAAATCTGAAACTGATCATTTGAGAGAAATTTTTAACAACTGAGGAAATTTGGAGTTTCTCTTAATCCGAAAAAGCCCCATTTCTCTATGAAAGAAGGAAAGTTTTTGGGACACATGGTATCCAATGAGGGTGTTAATATAGAGCCCAGCAGAGTGACAACAATACAAAATATTGAACATCTAAGAAACAAGAAAGAAGTCCAATATTTCATAGGTAAAGTGAATTTTTTGCATTGTTTTATCCAAATTTTTATAGAAATTATGAAAGTTGTTTTAAATATGTTCAGGAAATGGAGTGAGATTAAGTTGATTGAACAAGTGAAGAATTCCTTTAATGACATAAAGAGGGATTTAGTTCAAGCACCTTTACTTATCAGTCCATATTTTTCAAAAGATTTCAGGATTTTTTCCTTTTCTTCTGAGCATATTATCTCAAGTGTTTTGTTTCAAAAGAATGATGAATTTCAAGAACAACCCATTTCATTTTTCAGCAAGGCATTAAGAGATGTTGAACTAAATTATAACATAATGGACAAACAAGCATATGCGCTAGTCAAGGCACTTAAATATCTTAGAGTATTTATATTACATTCTCATGTAATTTCCTATGTCCCTGATGGTGACATAAAAAATTATTTTAGTTCGGCCCAACAGTGATGTAAGAAGAGGTACATGGGTTTCAAAAATGTTAGAATTCTACTTGGAAATAAAGCCCACATAATTGATTAAAGGATAGGGTTTTGAAAATTTAAGTACCAAACCAAGTCTTGATACTTTTGGAATATATTAAATATTTTAATTATTAGATATACTAGGTGAGAATCAGTGGTTAAGGAAGAATATCACTTCAAGGAAATTTCATGGTATGTTTATGTTTTTTACATTCTACAGAATCTACAAGTACCATCCGGAATAGATAAGACCCGAGCTATATTCTTAAGATTGAAATATGTTAAGTATTCACATGAGCTTCACTCAATGAACCTGTAACATATCACATGTGATCATAGAATATTAAACAATACCCTTAATTTGAGTACATATTGGAAAATGCCTCTAAAAATCACATTATTTAACCCCCTACCAATATAAACCCAATACACCTTCCCAATTTAAAAAGCCCCTACTTTCACTATATATTGTAGGTATCCATTTTTTCATTAACATTTTTTATGCCCCTTTATATTTTTTCATTAACTTTGAGTTCCATTTTTATACCAACCAATATAAAATCCCTCTACCCCCTATATATCCCCCAATATATTATGTCATTTTTTCCTCATTATATATCCCCCAATATGAACGCACATGCTATAGTATTTCTCCTGCAATGAAGCCCATGTGTAAGTATTGTCTTTTATATTGGTATTTATATTCGAAAGATCCTCATGGTATTTTATTAACTTGCTTATTGGAAAATGAAGCTAAGAAAATGAGTAAAGAGCTTCATGAAGGAGTCTGTGGAGGACATCATTATTGGAAGGCTACTGTAGATAAAATCTAAAGAGATGGATTTTGCTCGCCTACTTTATTTTCTGATGTTAGAAACGAAGTAGTGGCCTGTCATAAATGCCAAATGTCTGAGGGTAAGTCAAAATTACTATCTTTACCTTTGAAACTGATTTTTGTAGAGGCCCCTTTTCAGCAATGGGGCCTTGACTTCATTGGTGAAATTCATCTGAAATCATCGGCACAATATCGATGGATTCTAACAGGACTATATTACTTTACAAAATGGATTGAATCACTACCAAGAAGGAAAACTATTGACCTTTTAGCTATTCAATTTATAGAAAACCTTGTTTCTAGATTTGGTTCTCCAAAAAGGATTATTATTGATAATGCACAGTCTTTCAAATCCAAGTGATTAGTAAAATTATGTGAAGACTATCATATCAAGCTTATCCACTCCACAACCTATTACCCTCAAGGTAATGGACTGGTCGAATCCTCAAATAGGAGTCTAGTTAGGATTATTAAAAAATATTGGAAGACAACAAGAAGGCTTATCATAAGGTCAATTAATACTACTCCTTTCCAGTTATTATATGTTGTTGATGCTACATTTACTATTTCAATCGGAATTCATGTGATGAAATATTTATAAGAATTAGGAGAGGAACCAAATCATCTGCAGAGGAGGATAAATGAATTGGTTGAGGTACAACAAGATAGAGAGAAAGTTTATGAAAAATAGCAGGAAATTCGAGATAAAATTAGGAAGGTTTTTGACAAAAAGCCAAAAGAGAATGACCTCAAATTCCAAGACTTAGTTCTTAAATGGGATGCTCAAATTGAGGACAAGGTACGCATGGAAAGTTTGAGAACATATGGAAAGGGCCACACGGAATTGCATCCTTCTGTGTTAAGAGTAGTTTTATCCTAGAAGATATGCAAGGGGAATCATTGCTTGTAGATCCCATCAATGGATGTTTCCTGAAAAATTATATCTCCTAAAAAATAATGATTTTCAGGTTTCATTGTACATATCTGTATATTTTTGAAAAAAAAAAATTGCATGTATTGATGAATATTCTAAGGAACTTGAAGCCCGAAGTGAAGGCCCTGAGATTTTCCTGATATTCATCAAAGAATAATTTTTTTTTAGAGATAGTTATATTGTTTTATTTATTTTCCAAGTTCAAAGTATATAAAATATCATCTCTTAATAGATGAATTTCTTATTTTTGAGTCAGTAAAAGTTTGGTTTTGAAACTAGTTTTCATAATGGATGAGGCAACTGGTCTATGGGGTTCTTTCTACCATCATTGCTCAACAACATCCCAATGAAGCCATTTTTTATCACAATAAACTTAATTTTTTGTTTAAAAAAAAATATTTGAAATTTTTGATATTTTCAGTGTCAGCATTTTAGTTGTAATAAATAGGGAAATTACTGATAATAGGGTTATCAATGTTTCAATAATTTGATATTGTATGCCGAAGAAATTCGCTAACAACGGACTTATCAGAAATTTCATTTTCACTAATAGGCCAACTGTCAGTGCCAAAACCATATTTAAATTTAAAAATGGTGACCATCCTGGCCACGTCAACATCAGCGATATCATTCAAACTTGTATATATCTATTTTGAAGGGGTAAAAATATACTAGTTAATAATTTTTATCTTCTACTGTTGGAACAAGGTCTCCTACAAAGTTGCGAATCTGGTCCATTTTGTACATTTTATATTATATTTAGTCTAACGCAGGGGTTTGAGGTGGGTCAAAGCCCCCAATCCATTGTAAATGGGTTAAGGGTAGACCAAGTGTCTACAAACCACAGTTTACGAACCATTGGATACATAGGCGAAAGTAGTATAAATAGTTGAACCATTTTGAGTTGTAAGGCAGGAATGAATTGGAATTGATGCTACGTGTGAACTATTAGATCTGTAGGGTTGGTTGGGTAAGGAATCCTACTGGCTGTGTGAGTGGAGATATTCTATCCTACTGTGTGCGACCCTGTTGTTGTGTGTGCAAGTTGGGTTTTGGGTATTGTAATTAAATATGAAGGATTAATGAATGCAGAAGGTTGTTGAAATATATGAATGTATTGGACATATTGCTGATGTGAATTTGTGATATTTGATTAAGTATGTATGCTTCTATGTTATTGATTTAAGTTGCAAAAGTACTCGTGTTACTTGTTTATGCTGCGATTTGGATCTGTTCTATTATGCCTTATGCAAGGATACCTGTGATAACTGCGGTAATGTTCTATAAGTCTATGATCTGTTAGTTACTATGATTATAATTGGTATTGCACACGTGGATGTGAAGGATATCAGTAGATCAGGGCTCTTTGATATAAGATCTGGTAACTATAAGGTTTAACGCAGCTCTACATGACTTACTTACCCTCTCCCACGATGCGGAAACCTTGTTCCAGCACCCTCCCATACTGCTTCAGGTGCCCACTATCGAAAGGGCCAATAGTATAGGGCTTTGTTGGAAAACCTTAACCTCTGAACCTAGGTCAGGATCCCTTGAGCCAACAAATGGTTCCGTTGCCAGGACAGGGAGCATTTTGAGAGAGGGATCAGGTAATGCCAAGGCCATATTGGAAACCTAAAAGAAAATAAACTGATGAATGGTTTGAATAGTAAGTTTAGTAATTCGCAATAAAATAAAACTGCAGTAAGAGGTTGACCACCGAAGAGTGGAAGAATAAGTATATTTTCATGGAGATATATGAGATCTTCTTTGTAACAATTGTGATTGAGCTCCAGGAGTGGCTCACAAGGTTGGTTGAATTTCAAAAGTGTTGGAAAGATGAGCGGATCACGCAGCGGACCCCAGAATTGATCCAGTAATTAGAGAAGACTGATAACATCATCACTCGCACAGTGGACCACTGGGTGGACACTATGCTAGGAGGGTTCGTAACATAATTTGCCATTAATCAGTTCATCTCCTACTCTGAAGTAGAGCGAAGATTCTTCAAAGGTTTCCAGGGTAAGTTTCTGAAGACCTTACCCTTGCTGATTAAGATATTACTGTGTGAAAAAAGTATTCTGTGTAGCCACATCGAATGAATGACCTCTAATCTGGATGGGAGTACGACACGAAGTGGAAAACACTATCAGACCAATCAAGAAGGAGATAGATCTATCTACATTCTGGTAAGAGAAGTAGCTGTGCAGAGTCCTCCAGCCACACCACTTTTAAACCAGCATAGGGGTAAGAATTCACCTACACCTCTGCCACCACCGGAAGATGACATGGTTGCGCACATGAAGTTGCCTACCTTTAAGGGTGTGGGAGATGAAGACATGGATTAGTTCTGGTTTGTCTCAGGATCGGTATGGACTGCGCAGAATGTAGCTAGCGGTGCGGTGAAGAGGGCTCAACTATCCCTTTCCTTTGAAAGAAGATCTTCGGACTGGTACATGGGATACATCGACCAGCATGCGAACGCAACCATTGAAGAAATTAAGAACTCCTTGAAAGAACAGTTCAATAAGCCTAAGTCTTATTATGAAATAGTGGTTTATCTAAGGGATTTCAAGAAAGGGCCTTCTAACTTTGTGTGGGAGACCAATCAATGACTGAAGAAGGTGATCAAAGAAGGAGGATTTCAGTATGATGACAGACAGCACATGGAATGGTTCATTGCTATGCTTCTCCCTCACCTGCGCGTACCTATGCGTCACCAAACTTTTGAATCATAGGAAAAATCCTTGGAGGTCGCTATGAAGTTATAATTTGTGCCAGAGATGATGCCCAGCTGGGCGTCCAACAGATCCAAGGACAACTGGAGGCGATGCACATGGAGATCCAGAATCTGCGAAAGGAGCAAGGAGTAGAGGCTAGCCCTAAAAGATGGCGCATACGATGCAGGAAGAATGGTCATACCAAGGATAATTGCCCTCTGTTAGCATACTATATGCAGGCCAGGGGACCTAGCCCATTGTGCCCTAGGGAAGATCCAGGATCAAGTGGACCAACGGTATGGTGCAACGATTGTTGCATTGCAGGGCTGCACGACACAAACCACTGCCTCCGTCTTGTTGCATATATCCCAAAAGTAAAGCAGCAATGGTGTAGGTACTGCAGATCGATAGGACATGATGAAAATAACTGTAAAACGTATGATTTGATGATCGATCGAGGTAATCTCTATAGGGTACAGTCAGATCCATCCTCGCCAGTATCCTTCTCGAGCACAGGTGGCTCCCCAGCTAGGGGTAGGGGAGGTGGAAGAGGTGGAAGTGCAAGTTGGGGATGAGGGCAACTAATCTGTTATAACTTTGGAGAAGTAGGACACTTTTCCAGGGACTCTCCAAACCCTATGAGGCATTCCTACTGGTATTGCAGACAGCTGGACCATGCGATTGAATATTTTCCAATCTTGATAGCAAAGATGCAGGAGAAGAAACCAACACCTACACAGAATGTGCAGAGGGTTAAGGCTAAACTGCGAGACAAATATCCAAGCGTGAATGTTGTAACACGCAGTGGGATGGCCACTAGGGGGCCTGGGGAGAAGACTGTGACCAAACCTCTAATCCGACAAGTAGTTATCAAGAAAAAAGGTTTGGATCTAAAAAAGGAAAAAGAAACATTTGTCGCAGCTCGTAAAGACTTTGCTGAGGCAGAGGCATCTACTTCTCAGCAGCCGGGAAACCTCAAGATAGATGAGGAGGTCAAACCCTTTTTATAGGCATGTATGAAGCTATTGCGCAACCAAAAGGCTATGGAAAATCTTCAAGCATTAATAGATAGTTGCACAGAACAACCTAGCCTACCTTCGGAAATAGAGGACGTGCACAAACTATACAGATATAAGAAATGCACTGGTAAGGAGATGCGGTTAACTACGCAGATCGGTGATTACGAGATGGATCAGGTTCTTTTAGACCTAGGGTTAGATCCGAATGTATTACCTAAACAGACTTGGCAACAAATGGGGGAATCTAAGCTAGAATGGTCCACTATCCAGCTGCGTATGGCCAATCAGCATAAGATCATATGCTTGGGGAGACTATCCAAGATACTGGTAGACATCACAAGGGTCAAGGTCCGGGTTGATTTTGAAGTAATTCAGATTGTAGAAGATGCAAACCCCTACCTTGCGCTCCTAGGCTTGGATTGCACCATCGATATGGGAGGCATCATATTTAACCTAAAGAAGCAAAGCATGGTATTTGAGAATAACGATAAAAGGGTGATAGTACCATTAGATCCTACATAAGGCGAACAGTATACAGAGCTAGTGCAGAACGAAGAGGATGTAGATCACATTTATAACTTCACTGCACGGGATGAAGATTGGATCAACCCTACGACAGATGGTGTACTCTGTTGGGAAAAGGACAGTGACTGCTTCTCTGAATCCGACAGGGAGATAGAGAACTGGAAAAATTGGTTACATGATGTCTCTACGTTGTGATTCCTTCGGGTCATAAAGGAATTCCACTGCATTTCCTCAAAGGTAAGATACCTACCCTACTTTGATGGTTCTGGTAATAATAGGGACTCTGTGCGAGCATTCAAAGCTGAGGTTCCAAGAGGAAGAAGGCTAGGGGCCCTTAATCTTGCCATGTGTAAGACACCTACGCGGTGGTGGGACAGACATAAGGAGGCATTCCAGGACTGGGAAGAGTGCTGGGATATGATTATCCTACTATTTGAACCGCCTGATCACTCGCGTGTCCAAACATACCTCAGCCCGGAAGACCTGCGTGAGTATCTGTTCGCTTGGATGAAGAATTGGTGCGACAGGACTATAGAAGAGTGGGTTCATTTATTTATTCATGCCTTGGGACCACTTCCCACCGCATCACATTTAGATGCGTAGCTACATCAGTGCACCTGCCACTGGGAGACATTAAAGGATGAATATCTAGAGACATTTGGGTTACTAGGTACGGAGGCGCTTAACACAACTCTGGAGGACATTGATACGGTGGTATGGAGGGAATCGACACCGTCTGTCGCACCTACAGTACTAACATGGGAAGCGCAGACACTGAACATGGACGATGACCACAACTAGCCTTACAAGAGTGTCAGGATGATTTACGGGGCGAATCTATCTCAGGATTGAAGGAGATGTGCACAGTTACCAGACTTCTCAAGATATGAATAGGTAGCATTGAGACGCACCCTATGTTGGCTCCGATTGGGAATACGGATACATTAGGCAAGGTTCTCATAAATTTGGCAATAAGGAAATAGCTGCATTCAATCCTGAGCCATGCAGGTTATTATAGGAAGTTCATCCGAAAGCAAGTACTGATCACAACACCTCTGAAAAAATTGCTTACAAGGGATGTCTTGTTCTTTGGGGATGATGAAAGTTAGACAAGCATGTCCCTCGTTTTGACGTACCTAGGAAGCAGGCCTATGTTGGGGGAGGATGCGCAGGAGGCATGAATGTTTAATCTAAGCACAGAAGCTATGCTAGGCACACAGGAGGTGCGAAAGCTAGCCGTTGGAACAGTAAAATCTAGTAAAAAGTAGAAATTACCGTTGGAAGGAGCAGGGGACTGGAAATTAATGTGGTGCTTTCCATAGAATGTTTACCATTTAATAGATGGTAATTTTCACATGAGGTTCGCCCAACCGTTGGTTAACCCTTATGGCTATAAAACGAGTCAAACAGTCTAGAAAAGGGTTCCGTATCAGTTGTATAGCTTATACTTAGCATATCTTACTGTGATGATTTGGTGTTGCATGACCCTCTGTGTTTTTAGTGTCTCCCTCATGTCTGAGCAACCTACCCCCTCGGATAGTAGCAACCCGGAGTTTTTTTTTCGTGTCAAGATGACGGTTATGAACCCCGCTGAGCCTTCTAAACCAATGACCTCGGTAGAATAGGGGACTGAGGAAGTGGTGGAAATCTAGTCTAAGGTGGAGGAGATTCTCTCCACGCCGAGCCCAACCATGAGGAAAGGAAAAGTAAAGGCCTAGAGCTCCAAAAATCCCTGAAGGTCAATGAAATGGGTTGCAGGAAAGCCGCGCACTTCCCCAAGAACCGCAAAATCCCTGCAGGCAGCTCAGGAGGAAGCACAACCCATCGAGCCAATTCATTGGTTACCTCCTTTTGTTCGACCACGCAGGACATCAACGTGCACGCCGAAGAATCTTGATGGTCTGGTCACTTACCTACAGATGCCACTAACCCCAGGCGAGGTCCCCATCATTGGCGAACCTTTTGGTAAGCTTCATGAGGTCAAGTTTGACAATCATGACCTAGCCAACTTCGAAGCATTCCCTGAATTAGCACAGGCATTATACCTCGACTCGATTCATGACGACAACGAAGTTACAGTCATCCCCCAGCACTGGTGTTAGTATGAATCTTAATTCCAAGTGTACGAAAAAACCACTTTAGCTGTGCATAACAAAAAGCCCTAACAGAAAATATGGTTGTCAATATCCTCAGATCTGCAGTTAGGTGATCAAGATAAATGCTGCAAAAATCTAGATCTATGCATCAAAAGACATTAAGCACTAGAAAAACAAGATTTACTCCATGCATCCAATAGACAAGACAAGAATATGTTGAATGAATTTTGTATTAATGGCACCTAGGAGGAAAACACAGAAGTGTGTTACCAGTTCTCCTCAATGGGATGGGTTCTTGTAAGTCCTCACCACTTCAGATCTAAAATTCCTCTCTCTTGATGGTGTAGAAAACCCAAACAAAAATGGTAGCAAAATAGGACTATGATGATGGATAAAATTCAAACCAAAAGTATAGATCCAGAGTGATATTTATGCAACAAAAGGTGATGAATGAATGGAAAAACCCGAATGAATGGAAAAAACCTTCTATTTATAACAAAATATTGAGTTAGTCTAGATATTGGTGCATAATTAAAATATTATTAACCTTGAATCAAGATCCAACTTTTACGGAATATTTTATTATTTTTGTTGGAGGGAAAAGGAATTTGACTTGGGTCAAACCCCTTTATTTGTAAATAATAAATAAATATGTAATATTCCCATTTTAGCACATGGCTAAATGGAATATTAAATTTTTTCTTTTATCATCTTGCAGCCAAATAAATGGGTAAGGAGGCCCATGTTTATTGAAAACATGAATAAATTCCCTCACATGTGAAAGGGGATAGACATAAGAACTTGATTTTACACCCTCAATTGTGAAAAGGGGAAAATACATGAAGACAAGGTCAGGTTTGACCAAGTCAATAGCGCTACCATAGGAGGAGTGGCTTACTTTAGATGACAGCGCAGTGTGAATGAGGAAGAGGATATTTGGTGGAGGAAACCCTAATGGATGGGGCCCCTTGAGAGAAATATTTCACTTGTTTAAACGGAGGGCAAGGCAACCATTGTTGCTCATGCTTTTGATTATTCAGTTCATTGTCTATTCACATAATTGTGCATTCTCTGCTATTTAGAAAGAATTGCCAGGAGGAATTCCTGTTTAGGATTCTTTCACCTTCTTGAGAGGCCTCTTGAGGGATTGCTCATATTTTCTAAGATCCAAGCTTGTGGCCAAGAATCCTCCATCAAGACAGCGTTATTTCTGCAACAGAGTAATGTTGTGTTGCTGGGTGCTGCAGTAAGGGGTTTTCAACACCACTTTCAGATCTCATTTTGTAGAAAAGGGAGCATTCCTTTCTTTGGAAGATTAGTGAGGAAGCCTTTAGCTTCATATTCAGATCTTGGCATCAGGCCAAAGGAACTTCCAACATCATCTACGTAGTATACTTCAGAAACTGCATCATTTTCCAGTGCATTGTTGCAACAGAGTTTCTACCCTAGTTTGGTGCTTATTTCCTTGAGGAAGGGCCATCCCTTCCTCCCAAAAGTTTGTATTGCATCCCTCTTCTATAATTTTGTACACTTCAGCTCATATAATCATAGTTTCAGTGATTTTTTATTTTTCAGATCCATATTCTGCAGATCTGATACTTGTATTTGTTCTTTCATGAAATCCCCTTGCCCAGTAATCTATTTGATGTATAAAAGGAGTTGAATCTCTATTTTTCTTCATTATCTGTTATAATAAACTTCATATCTGATGTTTGAGACATATTTTGTCTAATGTATTTATAAATTATGCTCTACATGCTTCAGCCATTATCTACATACTCAAAGTCATGGGAAATCAGCATTTTTAAGCATATCCGAGGATGGAGGAACGGTTTAACATAGCTATAATGCTTTGTTTGAGCTGAAATTTGGAGCATAGGTCCCTCACGACCTAGTATAAAATAAAATCCCGCCATTTCCCTTAATTTTAAGCATATTTCTAAATACATCTATTTTAGGGTCAAAATTACTGTTTTTCCCCACTTTTTGGATCCTAAATTCATATCTGAGTTGCTTCTGTACTTGAAATCATTTTTTGAGTGTCTATCATCACATTTTATGCATTTATAGCTCTCTTCACTTTCAGGATGGCGTTTTACTCTGCTACAACCCCTCATTGGGCCTTCTCTTGAAGATAACTAGGTGTGGGAGATGTGTTTAACCCACCTAGTCTTATTTGTTTCAGTTCAAATCTTGGATTTGGTTTTTTTATTATCTAGTCTAAATTATCCAAGAGTTATTTTCCTGTTCTAAAGCATATTTTTCTGAAAATGCATTTTTAAGTGCATGATTCATGAGCTGTTCCTAAATAGGAATATTACAAAATGAATTATTTATTTATCATTTTAAGGATGTGGTTGAGTAATAATCCAATAAATTATGATTTATTTAATTATTTATGGGTGATTTAGTCATATCTAACAAAGAATATTATTTAAATAAGGTTTAAATAATTATTCCTAGAAAATAATAAGATAAATAATGATTTATCTAATTAGTTTCCTTGTTTTGGGTTAAATATAACCAGGAATATTAATTAAACTATTTTTTAACGAATTATTCCTTGAGGAAAATTAAAAAAATGTAGATTTATTTAATATTTCCTCATGGGGTTTCCTATTTAGACCATAAACAACTTAATAAAGGTGGTTTACTAAGTTATTTTCATAGTGAAAGCAATCTTACTTAGGGTAAAATTGGTCTTACATTGTGTACTTGGGTCCATCTAATGACAATAGGTTAGATGACAAAAAAATGGTGTGACAGATTTCCCCCCAGCGTGTGAGAGTTAGGAGCTAATCGTATGACCTAAGTACGTTGTAAGAACTCAATCACTAGACACCGAAGGGGAAGTCAGAGAGAGAGAAATATAAGGTAGACAAAAGTGTTCAGAGGACTAGACCCTAAGGAGGTGAGACTTACAGCTGCGACAAGTCTCTTTTATGAGTGAGTACCTATGCTATACGTGGCAGGGGAAGCATACCTATGCCCGCTGAGATAGAGTACAAAGAATAATGCGTCCAGTAAATAAGGGACTAAAAATATAGTACATGCTGGCATAAACATGAGCCAGAAAAACAACAATATAATGGATCCCACATACATATTGTGCCTAGGATAACAGCCAGGACTTGTACAATAATACCTGAGTACATGAGATACAAATACAACCCAGATTCCCCTGTAAACAGGAAAGGGCTCTGAAAATCTGACTGATACATGCAATCAAAAAAGGCACTGCAAGCGTCTGAGGCTGACATCATCAAATATATGGACTTGCATCGAAGGCTTAGATGAAGAGATCATCCAGGCATGTGGGGGGCTACCTGTAGGGCCACCCCCTCATAAGGGCTGAGACATCTCACACACACCTGGGAATCACTGGTCCAATCTTCTTCATCACTGAACCATCAAGTATACAGATCTCGATCATGCTGAAAGGAGTTGGAGCTGAGAAATGATCAAGTCAAAGGGCTATAAGGAGTCCCTTTTCCTAATCCGAGGCACCGAACAAGAGTGGAAGTTGGAACTAAGGTACATGGCCCTCTAGACCTTTCTTCTAGAATAAATGATCTGATGTCAATAGAAGGAGGTCTGCCATAGGTGAGGCAATAAGAGGTCCTCAACTAAGGCACGAGAGAAAATAGTAGAGCGACTGACAGACGGACACCAGGGGTGATGATGAAATGGGGTTACTAAGTAGCGGATGGATGACTTCTCATGTTAGAGCATAAAGGGCATGGATGACCTGGTAGTGACTGACACAATATCATGAGGTATAGGGGATAGTGGTCCTGAAGGCCATAATGTGTGACATGAGAGAGGAACCAAGCAATGAAGGATGGAGAACTATAACAGGATACAAAGGGACTCGGGATAGACTCCATGAATGCAATGATGACTCAACTCGGATGCTCTAAACAAGGGCGACTCGATGGTGCTACCACATAAAAAAGGTCCAATGGGGACCATAAAAACATGAGTACCTGATGGTTACTCACGACAAAAATCGACACGAGCATGGACAAGTATGAAGGAAAAGTGGTGCCCCCAAGTACAAGTGTTGCAAGTGAAGAAATTTGATTTTGGGGAGTAGTGAAGTGATGCTTCGTGGACAAAATGTGTCATGGTGAAGTATCAAATCACAAAAAACTAATAGATACCCATTTGTGGGCTCGATGGGAGATTTCCAATGGTGCAGACGGTTTTTCAAACTGAGCTATGGTTTGGCTGCAATAGGTGAAAGAAAAATCAGGGGTTTCTCTTTTAGTAAGGAATTTTCCCTCCAAATTCACTCATTTGCATGTGGAACTGTGGAGAATGTAGAGAGGAGAGAAGGCCCTAAATCTTGTGGCGATCATAGCGGACAAGCCAACCATTGGAATCGATATCCATCAGTTGTAGGTGTTAGGTCCCTATATTACTAGTATAGTCCCTTATTGTTGTTAGTGTAACCCCTTTATTGTTATTATTGTACCCCAGTAACCCCATATTTTTATTATTGTGCCCTTAAATTATTATTGTTAGGTCAGCTAGGATTACATTGTGGCCCCACTGGATTACATTGTTGCCACATGGACTCCTATATATAGAAAGGAGGTTTTGTAATTTGTATCATCCAAGAATTGTTCATTCATGTAATGTATTGGAGGTTGCCCCCTCGAAGTGGCTTATTTCTAAAGCATTGATATCTCTTTTCTTCTATTTTTGGAGTTGGTTTCACAACAACAGGTAAGAGGCCTAACCCTACTCCTTCATTTCAGTGGATTGAAAGTTCAGTTTAGGTCCCCAGAGCTCATGAACAGGCCAGGTCGCACTTTTTAGGGGTCTGTTATGTGACCTGGGTAGGAGGTACTGAGTAGAAAAATGCGACCTATCCCAGGAAATGACCTAAAAAGTGTGACCTGTCAGAGAAAGGGGGTTTCAGTTCTTTTTTTGGCTAATATATGAGATTTTTATGGTTGACGGGCATAGGTGCCCCCAAGCATGTTGTGGTCATGCCAAAATGTATTTAGAAAAAGGGGAATCTAAACACATTTTAATGATGTGGTGCGCCATTTTTTTTTTTTATGGTTATGTAGTTTGAGAAAGGGAATGGAGGATTACCAATCTCTTTTGGTACTGCATATATGAAGCAAATGGACTTAAGTTTCTATGTTGGCATACATGGTGTCACTATCCCAAAGAGAGGATTTGGAGATAATGAACTGGTGCACTCCTAGAAAACCTACAGGTTGGTCAACAACAATATCTAGGGGACTAGGTTGTTGATGTAAGATGAAGGAATGATGAGGGGTATCATCCCTTTAGTGATCTGAAGTGATATAGGACTCTAGAGGTTCTTCTAAATGTGGAAGAATAATGGTACCGGAGTCGAAATGATTAGATACACTAGGAGAGTTGTGGAGAATTTCTTCTCCTAGTCTCTCAAATATGGGTGCCCCCTTACCAAAACATTGGGTCTCAATGTAATGGCCACAAGGTGTATATGATTTGAATGCATGGGTTTGATGTGATGGGGGATAGATAAAGTCAAGGGTGGTGACTACTTCCATAATGTTATCATCGTAATAGAAGATGGGGTAATTGGTGGAAGAAAGACCACCTGATGCAGCGAAGCTACCTGACTCATCATCATGAGAAGAGACGTTCACATGCGCATCATCACAAGGGGTGACAAAAGAGTAAGCAGATAAAGGATATACCGATGTTGAGCCCAGGGTGATTGCTGAAGGGAGGTGAGGAGAAACATCAGGGGAAGTCTCCAAGGGGACTTCCACCAAGGGTCTCATGGATGATGATAGGTGCAAAACGGTGGATTAAGGCTCTATCATCTCAACATCAAGAGGGAGAATGTCAATGGGAGAATTCATGTCCTCTGGTTTTACCGAAGCAAAACACGCAAATAAGGGAGTGGTGGACTCGTTGCGCTGGGCCTCGGATTGGCAAACTGCCACTAGAGAGGTGCGGAAGTCCTCGAGGCAGGGACAAAGGTGGGTATAATGGCCATGGAAATCACACAAAGCACAAGGGTGGTTGGTGTGAATAGTCTTGGGGTTCCTTGCTGTAGTCGAGGAAGGAACAAATGTTTTCGGGATCGTAGACTTAGGGAACGCGACATTAACCATGGGCTTGAGATGAGGCAACTCCAAACAAGTATGGGTGGCATGACTGACCACATCACACAAAGCACACTAGATGGCACGCTTTGGTGGTCGAGGAGGGGTAGGGTTTTTCAGGGTAGCCTTGTCTTTTGATGTCGTTGTGCGAGCTTTTCCCTTCTTACCCGAAGCAGTCACAACAGGAGATGGTTCCTGTTGAGATGGTTGAGGCATTGTAACAGCAAGAGAAGTCATAGGGACCGATTGGACTGGGGTCAAAGGAAGATAAGGTTTACATTGACCAGGCGAGGTAGCAGCTGGAGGATTAAGGTACCAGATGGAAATCCCAAGGGTCAAGTTAGGGAGATAGAGGGTAGCCATGACAGGTACTGTGTACACTCCTGGGGGGGAGCTAGGAACGGTATCTGACCGGAGGGGTAATGGCTAGGTGAGATGTCTCCAAAATGGTTAAGGCCTGGAGGAACCATTCCATGAGGATAAAGAGGCTCATGAATACCAACTGTGGGTGAAGGGATAGGAGTAGGAGGCCCAGAAGGCTGAATCGAAGGGCTAGGAGTAGGCTGCGGAGGGCGAGGAGGCTGTTGACTAGCCGAAGCAGGTCACTTGAGAGCAGCCCGAGATGATTGCATCATGCAAACATTTTATGAGCTAGGACCGGAGACAGGAGGAGGAAGACCAGGGAACATACCAAGCAATGAGGAATATTTGTAGACTTAGGGTGAGACACTGGTAAAAGGATCAACGGTTTGCTTATTGGCCACCAAAGAGATGATGGACTCAAGGGAGGTCTGAGACTTTGGTTCATAATATGTCAACTGGTCAATGGTGACTATCTTTCCATTATGAGGGAAGGACATCTTGCGGTGAACAGCAGATGGGACAATAGAAATCGCATAAGTGTAGCCACGACCCAATAGAATATTGTAATCTAAGGGGGCATCTATGACTTCTACGTCAACGCAAATATTATTTCCCGCAAGAGTAATAGGACAATTGCGGAATAGGTTTTGGGGTCTAATTGATGATGTCAACCAGAGTTCAATTAATGTCAACCGAGAAAGTAAACGTAGAAGTGCCACCTATAGGTCTAGAAAGATTCCTAATTTGTGCGAGATCTTTTGGTTCTCTTACAAGAGCACATTTGTCAAGATCTCTTCCAACAACTAAACAAACCTAAATCTAATAATTGTGTGAGATCTTATGGTTCTCTTAGAAAAACACATTCATCAAGATCTCTTCCAATATTAGAACATCTAACAAAAACTTAAAAGCTGAAATTAAATAAAAACACAAATTAAATTATACCTAAAATAAGCATGGAAGTGAGGCCATGGGGGCCCTCCATAACTCCACAAGCACATCTCTTCAAAGGAGACTCTAATGTAGAAGAAGAAAAAATCAAAGTATGATTCTTTATTTCAAAATCTCCATCATGATGTACAAACAACTCTAAGATTATAAATGGAGGATATTGTACTCCTATTTATACAATGGGATGAGATACCAAACTCATAATGATGATCCACTAATATCTCTTTAGCTCCATACATCTCTCAACCATCTAGACACATAACCCCCTTTTGTCCTTGATCTTCTCCATGAGATCATCATCTTCTCCATAAGGCTTATCTTATCAAATTCGAAATTGAACATTCAAGGCCACATAAAGGTGTCTTGGAAGCTTCCTTGGAACCTACACATGTCACAAAAACAATCCACTTTCCATATATTAAGTAAAACATATTATTTTCTCATATTTTATCAATAATTTCTCTTAAAAATGCTTGAAAATAAATAATATTTGGAAGATATAAATGAGACCCATTAATGATGAACAAAAGGGAAAATTAAGTGACATGGTAGTGAATAATGAGTGATATAATGGAAGCATAGGTGAAAAATGTATGGTAATGAGTGATATTTGTATGACCTTTTGAAGCCCAACAATAGGTCGATGGGCTGGGAGGCGTGGCCATCCCACACTCAGAGAGTGATCATGGAAGGAGCCAACTCAGGTGATCTGAGTTTCTTCCAAACCGAAGCGAACATCACACAGGTGGATGCCCCCTCATCAATGATGCAATGGGAAATGTTGGCGTCTGAATCTAGACTGGGATTTGGAAAGTGAAGGAAGCAGGGAGAGGAGGATATTCTGATCGGTCAACATCAAAGACAATCAATCGATTGTTAGAAGGATCTACAGCACCCATGGCAGATAGTAGAGCTTTTCGTTGTGAAGGGCATCACTGGAGGCGTTCCAGCGTTGAAATGGAAGCAGGAGATTGTGCCAAATCATCTACTATGCTATACGAATGGGAATCTTCACCAGAAGAAGAATTTCGGCGTAGTGGTCCCTTAGGGATCTTGGTATGAACCTATGCCTTAGGCTGAGGGATCTGCAAGGGACAATTAGGTGTCGAAATAGGCTCTGTAGATACCGAAGGAGGCAGCTCGGGGACAAATGTAGCAAGAGGCTTTTTGTACTAACGAGACCGAGTTTGAAGATTGATGTCTATGGCTAGAGGTTGATCAGAGTTCATCATGAGAATCCGATAATCAGAGGTACCAAATGGAAGCGGTTGAGTGGCCACATGACCGTCAGGTGGTTGGGTAGCCACAAATCCTTGCTGAGGGAAAGGATTAGTAAGCATAGTTGGATGACTAGGTGTAGCATTGGGAGGGATGGAAGGGGAGGCTTTTTGTCCTTGTAATTTTGCTTGAGACTCCCACACCTACTTCATCTGTAGTAAAAGAGGACAATCATGTGTGTAATGACCATAAACACCACAACAAGAACAAGGCTTATTCATGTGAACAGACCTATCCTGCTTGGATTGAGCGCCATGTTGCTGGTTAGTAGTGTTAGGGGCATTATTCTGAGGATTAGGTCCAGGATTACCAGGAGAAGATTGATTTTCAGTTCCTTTCCTCTTCTTTTTGGAGGGAGGAAGATTAGTCGCGCCTTGCTATGCATACACCTATGCCTAAGGGGGTGGTGGCTGCTATTGCGAGGATTGAGAAGGAAAGGGAGGAGGTGGTGCTAATGCTAGAGGATTTGGAGCACCAAGATGTGGATATCAATAATAAGGAGGTTGGGTAACAGTGTGGTAAACAGGAGGTTGGGAAAAAGGAGGATGCATGTCGTATCTTGGATACATGATACTGGGGTGGGGAAAAGTGCCGACCACCCCCCCTTCAGAAAACCATAGCCCATGGGAGGTTGAGCATGTGGATGAGAGAGAGCTCCAACATTACTGTCGGTGGCATGAGTGGCCCCCGGTGCATTGGCACCACTGGGTCTAGGAAGATCAGGTATGATGGTATAAACATAACCGAACTGAGCATAGATCAAGTCATATTTTAACGCAATTTGGAGAGCAGCTTCTTCGGTTTGAGGGAAATGCGATGCGACATGTTTATTGATAGGGGAAAGAGAGATCTAAGGAACCAGTCCATGTAGACACAGTCTTCAAAGGTGGGGGCTCAACATAGGCTCTTTCTTCTCTGTCATTCCTGGACATGATCAGATAGGTGAGTCGCAGACGATTGAAGGAAAGAAGTAAAAAGTTTGGTACCAGTGTCATGATGAAGAGGAAGCTATAAATTAGACAAGAAATCCTAAGCAAGAGTCGTAAAGGTGGTATGAGAGGATGAGGGCTGATCAACATACCACTTAGCAGCTTCACATGTAAGTGTACGTTGGAACAACCAAAGACAGACAGATTGATCGGTAATGAAGTTAGACGAACACCACATGTGGAAAGATCGAACATGATTTGTAGGATCTTCTCCAGCAAGGCCTTCAAACTTGGGGATGTCGGAAGGGAGCTTAGTCGGCATAGCATACCAACTAGCATCATGGTGTATAGGGTCATTTATCAACTATTCAAAATCGGGAAGACTGAGGCCTGCCATATAGGGAGCATGGGAGCAAATGAGATACTTCCTGTTGCGGTCCCACTATTAGTATTCCCAGGATTAGGTCTGGGGCTAGCACCAGTGTTAGGTCCTGAACCATACATGGTGAAGGCGACAGGAGGAGAACCCAATAAACTATAAAAAGAGCCGGAGTGCGGACTCGGAGGAGGACTAACTCGAATCCTACACAGAGGAGTAAGTCTTCCTACCAGAAACTTAGGATGAAGGCCAAGAAGTCTTCGAGATAAATTCCTTGGTGGCGCAATGGTGATGACACAAACACAGCACAAGGGAAAAAGAGACCGACAAGGGCAAGGAGGTGCAGGATCAATTGATTACAATGTCGAAACAAGGCCGAACAAGTGCAGGATCAATTGATTTCAATTTTTTAGAGTCTTTGCTTGCCAGTGTTAACCAAGCCCTTTTTCACTTAGGGTGTGTGTGCAAAGTGTGTAAATTTTAATTTTTAAACCTAGACCTTTGTAGAGAAAAAGAAAAAATGTGTTCTATAACTGTAAATAAACCTGCAGATAAATAGTATATGAAACTGAAATAACAGTTAATAATGCAATAATCTAAACCCAAGGAGGCGGACCTCTCAACAAGTAGTCTGTAGGCGGGCAAAAAACTAGTCAAAACACACCAAAATAGCCAATATATCTAAGGTCGGGACAGACAGGGATCTAAAGGTCAAAATCTACTGGAAAGTGGTGCAGAAAACAACAACAAATCAGAAGAAAATTTGTTGTAAATGAGGTAGCGAAAGGCTATCTCCTGGAGGGAAACGGAGTGAACCCTAGAGGAAAACCCAAAAAAGGCTAAATGAGGTGATTTGGACGGATACAAGCCAATCTCAAGTGGATCTAAAGGTGAGGTATCAGATCTGAAAAATGGTTGAATGCTCTGAAAATTTTAGACAACCTGCAGCAGCTAAAACTATTCCACAAAATGTGGAGGGTACTGAAGCCCTAGGGGGCTAGGTTCCCACTTAGTTGAGTAAAAAAGAAAAATTATAGCTCCAAAATGGGCGGAGACGGAGGTCAAATAACCCTGAACATAGGCCCAAAGAAACCCAGAAAAATTTTAGAAAAAACTCCCACAAAAAATCCAGGTCGCAGTTTCTGACCTGTTTTCAGCAGAGGTTACAGTTTTTGGGCTGAAAAGTGCGTCCTAAGGCTCCATGTCGCGGGTTTAGGGCCAAAAAGTGTGACCTGCACTTTCGACACTCTCAATGGTAGATTTCAGTAAAAAGTGTTGTCTCAGCTGCGGCTAAGGTCTGTCACCTGCGCAATTGGTCTGAAAACACACATAAGTTAGAATTTTTACTGTTCTAGGGTTTTATAGGTTAAAAACAACATCAAGAAAAGAAAAATTAGGAGTTTGAAGAGAAATCCTAGAGTTTGAAGTAGCTGTATATGCAAGGATCAGAAAAGTGACGGCGGTTGTAATTGTAAACTCATGTGGAGTCGCTAGTTGTTAGTATGAATCTTAATTCCAAGTGTACGAAAAAAGACCACTTTAGTTGTGCATAAAAAATAGCCCTAACAGCAAAGATGGCTGCCAATATCCTTAGATCTGCAGTTAGGTGATCAAGATAAATGCTGCAAAAATCTAGATCTATGCATCAAAATACATTAAGCAGTAGAAAAACAATATTTACTCCATGCATCCAATAGACAAGACAAGAATATGTTGAATGAATTTTGTATCAAAAGCACCTGGAAGGAAAAAAAAGAAGGGTGTTACCAGTTCCCACCCAGTTCTCCTCAATGGGATGAGTTCTTGTAAGTTCTCAGCACTTCAGATCTAAAATTCCTCTCTCTTGATGGTGTAGAAAACCCAAACAAAAATGGTAGCAAAATATGACTATGATGGTGGATCAAAGTCAGACCAAAAGTATAGATCCAAAGTGATCTTTAGGCAACAAAAGGTGATGAATGAATGGAATAACCCTTCTATTTATAACAAAATATTAAGTTAGTCTAGATATTGGTGCATAATTAAAATATTATTAACCAAATCAAGATCCAACTTTTATGGAATATTTTATTATTTTTGTTGGAGGGAAAAGGAATTTCACTTGGGTCAAATCCCTTTATTTGTAAATAATAAATAAATAAATGATTTATTTATCATTTTAAGGATGTGGTTGAGTAATAATCAAATAAATGATGATTTATTTAACTATTTATGGGTGATTTAGTCATATTTAACAAAGAATATTATTTAAATAAGGTTTGAATAATTATTCCTAGAAAATAATAAGATAAATGATGATTTATCTAATTAATTTCCGTGTTGTGGGTTAAATATAACCAGGAATATTAATTAAACTATTGTTTAACTAATTATTCCTTGAGGAAAATCAAACAAATGTAGATTTATTTAATATTTCCTCATGGGGTTTCCTATTTAGACCATAAACAAATTAATAAAGGTGGTTTACTAAGTTATTTTCATAGTGAAAGCAATTTTACTTAGGGTAAAATTGGTCTTACATGGTGTACTTGGGTCCATATAATGATAATAGGTTAGATGACCAAAAATTGTTGTAACAGCTAGGTGCATGGGTTGGCTGGGTCTAGCCTCCTGAACCTGCTCAGAATGCCCCATTTTGGTCATTACAATGTTACGGACCGACTCACACGACAGTTGCTCGCCTAAATTCATGAAGGTTGCTTGTGGATCCAAGACAGGACTCCTATTAATGTTGCGCTGATTCATAGGATTACTGGCCTCCCGATGAACGGACCAAGCCCTCTGGAGTGAGTGGGTAAGAAATACAAGGGCGAGACTGCTGAATTTATGCACCAAAAATACAAGGTGGAGAGGAATACACGAGGCTTTATCATCAAATCCATCAATGATCCAGCTACGCAGTTGGGCACGATGTTGTTGGCGTGCAAGTTAATGTACAAATTCCAAGTCACCATTGTCCCCACCTATGTGATCCAGCTAGCAGGCCAATGTGGAAAGGGGGTCTGTTTTAATTGGGCTCAGTACTTATGTGATGAATTTTTGGCCAAATTCCGAGAATCCCAAGACTTAGGGCGCGCCTTTTGCTTCTCGTGCTTTTTGTTCCTCATAGTGTTGGTCACCTGGGAAGCTCCTACAGAGTCAGTCCTCCCTGAGCTTAACCCGGATATGTGTGAAGGAGCCCGTTATGCACACTTTTGGGACAATCAAGTCTTCTGGGTCCTCTTCCAGGGCATCATGGCAGCTGCCATCAATTCTCGACCACACTTGTCACCCACAGTCTACGACAAGTACAAATGCATTGTGACCATGCACAACATATAGATTCAGAGCCGAAAGGAGAAAGTGTGGACGCCACTCCCCTACATGGTCATGGATGAAGAAGTAGACAATATTATTGCACTCTGGCTCCTGCAGTGGAAGATTGGCTTCAAGACTGGGGTGCAGGGCCCTAGAAATGCTAGCACATCACAAGATAAGGATATTAGAGTCTCCACCAAAAATACTGAGAAGGACACAAAACCGGTGGTGAAGAAAGATGTGTAGCAGGAGAAGACTAATGAGAAGGATGCCGAAGAAGCTACACAGAAAGATTCACAACCCGACTTTGGGAAAGAAGGAGGGGATGCACGAGGAACTGCATCCCCTCCCAGGACGAAGTGCATAGGAGAGCCTGCCAAAGGGTCCTGAAAGAAGCAATGCTCTTAGTGGGCAGAACGCGATGAGACTGTCATGCTAACTGATGGAGACCTCGAACAGATTGTGGACGCAGTCACTCTGGTCGTAGAGGAAGAAATGGGCTGCCTTGGAGGAACAGCAGAAAGCTGCAATCGAGACCATCCAGGCTGAGCACCGCGCTTTGCAGACCAGCATAATTTAGGTACGTAATCCATTGGAAACCAGCAGTGTAGTGCTAGCCATAGAGGAAAGACGTCTCTGCCCCTTACCTAGCATCGCCCTGGGGATCAGCCCACCCAACCTGGGAATGCAACTCCCAGTTAGTTCATGAGTGCAGTTGAATCTAGCCAAGTTGTTCCATGAGGCATTGCATGGCCTCAACACCATCGTGTTTCAGGATATCCACCATTGGGACCAAAAAGTGCACTAACAACTCAGTACGTCCAAGAATACCATCGCAGCACAAAGCACTGAAGTATCTAGTGCTATTGCATAGCAAGCGAAGCTCGAAAACTTCATTCACCAGCTCTACGTAGAAGTTCCAGTAGAGATTCTGGCTACTGCTATGCCCCAGGAAAAGGTTGAAGGGTTGGTCACTACATTGAAGGCATATTTCCGATCTGCAGTATAAATTGCAGCCTGAAACACCTCCAGAGGTGCGGGCCCAACGATCTGCGCTGGCCACCACAAATACAATCATCATCACAGTTCAGATCATGTAGGGTGCTCAACTACTGGAAACTGCCATGCAACTTTGGACCAAGGTTCAATGTGATCCACTCCTGCATGAAATAACCCAGGCCCTGTAATGCCAGGATACTGGGTTAAATCAGATCCCAACATCTAAAAAATCAAGTGCTACCTTCAAAATTAAAATTCTTCGTTAAAACCACAAATACGTTCAGCTCAAAAATACATATGAAGGAAAGAGAGACACATAAATAAAACACTGATATAAAAACATAAAAATTCTTTTGCCAAATATTACAATGGGCGGCCTCTTAGCTCTCGACTCAACTAAGTCCTGTTTAGGGAATTCCTCATCCCTAGATTATCTACCTAATTCAACTCCACTCATATCCTTAATTATTTAAGGAATATTTACAATAATCCTCACATTTATATTTTCTCTCCTAATTTATTAAAAATGAGAAAATTAATAAATAAAATAATTAAAAATTATCACCCCCCTATTTACACAATTGAATAATGAAAATTTAGCTTTGATGCTCCTGCATCAAACTCCCCATGTAGCGGAGTTTCCATAGACTCCTGTCTCTGAGGTCTATCACTTTTCTATAATAATGCGACAACCACAAGTCCTAATGACTTGCTTCCTCCAGGATTCCAAACTCTGTTCTGCCTCTGGTACTTCAAAGTATCAACTCAATTTGGTAACTCATCATTCACTCTGTCAATCGGATTCCATCGGCTTCTCTGACAATTGCTTCTACCAATTCCTCAGATTAATTCCTCTTTGTCGAATTCTTTCAGCTCTAACTGAGTTGAACACTCAACTTTCTGCAATGAAGAATAATCAAGAACTCCTTCTTGATTACAACTATAGTCTTTGATTGCTTTTAAAGCAACAACTTTCTCGTGCAACGTTGTACCTACATTCACCAATAAACTGTTAGTTTTAAAAAGATAAGACCTTTTCATCTCTTTTGATGCTTCAAGCATCAATATTTCATCATCAACTTTTTGGACTTCAATAGATTCTATTTTGAAATGCTGGCTGCTTCCATCTTTATCCTACTGGATCAATATTTCGGTCTCCTTTATGTCTCTACAGACATAACTTTCTTGATGTTTCTAACCTTCCATCCCAATTCCAAATAATTTCTGCTCAATTTCTCTGATTTCGACATCATATCTGTTAATGCTATTTTTTGTACCTACAGTTACATCATTATCTGAAAATTTATAACATTCATTCAACTCTATAAATGTTAAAGCATTTCAACCCTATCACACATAGTAACTACAATTCCTTTTGGATCGGGTTTTGCAATCTTCACTTCTTCCTCAGGTTCCTTAAGCCATCATTCCAAGAACTCAAATTCCATATGAAATATTTTTAGCACTTCATGACAACCTTCATTCCCAGCTTCATTCTTCTTCTGGTAATCTTCTTGAGTTGTCCTGGTTTCAACATCATCACATTGTAAAATTTTGTCAGCAAATTCACTAAATAAATACATTTGTTTACCTCCTTGGAATATCTCTTCGACATTTCCATTATGCTTCTGCTCCATAACAACTTCAACTTGTTGTCTTACCCCAAACAAGAATTCATTTATGATTTCTTCCTACTATAACAAATCAGTAACTTCCTCCTCTGAAAGGCATTCTCCATCAGACTTCACCTCAAGAGTTTCATTCTTCTCTATGACAGTTTCACCAAACTGTCCAACATCTTTCACACATCCTGCAAACATACATAAACTATGAGATTTAAAAATTCAAGGCTTCATAGCCTCATCTGCTTCTCTCACCAACACATCTTCAGATTCTTCCGAACTATCCCAATAGTTCATGAGATCTTCCTCATTGATCTCTTTACCTATAATTTCACCATGTTCTAGGCCACAAATGGAAACTTCCATTTTCAACTCAGCCTCTCTGAGTTATTCACACCTCATCATCTGCTCGAGCTTCCTCAACTCTTCTGCCAACTATGTGTTTACCTATTGTTCCCTCTTTGCATGTAGTCTCTGCCACTTTAGCTTCTTTCTCATGGTACAACCATGTGTTTGGTCTTTCACATTTTTCTACAACAATTCCATTAACAATTCAAGGTGAACTATTATCTCAACCTTCTCCCACTCATAATCTTCATCAGTCAATTGTTCACATATGCCACTTACCTTGGCATTTTCCTTCTTCTTCCTTCTATTGTGGTCTTCATTAGATCTTCGGAAATGACTATCAACAGTCAACTTCTCCTCCTTGGTGAACTTCATTTGTTCACGTGTGGGTTTCATTCAATCCTCTTTTCAGGAATTTCTCACACTTACCATTCAAAAATGCAAGCTTTCCTCCTGCACTTGACATCTTTTGGTTCTCTGTATTGAAATGAATCTCTGGAAATTCCCTTGCTTCTCTTCGCTGCAAAATAACAACTATAGTAATTCATGGGTTACAATGACCAACTCTTTGGGTGTCCAGATCCCCTGATCATGCACCCCATTAAATTAAGACTCTTAAATTTATCTTACGACTCTTTGACTTCAGACTTACACCAATTCCTCGTCTTGGATGAGAAAATACTCAATCTTAACTCGGACTATCCAAACTTTCATTTAACTCTAACCTTTTTTTTTACTTCAAGGCTCGACCCAATAATTATGATAGTGGATATTTTGACTTAATTCAACTTATACAATCCTCCAATGAACATACACCCCTATTACATTTTTTTTCGGATGTAACATCTTCATTCTCTCTTATACTTCATTCTTATGAAAAATCATCAGTTTCCCATTATCATTTCGCATGATACTGAAGTCTGAAGTCGAAATGCAACCCAATTTTTCCAAGATTTATTTTATGGTGAAAATAAATAAACCATCAAATTTTCAACATTCAAAATATCTTCTTGAAATGATGTATCAAACCTTATGCTTCCATTAAGGTTATTAAAAAACATTTTTCTTCGCAACCTCAATTCTTTGGATTCCACTCTTCTATGTCGTCTTTGTCACTGTAAATACTCACATGCCCTTCACACCATAAGCTCGTCATTTTAATGCAAACATTTTTCCTACACTTTTATGCACCATACAACGTCAATTCTCCTCTCTTCACCTGTGTACAGAGAACAAGCTATTCATATTTCAACCTCTTTTATGAATGATGTACAACTTGTACATTGTGTCCATCCTGAATATCACCTTTTAGATGTCGCCACATGATGGTAAAAACAAATATTTTACAACATCAAGAAGTTATGTTTTCAATCACAAATCAAAATAATTCTCCTTTTTCTAACTACAGGCTTTGGTCCAAAATGACTTAACCAAAACTATGAAGAATCCACACTATGCATAATAAACCCTCTCACATAAAAATGCATACTTCTTTTTATATCACCCAGGATTAGCACATTTTCCATTCGTTTTCGATTCATGTATACCTCCGCATTTGAAAAATTTCCACTGTTTCATAACATTTACAAAAGATCATCTTCTTGAGTATTGCAAGGAAATTTAATCATTCAGATTTTAAAATACTTCTACTCAATGAATATGGATTCATTCAATGAGCACTTACCTTGAATCTTCTCGTGGCTGAAATGATCCAACCCTTCTCTCGCGTATTCATTTAGGAATACATTCAATCCTCCATAGATTTACTTTAAATATGCAAGTTCCATTCTCTAACAATCTCTCCCCAGCAAATAAATTTCTTCCCAGCAATTTTCTAACACAAATCTTTTCCCAGCAAACAATGTTAGAAACCTTCAAAGTAGGCACAAACTCCCCTTTAAGCCAAGTTCCCTCATCTAAATCTCTTCAATTTCAATTTATTTCTTTGAAAACTTGAAATCTTAATGTAACCAAATATCCTTTCAAGATTACATTCCCCAAAAAAAAAACACATATGAGCTATTTGCAAACACTTTAACTCAATCAATCCCAATGACCTTTTCTTATGCTGGAAAATGGTACTGTGGAAATGCTGGATCCATAACTTGAATTTTCCGCTGGAGCCACACCTCTTTCACAAGCCCCACATATGCCATTTTTGTGTGCCTTGATATGACTGGCTTCCAAAACTTGATGTATAAACACAATTTCTACTTCACAATTTAGTATAGTAAAATTTTCAATTTTACTAAAACCCAGATTTACTCTTCAACATGATGCAATTGATTCACTCTTCGCCACTTAGTGTGTAATTCCATATTCTACTCCATTAACACATAACATTGAAATGTTGCAGCATTATGCAAACTCCACTTTTCAATAACAAATGGATTCTTTTAAGGACCATTTTATTTAATAATGGATAATCCAAAGTTAACATTTGGAACCCACTTAAGCAAAACCGGCCAACATGCTTCATGAGTAAACAAAGGAAATCAAATGTGTTGACGATAACATAACATACCACTAGTTGGTTGAATCCATAGCGTCACCCCTCCGTGGAAATTACGCAACAAATATGGGTTTAATTTTTTGAAATTGGTATTATGATTGGAACCTTCACCACAATTCCTCAATGCAAACTTATGCATTGAACCATGATCCAATCAATTCAATACAAGATTACACGCATCAATCGACCCCGTTGTAAATATCTATGCAGTATAAACATAGTCTTAGATAGCCCAATATGAATCGACTACTTATGAATTTAATTCAACGTAACCAAACCTTGCATTGCAGATCTGCAGGTATTTTATCGTAGGCTTCTCTGCTTCACGGTCATCCACTGGACGTTGGTAACCAATTCATCTAACTAACACATCCTTGCAAGTGCTAATATTGTGTTAAGTTTTGATGCTCCTTCTCTTGTGGTTGTATTAATTTCTTGCCACTTCATTAATCGGATCTGCTACATCTTTCATTTGTCCCTCATGCTTCTAATTTCATCCTTTTTTTATGATTCAAGCAATTCGAATTATTACTGCTACAAGCACCAATCCAAATGCATACTACTTACATCATACCTCGGTTCATTACCATATGCTACGACCTCCATCGCTCACTCTCATCACACCAAAAATTCTTCACGCAATGACTATGCTAATATACTAACACTGTCAATGTTGTTTAAAATACAAACACCACCATCATATTTTCTTGACGATACTGATCTCAACACAAGCTAACATGCCAGTCTAAAATACAAGAATTTCGAACTAAATATGCTAAAAGCTGAAACATAAATAAGTAGACTGTGTACCCCTCTTATTAGCTTTTCATCGTTATATATTTTAGTTAATACAACTGAACACAAGTCTGGCACCACAATCCCACGAGGTCTGGGGTTAATGTCTTCTCATAGAAAACGAAAACCACTCAAACAAACCAATGCACCATCCAACATTTTTCCTGCGTCCACACCAATGGACATACTCCACTACAAGGTTTTTAAAACTGTGCATCACCCTCCACAACAAAAAATCGTTTTCCTACAATCACACACTTATAGATAGCATATACATACAGTTTGCAGATTCAAAAAAAATGTAAAACAAGCATATTTTTGGCTCTAATACCAAATGATGCCTTGATACTGGATTAAATCAGATCCCAACATGTAAAAACTCAGGTGCTACCTTCAAAATTAAAATTCTTCGTTAAAACCACAAATATGTTCAGCTCAAAAGTATATATGAAGGAAAGAGAGCCACATAAATAAAATACTGATATAAAAACATAAAAAACTCTTTGGCAAAATATTACAATGTGTGGCCTCTTAGCTCTCGACCCTTCAAACCATTTCTCTTACTCCCTCTATATTCCTCACTTCCTCTCTTGTTTTTTATCACCCTCACAAGTTACATATTTATACATAAATATAATTTATTCCATTCCATAATTTCCTCCACACAAATCTTAACTTAAAATCTAATTTATATTTATATTTTTTTGGACTCAACTAAGTCCCGTTTATGGAATTCCTCATCCCTAGATTATCTACCTAATTAAACTCCACTCATATCCTTAATTATTTAAGGAATATTTACAATAATCCTCACATTTATATTTTCTCTCATAATTTATTAAAAATGAGCAAATTAATTAATAAAATACTTAAAAATCATCACCCCCCTAATTACATAATTGAATAATGAAAATTTAGCTTTGATGCTCCTGCATCACCCTGCGGCAGAAAGAAGAGATGTTTGAAATATTGGAAGCCACCCTGCCCACATTGGTTCCTGCTCAGCGCTTGGCACGACTTCGAACCAACCAGAGCCTCAAATCTGAGATAGAAGAGCTTTGACAGAAGAAGAAGGCCTTCAACGACCGCCTGAAGCCTTGGGCTGTTGAAGCCCTTAAGCTGTCACAGGATGTTGATATAGTGAAGCAGCTCAACCAGACCTTGGAATGTGTCACCGTTGTGACAGAAGGCCCGATTTCACAGAATTTGGTCGACATTGCCCAGAATGCTACTACCCAAAGTGAAGTCGTGCTACCCCCATTGGCTGAAGCGATAAAACTATTGCAGGTGCAGGTAGAGACCCCACCATCTCAATGATTCGGGACAAGTCACAAGATTTTGTTGGGGGACTATTGGAACAGGGTCTCCTTAAAAATACTAATCTGGTCCATTTTGTACATTTTTATTATATTTAGTCTAAAATAGGGGTTTTGGGGTGGGTCAAAGCCCCTAATGCATTGTAAATGGGTCAAGGGTAGACCAAGAGTCTACAAACCACGGTTTGCAAAACATTGGATGCGTAGGCTAAAGTAGTATAAATAGTTGACCCTTTTTGAGTTGTAAGGTAGGAATGAATTAGAATTGATGCTACGTGTAAACTGTTAGATCTATAGGGTTGTTTGGGTAAGGACTCCTGTTGGCTGTGTGTGCAGAGATCCTCTGTCTTGCTATGTGTGGACCCTGTTGCTATGTGCGCATGTTGGGTTTTGGTTATTTTAAGTAAATCTGAAGGATTAATAAATGTGAAAGGCTGTTGGAATATCTAAATGTATTGGACTTACTCCTAATGTAAATCTATGATATCTGATTAAGTATGTATGCTTCTATGTTATTGATTTAAGTTGCGAAAGTACTTGTGTTAATTTTTTATGCTGTGATATAGATCTGTTCTGTTATGCTTTATGCAAGGATACCTTTGATAACTGAGGTAATGTTCTATAATTATATGATATGTTAGTTACTATGATTATAATTGGAATTGCGCACGTGGATGCGAAGGATATCAATAGATCAGGGCTCTATGATATAAGATCTGGAAACTATAAGGTTGAACACAACTCTTCTTGAATTACCTACCCTCTCCCAGGGTGCAGAAACCTACTTCTAGCACCCTCCCATACTGCTCCGGGTGAGACTTTGGCCTATGCAAGCGGGCCATTGCCGAAAGGGCTAGTAGTATAGGGGTTTGTTGGCAAACCTTAACCTCCGAATCTGGGTCAGGACCCCTCGAGACAAAATCTACTATGAGTGAATGACATTAAAATTATTTTTTCATATGATATGAAATACATTCATAATCATCACCTCAAACTTTGTAATCATTCACTTGCTATTTGTAATATTTCGTCGGCATGTCAAATTTTTTTACCATGTCCCGTTAGTAAATTCTTTTTGTTTGTTCGGAGTTAGTCACACGTGAAATTGAAACCATTTTAATCAGAGTGATTCAGGATTGAATCCTAGGAATAACACATAGCACGATGGAGAAAGGAAGAAAATTGAATCGTTATGAACCCAAAGGACCATATTTGTTGGACATATACCCCAAAATCGAGCAATTGTTTAAGCAAGTTGGTTGGAGTGATATTTTCCACTATTGTACTGAATACCATGATACATTGGCTGGATTTTTTTCTCATGGGTATGATGGAAATTGTGTGGAGTTAGAAGTCCTATTATTTTCAGTTGCATAGCATTCCATTTCCGAGGCCACGACATTACCATCAGATGGATTCAGGATTTTTCATAGTCATGTGTTGACAGGGATCAATGTCCTGTTCATTTTCAAAGAAGAATTCAAGGATCAAAATTGGAGAGCCAAAGTTCAGAAGGAGTGGTTACAGGACAAATGACTTTCCCTTATATGCATCTATCAGCAATATTGCACCTGCCAAGGGAGGTTCAATGGGTTAAACCTCTACCACTTCTATTTTCTTACATATCCTGCTAGTCAAATCAGAATGAATCCTTGTTTTTATTTAGTAGAAGCATTAAGCATATGGAAGTTGGTTTTATGGCCCACACAAACCCCTCCTCCCATTTAATATACCACAAATCCGTAACAAAAATTCTAATTGGAAACCATCTAGCCAGGGCAGGAACAACTTGGAGCCACTTTCCTTTTTGGGAGGTTTTCAACCTCAACCCCTTAAAAGTCTTAGAGGCAAAACAAATACTACTAAAAAGGAGAGGAATACCAAATTAAAATCCCATATTGAGCTAAATACCAACCATGAGAACATAGAAATTCCATCTACATATTATGCCCCTAAAATTCCAAAATTATACCAAAGGAAAAGTTCCATGCTCAGTAAATGTAATATTCCCAATTAGCTATAAGATAGTTGGAATATTAATTTTTTTTTTTGCTTCTTAATTCACTGAATAAGAGGGTATGGAGACCCATAAATCTCCTTAGTAGGAATAAAATCACTGCTGAAGTGAAATAAGATCATTTTAGTGGCTTGATAAAGCACCCTTGTGTGTGAAAAGAGGTTGGAGCATATAGACTAGGTCAACTTTGACCAAATCAACAACGTTGTCATGGAGGATTGGACATTCATTATGGGACAATGCAGTTTTGGAGGAAGACTCCATGCATGGAAGTAGTGGATTTAATGAGTGGGTCCAAGGGTGAGGAAGATCACCACTTATATAAGGAAGGGGATGGCATCCATAGAGGATATGTTTCAAATTATTATTTTGATATGGTCTGTATGACTATTTTCTCTCTTTAATTGTTTATCTAAGCCTGTAGTGTTGTTTAACACAGGGCGTTCCTGAGCAAGAATCCAAACTTCATCCTTAGGGGACTTAAATTTTCCACTCAGGAGAAGTATATGCACTATATTTCCACATTCCAGCATCACACCAAAGCTTCAGTCTTGCGGTACAACATATTTCCTATTGAGGTTGTGTTGTGTTGCATGGTTGAAGTTATGGAGAGTTAATTTGGGTGATTTCTGAGCTAGATTTCAGTGGAGGAAGGTTTCCTTCAATTTGGAGGCTAGTAATGAAGGCCCTTGAGCATCATTTATATATTTGATAGTAGGCCATAGTGTTTTTATCCCCTACAGTGCAGTTCCATTCAAAATCTGTGTTATTTTAGAGAGTTGTTGCAGGGGCGATTGCAGTGTATTATTCGGGAGGTGATTTCTCTAGTGGAGGGGATAACCTTCTATCTGGAGGATCTATTGGTGGAGAGCCACATATTGTTATATCAGCTTCATCCATATCTCCCAACTATTTTTCTGCAATGAATCTTTAGCCCTAGGGCTTGGGTTCACCATTTGTATTCTTAGGTGTATTGTTGGAAACCCTCTTGGGTTGGTTGGGTAAAATGATATAGAGCCTTGTTATTTATGTATAGCATCTCTATAGGCATATATCAGACATTTTATATCATTTTATCATCTTCTGTTTTATTTATACTCACTATAGTTGCGTTGTAGAAGAATCTCCCACATATTTATAGTAGCAGCACCTCATTCTTGAGGGGATTTATCTATTGGAGGCTTGTTGGTTATTGTTTTATGATTTGGGCCCCATTATTTTGTACATGTTTAATTCTATTATGATTAATAAATAAGCTCCATATTGGTCTCCATTATTGATGTGCTGTTATACACTACTATTCCCATGTTTATGCACTATATTCCCGATTTTCCCATTTGGGAATATTACAGCGGTATCAGAGCATAATCTTGGCTAAGCCTGTGCATATTAATCCAATATGTCATCAGAAGAAGGAGATCCTCTTACAGATAGAGAGAAGAGGTATCTCAGAAGAAATCAGAATTATGATTATACAGATGATAGAGAAGACAAGGGTAAAACCCCTTTATCAGGAGAAGATGAGGAGGAGTTCCCTAATCTTCTTCTACAAACTATGCAAGAAATTGAAAGAGAAATAAAGGAGATGAGGATGGATATACACAAAGAATACCCTAAAGGCTTTCTACATGGATAGGCTTTGGCATTTCTCATCACCAGAGTGATCAACCAGTCAAGCAACAGGTTTCCCAACGCTCTACAATGCCTACATTCTTAGCAGCGGGAAATGGAGGGTTTCAAGAACAAGAAACTCTTGAAGACTATTTTCAGGAGTATGAGTCTCGATCTCATAGATTCAAGGAGCATTTGAGTTTTCAATAATTATCTCAGATCAAGGACAATAGGAGACCTCGACATCATAATAGAGGTGGAGGATTCATACAAAATCATGATGTACACTGGACAATGGGAATATTTTTCTTCCCAAATTTTATGGGTCATCAAAACGCACTGCCAAATCATGGGTAGAGAAGCTTTACATATAATTCCAGTTGAACCAAGTATCAGAGATGGAGGCCATCAAAATAGTAGCGCTGCACCTTGAGGGTGAAGCACATGATTGGTGGTTTCATGGAATTTCTACATTGGGTCATGCCAATGTGACTGTATATTTAGAGTTCACAAAGAGGTTGGTGGAGAGGTTTGATAAGAGAGACCTGGATGCACCTTTCATGGGGCTAGCAAAGCTCAAACAATCAGGTAATCCAGAAACTTATATTTCTGAATTTCTAAAACTTTCTATTATGGTTCCTAATTTATCTTCAGTAAGGAGGGTCTACATGTTTATTGATGGGCTAGCCGAACCTCTTCATGGGTTGGTTAAATATACCAAACTCACTACCCTTCAATATGACAATGAAAGGGCTAGAGATCTACAAGATGACTTGCCAAAAGCAAAGGCAACATTTCATCAAAATCCCACTTTTCCATCAAAGGGAAAATATGAGAAGGCTCCTTTTTCAAAATAGAGCCAAAACAAAGTACCTCTTAGTGATGATGTCCGAAGATACTTGAGGAGAAGGAAGCTTTGCTTCAAATGCCAAGAATCATGGGCACCCAGACATAGATGTGCAGTAGGTAAGGCACACTATAAAGAGGTATTTTCAGATGATGAGGAGGAAGAAGAAGAATAATGATAAGGATTTCATAGCACTGGGATAGAAGGAGAGGATCCACCACCACCAGGAGGTGGTAATGGTGCATTTTCTCCAATTGGAGGGGCCCTTGCATCATTGAGAGGAGTACCCAAGTAATAGACCTTGAGGGTTCGAGGTTCCATTTTGGATCAAAGGGTTTCAATTTTGATTGACAGTGGGGATACCCACAACTTTATTGATGCCCAGCTAGTGAAGAGGAGGGCAATACCCACTAATGATTTTTGAGGGATTTTTCAATTTTAGTCCTAGGAACTAGAACTATGCAGTGCATGAATTATGTTCCATCTTTATCTGTCACCATGGGGACATATACATTGATTGATCACTTCTTTTTGGTTGACATATCTGACACCAATGTGATATGGGGTGTGCGGTGGTTGATTACTTTGGGGAAGGTCACTACAAATTGGGAGACTTTGTAGGTGGAATGGATGGATAGAAAAAGTGGAAAGAATCATATGATTAGGGGCATGCACACATATCCCTCAAAAAACAACTTCCACACAGAAAACAAAGATGCATTTGCGTAGTGGAAGCAAGGACCTAACGGTCCCATCTATTATGCATATGAATTTGGCCCATGAGACATTATTGTTTAGTGGAAAACCACCTAGGAGACCACCTAATCAAGAGTTGGTGAGAAATTTCTCAAAACATGATGCACCACTCATATATCTAGGAGGAGTGGGAACATTGGGAGGTCATGGTACATCACAGGGAGTCTTGGGTAGGCTCAAGGAGGAGGGAGACATTCTCCCACTATCATCATTACATACTCTCACACCACATCTTGTGTTGAGAGAGGATGCTATATGGAAGGAGGATGGCACTATCATGGTGCAAGGAAGCTACTCCTTGACTTTGGAGGCTCAGAAGATGTTCTCACTTGGGGATAAATATTCTACATATGGTAGAGGATAGTGGCCACTCATGCATGCTTTGTCCAAACTTAGAAATTTTTGGATAGGTGATAGTTTCCCATGGAAGACTAACCTCCAAAAGCTTCAACCTTTACTTGAGCATGGGAAGCTACAAGAGGAACAACAGATGGAGAATAGCAGATGTTAGAAAATTAAATATTACAGAGCAATGAAACACATAAAATATGCGGAAAATACAAGCACACAAAACACATAAAACCAGAGAAACACAGATATACGTGGTTCACCCAGTTTGGGCTACGTCCACCCCGAACAGCCAGTCCTTCCTTTCTATTATCCAGCAAAAATGAAGAGACAAAACCTATAGCAGATCCGCTGTAATATCCTCTGTTCTCTCTCACAGTCTCCCTCTCTGTTTCTCACTCCGAGAATACACACATAATACACGGTAAATGTAATGCCCCGTATATATTCAGTACTTTGCCTTAAGGAGCACAAAAAAACCTAATCTAAACATAACTTCTCGTCGAGATCATTTGCACAATGAACGGCCCAGATGACTAGAAATTACTATACTTTTACAAGGCAATTTTACATCTATTTTTAACCAGGCGCGCCGAAACACGGGGGGGCTCGCGCCTTACACAACGTTACACAGCGATTAAATTTCGGGCGGCGTTGCCGCCCCTTTTAAGGTACAGGGGTCCAATTTTGTGATACAAAGTAAAGAAGATAATCAGGCTCCATACCCAACAATCTCCCACTTGGAGACTGATTGTAGCAACTCCACCACTGCTTCATTTGCTGGACAATGATTCCTCTTTGGACCTGGTTGTTCTTCATCTTCATCGTCATCCTTGAAGACCAATTGAAACTGAGCATGTTCTCAATTTCTCCCTGGTTACAAATTTTGTTAGCATATCTGCAGGATTCTGGCTAGTGTGTATCTTTTCCAGCTTCAACTCTCCATCTTCAATCATGGCCGTATGAAATGGTACTTGAGATGTATGTGTTTAGTCCTGGAATGAAATCTTGAATTCTTTGCAAGATGAATAGCACTTTGGCTATCAGCAGCATAGTGTGCCCATATCATGCTTCTTACCCAATTAATCCATAAACCTTTGTAACCAAATCATTTCTTTACTAGCCTATGTAGCAGCAACATACTCAGCTTCTGTTGTTGAAAGTGCAACAACACTTTGGATTTTTGAAACCCAACTGACAGCTGTTCCACCTACAGTAAATACATATCCTGTAGTGCTCCCCCTGTTATCTCTGTCACTTGCCATATCTGCATCAACATATCCCTGTAGAGCAATGTTTGAACCACCAAAGCATAATGCTTGATTTGTGGTACCTCTCAAATATCTGAGAATCCATTTTACTGCCATCCAGTGTTCTTTTTCTGGATTGTTCATATACCTGCTTACAACTCCCACTACATGTGCAATATCAGGCCTTGTGCAGACCATTGCATACATTAAGCTTCCAACTGCTGATGCATATGGAACTTTAGACATATAATCCATGTCTTCTTGGGTCTTTCGGCACATCTCTGGCTTACTAAGTTTGAAATGGCTAGCAAAAGGTGTACTAGCTTGGTTTTACGTGCATATTAAATCTTTTCAACACCTTTTCTATGTACTCATTAAAGGGCAGTGTTAATTTGCGATTTTCTGTCTCTGGGTGTCCTCATGCAAGGGATTTGTTTTGCGACTCCAAATCCTTCATTGCAAATGGTGCCAATTTTCTTTTGAGCACATTTATTTCTGCACATTGAACCACCTATGAAGCACATGAAGCATGTCATCTACATGCTCTGATAACAGTATAATATGAGCGCCATCTTTTTGCCTTTTCGAGATAAACACAATGATCGGAAGTGACATCTAGTATAACCTTGTTAAGACATAAACTTGTCAAATTTTAGATACCACTACCTTGGAGCTTGTTTTAAGCCATACAAGCTCTTCTTTAACCTGCACACCAATTTTTCTTTCCCTTTTACCTCATATCCTTCTGGTTGCTGCATGTATATCTCTTCCTCCAAATATCCATGGAGAAATACTGTCTTTACATCTAACTGTTCAAGATGTAAATCTTCCACTACTACAAGACTTAAAATAGTTCTGATTGAATTCATTTAACAACAGGAGAAAATATTTCATCAAAATCAATACCTTTCTTCTGTGCAAACCCCTTCACCACAAGTCTAGCTTTGTACCTCTGTTTTCCTCCATCTTCTTCCTTCAGCCTGTAAACCCATTTATTCTGCAATGTAGTTTTACCTGTAGGCAACTTGACTAAATCCCAAGTCTGGTTATGCATTAAGGAGTCCATCTCTTCTTCCATGGCTTGCTCCCACTTCTTCCTGCTTTCAACCTGCATTGCTTCTTCATAACATTCAAGTTCACCAGAATCAGTCAGCAATAAATAATATAATGAGGGAGAGTATCGTTCAGGGGGTCTACTTATCCTGGTAGATCTTCTAACACCACTTTCAGGTGTTTGAGGTGCCTGTTGCTGTTGTGGTGGTTGCTGCTGCTGTGGTTGTTGATTATTTTTAGGCACCTTTACTTTTTCAGTTATCTCATCAAGAACCGTGTATTCTTTGCTTTCTTTTTCCTGTTTCTTTTCCTGCAGCTGATTCTTATACATGACCTTTTCATTGAATATTACATCTCTGCTCCTAATGATTTTGTGATTTTCATAATCATATAAGCGATAACCAAAATCATTAGCACCATATCCAATAAAGGTACATTTCTTTGATTTTGCCTCAAGCTTTGTTCTGTTTTCTTTATTAATATGGACAAAGGCCTCACAACCAAAAGGCTTTAAAAAAAAGTAGTTTACCTTTTTACCTGTCCATGCTTCCTCTAGAATACCACCATCCAAGGAACTTGAAGGCCCTCTATTTATTAGATAAACAGCAGTATCTACAGCATCTGCCCAAAATTGTAAAGGCAATCCTGCATGCAATCTCATGCACCTTGCACGCTCCATGATTGTTCTGTTCATCCTTTCTGACACGCCATTTTCTTGTGGTGTTCTTGGAACTGTCTTCTCTCTGTGAATTCCATGCTCTGAACAGTACCTATCAAACTCTTTGCTGCAATATTCACCTCCATTGTCTGATCTGAGACACTTCAACTTCTTTCCTGTCTCAATATCAACCAAAGCTTTCCATTTCTTGAAAGTATCAAATACATCAGATTTATTCTAAATACAATAAATCCATGTTTTTCTAGTTGCATCATCAATAAAAGTAACATAATAACGAGAGCCACCGAGAGATGATACCTGAGTAGGTCCCCATACATCTGTATGCACAAGCTCCAATTTTTCGCTCTTCTTTTCTTTCCCAACTCTGAGAAATCTGACTCTCTTCTGTTTTCCATAGATGCAATTCTCACAGAAATCCAAATCAACATTCTTCAAACTTGGCAACAAATTTCTTGAGTGAAGAATCTTCATTCCCTTCTCACTCATGTGTCCGAGCCTATGATGCCATAATGCTGCATCTGCTCCTTTGGAAGTTAAAGCATTAACATAGTTAGAAATACCATTGCATAAATACAATGTACCAACCTTTTCACCTTTTTCTATTACCAGCGCTCCTTTGGTGACCTTCCAAGTTTTATCTGCGAAAGTTGTCACACAACCTTCACTGCCTAACTGCCCTGTTGAAATCAGATTTTTCTTCAGATCTGGAACATGCCTTACCTCCTTTAGCAGCCATTGGTTTCCATTCTGTTTTTTTACAAGAACTTTACCCATTCCAACAATTTTACAGGGTTTATCATCACCCAAACGAACTTGTCCAAAATCTCCTTGGACATAGTCATGAAAATATTTCTTATCAGGTGTGGCATGGAATGAAGCCCCTGAATCTACAACCCAAGAATCAGTAACATTTTTGAAAGAAAGAATCAAAGCATATTGTAACACATCACCTGTCACATTTGCTTCATGATTGTTTTCTTGCTGTGTGTCTCCTTCTTTTCCCTTCCGAGATCTACGGTCTTTCTTTAGGTGTCCTTTCTTTCCGCAATTCCAGCACACTATCCCCGATCTGGACTTGGATCTGCCTTTCCTTGATTTACTGCGATATCTCGAGCTCTTTCCTCTTTCCATTCTTCTTCCCCTAGACTCTGCACTCAAAGCATTACCTGATGTCTCACCAGAGCTTTTCCGTCGCATTTCCTCGCTCAGGATAGCACCAACAACATCATCAAACTTTAAAGTACTAGATCCAGAGATAGAGTTACTAATGGCCATTACTAAACCATTCCAACTCTCTGGCAATGAGCACAAGAATAACAGGGCTCTAACTTCATCATCAAAGTTTACCCCTACAGAACTTAACTGACTGGTAACTGTATTAAATTCATTTAAATGGTCTGCAACAGATCCACCTTCCGACATCTTCATATTAAATAGTCGTTTCATAAGAAATACCTTGTTTGAGGCGGAGGGCTTTTCATACAGTTTCGCCAACGTCTGCATCAAACCCTCTGTTGTTGTTTCCTTCGAAATATTGAAGGCGACGCCACAAGACCTGGCCGTCTTTTTTTAAAGTGCCTTTCTATCGAGAATGTTCCATTAAGCGTCTGTCATGATCGGCAGCTTCTTTGTTTTCCCGCTCCAATAGTGAAATTACGGTCACCATTCTGAGATAATCTTCCATCTGCATCTTCCACAGCGCAAAGTTTTGGCCGTTAAATTTCTCGACCCTAAACTTACCATCGTCCGCCATTTCTCCCACTCGAAACAGGAACCCTTCTTTCCTGCGAGTTTATCAGCCAAATAGACCTTCGGCTCCGATACCAATTGTTAGAAAATTAAATATTACAGAGCAATGAAACACATAAAATATGCGGAAAATACAAGCACACAAAACACATAAAACCAGAGAGACACAGATATACGTGGTTCACCCAGTTTGGGCTACGTCCACCCCGAACAGCCAGTTCTTCCTTTCTATTATCCAGCAAAAATGAAGAGACAAAACCTACAGCAGATCCGCTGTAATATCCTCTGTTCTCTCTCACAGTCTCCCTCTCTGTTTCTCGCTCCGAGAATACACACATAATACACAGCCGTAATACAATGCCCCCATATATACAAGGGAGTTGCCTTCTAGGGCAAAAAACCCTAATCTAAACATAACTTCTACCGTCAGATCATTTGCCTAATGAACGGCCCAGATTGACTAGAAATTACTATACTTTTACAAGGCAATTTTACATCTATTTTTAGCTTCGGGGGGACCCCCCACGGCAACGATTAAATTTCGGGCGGCGTTGCCGCCCCTTTTAAGGTACAGGGGTCCAATGTTGTGATACAAAGTAAAGAAGATAATCAGGCTCCATACCCAACAGCAGAATCCCACTATGTGACTTTGGCATGGGAGATGTCAAAGAGGAGGGTAGCCACATGACAAATGTTTTACATGACAGATCATCAACGATGTCACTATGGAGGATATATCCTTATTGGAAATCCCAGTTGTTGGTGGATTATTCCAAGGATCTTTTTACTTGCATGATACTTTATGACTAGCTACTAGAGGAGGGATATTCAGACAAAGATGGGGTCATCTACTATCAGAGTAGGATCTTCTTATCTAGAGCATCTAAGCTCAAGGAGAAGTTACTACAAGCAGCACATGAATATTTTCTCTTTAGCCACACTTATTCCATGAGAGCATACTATACCATCATGGAGGGATACACTTGGGAAGACTTTGAAGAGGATATATATTGGCATTTGAAAAGATGCGTGGAGATGGAGGATACACATAACTCTTTGATGGAGTTATCACAACCACCTCTTTCCTCTTTGGGAATGACAGGGGATCTATCTATGATCCACTCCATTAATGTTATAAAAGTATATGGTAAGGATCATGTTTATATGCATAATGATTTATTTGATGAACATTTGCATTCCTTTACCATACATGTGTAAGCCATTTCTCCAATTGGGGGCATTCTTCCTTATAAACTTCATGGTCAACTTGGGGCCAGAAACAGTGTTGAGCATGGCCACTCCCTAGGAGGATATAGGGATATGACATACCATTCAAGGTGTACTCCAAAGGCACCAAACATTACTCACCTTCTCAAAGCATGTGATAATACTATGGCAGCAAGTAAGTGGTGGGGAAACCACTTACCATATCATTATCTGAGGCAATCAAGAGATATATTGCATTGGTTCCACATGTGGGACTATGATCCACCTCCATTTTTGCATATGGAAACTTATGTACCCTTGATTTTGATCCCACACATTGATGATTTCCTTATTCTTATGGTTGGGATGGTTGTAGGAAGGATGCAAGTATTGGATGTGCCTTTTGGGAGAGAGATTCTCCATGTTTCTTATGCTTCATGTTTCAGGCAGAAAATTGGGCAAACCATGATTGCTACATTGGGTCATTTACTTCCTTATGAGGTGAGTCATTGACATCTTATGAGTACTTGGGAGGAGAATTTCATGGAGGAATTGATTGGGAGACACTTGGTATATGAGGAGAGCTTATCACATGGAGATTTCACCAAGGAAGGAGGAGAAGAGTTGCAGCACTCACCTTTACATTTTCTTGATGACAAGCAACATTTGGGAGGGGAGGAATGTAATATTCCCAATTAGCTATAATCTAATTGGAATATCAAAAAAAAAAATTCGCTTCTTAATTTTTTGAATAAGAGGGTATGGAGACCCATAAATCTCCTTAGTATGAATAAAATCACTGCTAATGTGAAAGGAGATCATTTGAGTGGCTTGATAAAGCACCCTTGCATCTGAAAAGGGGTTGGCACATATAGACTGGGTCAACTTTGACCAAATCAACAACATCTTCATGGAGGAGTGGAAAATCATTATGGGACAACACAGTTTTGGAGGGAGACTCCATGCATGGAAGTAGTGGATTTAGTGAGTGGGGCCAAGGGAGAGGAAGCTCACCACTTACATAAGGAGGGGGATGGTAGTCATAGAGGATATGTTTCAGATTATTATTTTTATATGGTCTATATGACTATTTTCTCTCTTCAACTGTTTAGATAAGACAGGAGTGTTGTTTAGCATGGGGTGTTCCCGAGCGGAAATCCCACCTTCATCCTCTGGGGACATCGAATTCCCAATCAAGAGAAGTATATGCACTATATTTCCACATTCCATCATCAAGCCAAAGCTTTATTCTTATGGTACAGCACAGTTCCTGTTGAGGTTGTGTTGTGTTGCAAGGCAGAAGTTGTGGAGAGTTGATTTGGCTGATTTCTGAGCTACATTTCAGTGGAGGAAGGTTTCCTTCCATTAGGAGGCTAGTAAGGAAGTCCCATGAGAATCATTGATATATTTGGCACCAGGCCACAATGTTTTTATCCCCTACAATTCAGCTCCAGTCCATATCTGCATTATTTTAGAGAGTTGTTGCAGGGGTGATTGCAGTGTATGATTCGGGAGGTGATTTCTCTAGTGGAGGGGATAACCTTCTATCCAGAGGATCTATTGGAGGAAAGAAACATATTTTTATATCAGCTTCATCCATATCTCCAAGCTATTTTGTTGCAGTGAATCTTCATCCCTAGGGCTTGGGTTCACCATTTGTATTCTTGGGTGTTTTACTGGAAACCCTCTTAGGTTGGCTGGGAAAAATGATATAGGACCTTGTTCTTTATGTATAGAATCTCTATTAGCATATATAAGACATTTTATATCATTGTATCATCTTCTATTGTTTTTTTACTCACTATGACTGCGTTGTAGCAGCATCTTCATAATTTTTATAGTAGCAGCACCACATTCTTGAGGGGATTTATCTATTGGAGGCTTGTTGGTTCTTATTGTATGATTTGGGCCCCATTAGTTTGTACATGTTTTCTACTGTTATGATTAATAAATAGGCTACATATTTGTCTCCATTATTGATGTTATGTTATACACTTCTATTCCCATGTTTATGCACTATATTCCTGCTTTTCCCATTTGGGAATATTACAGTAAACGAGATCATGTATCCACTATAAATATACCCACTGATATCGACTCTTCTCAAGTTATAAATTCACTTATTTAAACCTCCCCTGCAGACACAACTAAAATATAAGTCACTAAAGGAAAGGAAATAGATATTGAGACCCAAGCAGAGGAAACATCATTCGAAGTAATTAAGGGTGGAAAGAAAATTCATACAAGGCCAACAAACAAATTAAGTTACAAAATCAAACTCATAAATAACCTAGATTTGTTAAAACAAGTCATTGATGTTGAAAATATACCACTAAACGACCTTATAATCAACATGAATAAGTTCGTAGGCTCTAAAAACATCAAAGACAAAGAGATTTTTAAGAGTGGTCCCATGGAGACAAGGCAAAGTAAAAAAAAAGAATCGAGAAGGTGGATGTACTTCTCAGAGAAGTTAGTACCCTCATCTAACAGGCTTGGGGGATTTAACTTCAACTTTTTCCTATCTATTTCTTGAAACAAGGGTTTTCATTTTATCACTGACAACTGGCCTAATATTTTTTTCACACAGCTGAATAGTCGAGAATCTGACATTCCCATCGTCGAATTCTTTGGTAAAATTGACAGATCCATTGTCATCTATTTTGTAATATTTGATAATGGAATAATGCATTGATACTAAAACACAATATAAGAACTACAACAAAGTAAAAAATAAATCTAAATACACATCAAAATGTACAGAGAAGTTGAGCCATTTTATTATATGGGAGGTGAATAGCAAGTACAATAGTGCTCAAAATATGAGACACTCAAGCCAAAGATATGGCCTAGACTAGCCCTGGAATGATCCCACAAGAGGGACTCCGTAACTGCTGGACTGTTGGAAGTTAAACTGCATTGTCCCTGCTATAACTGTTGGGACTACAACTACCAGAAAGATATAAATTCATGTCTAGGTAGTTTGGGAGCTTTGAGGATACTGAAAATAGAGATCTGGGCTCTATGATGGATACCCAAGATAACCCAGAAAGGGTTTCTCAGATCTGTCAATCTAAGAAAGCCACCCTCTTAGGGCTTCACATATACACTATTAGGTATGCATATCTGCTACATAATCTGATTATATGATGGCTGCAATGATGCACAATCAGATCTATGCAAGGAGGCCTATTGATCCCTTCACTAGATCCTTGGGCTAAAAGCTCAAGGTCTAGCTCCTCGAATCTCCTCCACTAAAAATAGTTGATGGATGAACAACAGCTTCATAAAAATGCGATATAAGGGAGGGAAGCTCAATAGCCTACGGCTAGATATGTCAATACAGCTCCTGAGTGATGGAAACAATAGACCCAAGGTGAGGAGATGTTCCCTCATAGGATTTCCAGCTTAAATATTGGAATTCCTTCCTCCAATAGATCTACAGGACTGGACTACGCAATCCTTGAATGGATTGTTGATGCATGGAGGTAAAACCTAATGGCCTAAATTCTGATATAGATCTTCTACTCCTAAAAGGTTTAATGTGAAGAACAAAGTGAAGGATGAATCCTCCACTAGTTTCCTAGCTGAAATGTTGGAAACAACCTCCTGAAGATGACACCAATGCCTGCTGAGGAATAAAGCCCAATAGAAAACTTCCCAGGGTAGGCACATAAGTCCCCCATGGGTAAGGTTGGGATTTCCGCTCGGAAACACCCTGTGCTAAACAGCACTGCATAGTTAGCTAAATAGCTCAAGCATGCATAGAAATGTCCTAATACAAATCCAAATATAAACAGATCAAAGAAATGAATCATCAAAATCATGCTTTCTATTCTTCCTTTACCTTCATTATATAGATTTTGAGCCTTCCATAGCCTAGGCCCACCTCTAAATTGTGTTTTACATGTGGACATAAGTCTCCATGATTGACTACGATGTTTCTCCATGTCCTCCATAATTTTCACATGTGATGATCAACCTCTCCATCATGTGTGCATTAAATGCAGTACTTCCTCCACCATGTGCTCGTTAGATGCACCCTTCTCCACTAACTTATCATAATTTCTGTATGATCTTACATTGAATGTATTATGATTTTAGTTGACCTTTCCAAGATCCTCATGATTTTACATTTAATATCCATGATCTTATTTGATTATTTCATCCTCCATGATCTATCTCATAAATTATACATGATCTCCATTAAATGAGCTGCTCCACTACTCCATGATTTTAGATATAGACCTATAATATCCACATACACACATAAAAAGTGGATTTTATTCATATTTGAGGATTATGGGTCCCTCCACCCTTTTATTTTCTTAATTAATTAAGTAATATTCCAAATATCATGTGAAAATTTAGGAATATTACAATCCTCCCTGGAAAAATGTTGCTTGCCCTCAAGCAGCTGCAAAAGTAGATTCTAGAGAAATATGTCTCCCTCCAAACGGCATCCACACAAGGAAGGTCTTCCCATTTGCTGCAATGATTTATGTATGCCCAGCACCAAAGTTTCCTCTCTAGAATTTCTTGAGTGACCGCTAACTGTGTAGCTAGATGTCCCTCCTCAATCATGAAGCTCCAAGTGACAACCATAAGTTGTCCAACATCCTCCAAAATACATGAGATACATAAATATAGATAGTTCCTTCCACTAAAGGCTAAAACTCACAAAGTATACCTACATCCCAAGCTACATGAAGTAAAAAGAGGCTCTTCGTGCCTCCATCCTTAGCCCTGTTGGCTTTGTTGGATCCAAGCATTATCCCAACATTGTGCAAAAGAATAAGTCGAGACTTATGGGTAGAAAAATATGTCAAACCATATCCTCCCAATATTAACCAACGTAGAAATGCTCCCTGCTGCCACACCACACCATAAAAATACCAAGTATGGTGTCCATACTCTCCAAGTAAGAGCCATCAGAGGAATGCCTCTTGCTGCCATCCTCCAACACTATCATCCCAAGTAGGGGAGTATGTAGGACCAAAGTCCCCCAATAAAAGAAAAAGTAACAATATCTCTTGCTGCCTTTTCACATCATCATGTGAATCATGGAGCAACAACAACATACTGAATGACATATGGAATGTCATATTAGCCCAATACAAACAAACTCCATTATCACACATCACGAGAGTATTATGCCATAATATGAACAATACAAAACAAATAAACATAGGAGATGTCATGTTATGGCCATGCTCTCTCAACCAAAGTGAACATGCCTTCTTTTGCTGCATTCTGTCTTTGATACACAAGGCATGCGTCAAATAAATATGAGCTATTGGGTGGCAACCATACTCACCCAAGAGCAGCCAGTGCAGCCATGCCTCCTTCTTCATTACATGAGTGTTGCGCAAGGCATGGATCATCAAAATATGTGTTCTTGGGTAGTAACCATACTCACCCAAGAGAAACCAGTGCAACCAAACTTCTTGCTAGCCTATGTCATATCTCTGCAAGTGGTCATGCAACCCCTTGCTTATCATCCTCACCCACTCATCCCAATGTGGATGGTGAATGATGTTTTTCAAAAACATGGTATCCTCCCATTATCGAATACCATCCACCTCAAACTGATGAAGAACATTGCACTCCATGATATGTTTAAGTGCACCTCCAATGAGACCTCTCCATGAGATCTTCTTTTCATTAATGGCCCTCCAAAACCAACAAGGCTCTAGATTTGATGCAAGTAGAAGTTTCTCTTTGAGCTGTGAGATGCTCATTGAGAAAGTGTCATCTGGAAAGGAGAAAATTTTCCTCATCTCAAGATGACTACCATCTATCATCTTTAACTCCATTACATAATGATTGAAGCTACCTTCATAATGCTCCAAGAATAATGGGTCCCTTTTATCATCATTGCTACTAAGTGACAGCACTATATATCTACATGGTAATACATATGTTGTCTTATGGTAAGGCACAATGCTAAACTCGTAGCCAGCCATTGTACATAGGATCATGCTCATCCCATATTCTAAAACTCTACACTTCAACTCAAAGGGTTGAATGTAGCTCAACAATGATGAACATTAATATCTCTTCATCTCCTCCTTCATCAACTCAAGAGTCCTCTACGAAGTGATATGTTGTTGCTCCAAATCAGCTGTCATTCTAACATGTCCACATAAGTTTCAATAATAGGTACTGAAACAATATGAGATGAAATTTCATTCATACCTTGGATCAAATGATGTGTGGGAACCTCTTTCAATACCACAAGAATTCCTTCAACTGGGACAATGGTCTCTCTAACTACTGGTAAGAGTGATGGCTAATCTTCTAGCAATGTACCAGCATCAGAATCTACCTCCTCCTCCTCATGCATCTCCTAAATCATGCATGGATCTCTATGTGTCAAGAGCTTAAGACTATCTTGCAAATATGCAAGTGTATCTCCTCTGGATACAAGTACTTTTGTAGCTAGTGGTGAATGTAGTAACTCTTTGTCCAAAGTGACAAGAATGAAATCCTCCTTTGTTTCCTTATGAAATGTCTCTTTGTGACATATCTCTGGTTTCCTCATATCAAACTTCTTTCTCAACTTGTGAAAGAGATATGAATATTTAGTCACCTTTGCATGCTCCATGTGACCAAACCACCAATCATTGGCTTCGCCATGAAGATGAAGTGCTACAATTTGAACAGCCTCTTTTTCAGCTACAGGATGTAGCCTGAAAAATGCATCTAACTCTTTCCTCCAAGCCTTTACAGTGCTTGAGGAATATCCATAAAATGTAGGCAAATAGAACCTATTTTTCCTCTTTCTTCTATTACTGCTATAGGATCCTCATTCTTCTTTGATTTTGAAGAATTTTTGGAGAGTTATATTCTCCATGAATGCTCTAGACTATGCTTTGTACTCCTCCAAATACAAACTGAGAGTCTCATGAGTCTTAGGTTCCATAATTATTCTTTCTTTATTGCTATACCATTCCCCTTCTTCAAAGAAAGTGGGTATAGTAGATATATGAGGTGATCTATGATTCTCTGTTTTTCTTTGTTGTTGATAGGAAGTACTTGGACCTTCCTCATCCAATATTATTCTTGGATCCTTCCTTTTCATTTCCCTCTTCATTTGATTGACCTCCTTGGAGATATCTTGGAGGGATTCAAAGAGAAGAGTGGAAAAACTACAATCCTCCTTCATGATATATCTCTTCTATCTGCTTCTTCTTTTGATGAAAAAGATGAAGTGTCCACAAGTTGAGCCAAAGATCATGCTCTAATACCACTGTAATATCCCAGAATGGAATAATGCATTGATACTAAAACACAATTAAAGAACTGTAGCAAAGTAAATAATAAATCTAAATACACATCAAAATGTACAAAGAAGCTGAGCCATTTTATTATATGGGAGGTGAATAGCAAGTACAACAGTGCTCAAAATATGAGACACTCAAGCAAAAGATATGGCCTAGAATGACCCTGAAATGATCCCAAAAGAGGGACTGCCTAACTGTTGGACTGTTTGAAGGTAAACTACATTGTCCCTGGTACAACCGTTGCGACTACAACTTCCAAAAAGATATAAAGTTAGATATATGCAGTTTGGGAGCTCCAATGATACTAAAAATAAAGATTTGGCTTCTATGATGGATACCCAAGATAACCCAGAAATGGTTTCTCATATCTATCAATCTAAGAAAACCACCCTCTTAGGGCTTTACATATACATTGCTGGGTGTTGTAGCCTAATTTGACTCGGCTAAAAGTCAAGAGAGGTTCTAAGAAATTCAAGGTTATTAAGGAACAATTGTTAAAATTTCAAAAATACTTATAATATGCTCAAAAGGATAACCACAAGCTCAACGAGGATTCGTCATCACAGGTGCACCAGAACCAAAATCAAGGAAGTAGCAGCATTGGAGGAGTAATCTAAGCCAGAGGAGTAGCAAAGAGAAAAGCATGCAGAAGGGGTCAATTCGTGCTCATTCACGTGCAAGACAATTCGAGAGTCAGACATATGGGCACGTTCAGAACAGTGCACATTGAACAAGGTTGAGTCGGGCTTGTTCGCAAGCTTAGGAGAGATCAACACTTTTAAAGATTGAATAAAGCTCGAGAAGGATAGCGGAGTTGTAAAGCAGCGACGGTAGAAAGCAGAGAAATCGACTAAGACAGAAACACTTAGAATATTTCCAAAGGAGGTGATCGAACGGCAAGGATCGAATCGTATATCTAAAGGACAAGAGACCGAAAGTGGAGATTAAATCGCAAACTGCAAATCACAAATTTAAAATAATAAGTGAGGTGGTAAATGTTAAATTCATCGAAGTGAGATATGTGGTGACGTGTCAAGTGACATGGCACGGTGACATGACAACGAGACATGGCCCTGATGCCACAGATTGAAGTTGATGCATGCTGAGGTGGCAGTGACATAGCAAGCTAATGTGGAAATGATGTCGTAGGATGACATGGCAGATGACATGGCCCTGGCTCGCATACCACACATCGCAAGTTTTAAAAGTTAAGTGCAGAGATAAGAATTAAGTTCACCGAAGTGTGATATGTGCTGACGGTGGGAATCGATCTCATTCGCAAATCGCAAGTTTTAAAAGATAGCGCAAAGGGTTCATGTTAAATTTGTCGAAGTGCGATGTGCGATGCCAGGTGGGACCCGATCACATAGCGCACTTCGCAAGTCTCAGAAGATAAGTGATAACAAAAATTTGAAAACAATGGCATGTGAAGTATGGGCGGATGTGATGTGGTTTCAAAACAAAATTACAAAGATTTTCAAATCTAGAGGTAAGGAATTTCTTGTGTTAAATCGCATCAAGAGGGAGAAAAGAGGATTATAACATAGAGCCAGTCAAATTCCTTGGTAACGGAAAAAAGTCCGAACATGGGTAGAAATACTTGGGTATGTGGTCCAGCGCAGGGCAAGGGAGAAGAAAAGACATAACGTTGTAGGCACGAGCAGAAGAGGCAAATCTGGGTAGCAGGTGACATGATGATAACATACGAAACGCAAAAGCATGGGTAGAGATGGGTGTAGATGCATTTATACAGACTATTGGGATATCGCAGCTGAAATGCATAGAGGCATAGGTAGAGTTAGACATAAGAGCATATAGTGGCACCGTTGGAAGCACAACAGCTGGGGAAAGTTGGGCACAGAGGCATTGTTGCATAAATGTGCAGTTATCGCATCATAATGAGAGAGGACACCTCAGCACTTCGGGGGATGCATCAGCAAGAAACTAGATTTAGCATAAGAATTGTATTCCAAGTTTATTTTGTTTTCTTTGTTAATATCGAAGCTACAATGATGTCCTAAATTTCAATGTAATTATTAGTTTAATAGTTTTTAGGCAGTTTAGGATTTTCAAGAGGCTCGAGCAGTTGCAAAGGGCTTTTGGTTGTATTTAAGAAGAAGAAAGAGAGAGGAAATGGGGGTCGAGTTCTGAACCTCTTGGGGATTACATTTTGAACTTCTTTTTCTGATTGATAAATAAAAGTGGCAGCAAGCTTCCTGCAACTGTTGATGGTGATTCGTATTTCTTGTGCTATTTTGTGTCTCTTCTTCTTTGAATGAATTGAAGTAATGTAGAATTCGGTCTCTTAATTACATCTGTGAGTAAGAGTTAAATAACCTTAATTTGCGTTATTTCACTTCAACTTTTCTCTCTTCACCAATTCTCTCTGAAACTTTAAAGTGGTATATTCTACTCCTCAGCATATCATTCTGAGTTTCCCCTCTCTTCACAAACTCCTGATGAAACTTTAAAATAATAGATTTTATGTTTATAGCATATTATTTCAATGTGTCCTCTCTCTCCTTGAATTTCCTCTAAAACTTTAAAGTGGTAGATTCTACTTCTCAGCATATCATTTTGAGTTTCCCCTACAATCCTTCTTTCCATTCAGATCTCAATAGTGAATGGAATTGTGAAATCTTTTACTATTTCAGATCATTAAGGGTTTTAGAAAACTTGTTCCCAGAGGGATAGAACAAAGACCTCATGATAAAATCATTCCTGTGACATACTTTTAAAATGTTCTTAAGCACTGATTCCTTTCACAACCGAGGGATTGTTTCTTGAGATACAACACTGGGTATGTATATCTGCTGCATAATCTGATGATATGATAGCTGCAACAATGCACAATCATATCTATGCAAGAAGGGTTGATCCCTTCACTATATCCTTGGGCTAAAATCTCAAGATCTAGCTCCTCTAATCTCTTCCGCTGAAAATAGCTTCTAGATTAACAACAACTTTAGAAAACTATGTTGTAAGAGAGGGAGACTCAATATCCTACTGCTAGATATGTCAATACAGCTCCTGAGTGATAAAAACAATATATCTGATGTGAGGATATGTTCCATCATAGGATTTCCAACTGAAATACTGGAAACTTCCTTCCTCCAATAGATCTATAGGACTGGACTGCGCAATCCCTAAAGGGACTGCTACAGCATGGAGGTAAAACCCAATGGCTTGAATGTCAGATACAGATCTGCTGCTCCTAAAAGGCTGAATGTTAAGAACAAAGTGAAGGATGAATCCTCCACTGGTTTCCTAGCTGGAATGCTAGAAACAACCTCCTAAAGATGGCACCAATGCCTGATGAGGAATAAATCCCAATAGAAACCTTCCCAGAGTAGGCACACAAGTCCCTCGTATGTAAGGATGGGATTTCCGCTCAGAAACACCCTATGCTAAATAGCACTACAGACTTATATAAACAACTCAACCATGCATATAAATGTCCTAAGACAAATCTAGATCTAAACATATCAAAGAAATGAATAATCCAAATCATGTTTTCTATTGTGCCTTTACCTTCATATATATATTTTGAGCCTTCCATAGCCTAGGCCCACCTCTAAACTGTGTTGTGCATGTGGACATAAGTCTCCATGGTTGACTGCAATGTTTCTCCATGTCATCCATCACGTTCACATGTGATGATCAACCTCTCCATCATGTGTGTATTAAATGCACTACTTCCTCCACCATTTGCTCATTAGATGCACCCTTCTCCACTAACTTATCATAATTGTTGTGTGATCTTACATTGAATGTATTATGATTTTAGTTGATCGTTTCAAGATCCTCTTGATTTTACATTTAAGATCCATGATCTTATTTGATTGTTTCATCCTCCATGATCTATCTCATAAATGAGACATGATATCCATTAAATGAGTTGCTCCACTACTCCATGATTTTAGATCTAGATCTATAATATCCCCATACACACACCAAAAATTGATTTTTTTCATATTTTGGGATTATGGGTCCCTCCACCCTTTTATTTACTTAATTAATTAATTTATAAAGAACTCTAATATTCCAAATAACATGTGAAAATTTAGGAATATTACATATTTTGGGACAAAAACTATGTACCCTGTTGATACAAAGGGATATAGGAACGAAATCTGACATTCGGTTTGTCAGCGATTTTGGAGCAACATGATATGTTGACCTTCGTACTGTCAGTGAAATTCAGATGGGAAAAAATGTTGACCTTCCCACTTGTTGGGAAAAATACTGAGAGGGGGGGTGAATCAATATTTAGTGCAGACTGAAAACTTTTTACTTTTTCTTTCTCTAAAACCCATACGCTACTTTACTTAACCCAAGTCGTGTATACACGCAAATATCCTTAATAAAACATGTGTATGACTAGAGATCTTATTATGCATTTAATTCTTTACTTAGATCTTTGCATCATTCATTCATCAGATGTTTAGTTAGTAGTAAGCATGTGCAGTAATAATAGAATAAACCATCACACATAAGCAACACACATGAACACCAGGATTTAAGGTGGAAAACCAATTCGGGAGAAAACCACCGCTTCCATCGTATCTGTCTTCAATATTTATTATAAATAAAACTTCTTACAACCATGTACTAGCGCAGACTCATACCAGCACGCAGGCACCCACCTGCAGAAGGCTACAACCTTCTCTCGTTTACCAGCCTCTCCTAGAAGGGAGCTACAACCCCCTGCTCTCGTTTACCAGCCTCTCCTGGAAGGGAGCTACTACCCCCTGCTCTCGTTTACCCGCTACCACTGGAAGGGAGCTACAACCCCCTCACTGAAGGCTTCGACCCTCAGCACCACCATGGACCATGTTTCATCAATTTTCATACTAGATCCAACAACTTCCATACAACACATCTTGTAGGCCACTTTTCATCAGATTTTCAGACTGGACCCACTCCACACATTTAAGCTCATCACACATCAAACTGAAACTCATAACCTCATCAATTCATTCATTGTACCATCAACCAATCAACCAACAACTCGATCTTTAATCAACATAATCAGCAACATAATCAACATTCAAAAAACCTAGATCTGTATGAATACATCATTGAGAGATAGTAGTAAAACAGCAGAGCAGATCAGAGGTTCCATTCCACATACTTTAGCAAAACCCTATATTTCATACGCGCTTTTACTTCACTAAACTTTCGTATATACGCGCTTTCACAGAAACAAACCTGCGTATACATCTGCACATATTTCAGAACTGATTTTACATACCATACTCGCTTTTTCTGAAGGTAACCCGCGTACATACGCGCTTTCTCTACCACAAACCTGCATATAGGTCTTCATACATTTCAGGACTGTGCAGATCTTCAGATCAGATAAGCAATTCAGATCTCATCCTCTTCTTCAGCAGAGATTCGCCAGATCACAGATCTAAACATTCCATAAGCAGATCTAGAAAATACAAAGTCATTTCAGATCTAGAGATTCTTCTTCATCATTTTCTTCATCCATCATTGTATTCATAGGTGCATCATAGATTCAGATCTATCAATTAAGAACAAAGTTCATCCATGCAGATATTCCTTAGAGAGATTTATTCATTAACAACCCTTACTCATGCACACCCTTGCACAATGATCTTCTTCTCCTTATATAGATTTAGCCTTTGTCAATACCATGAGCCAAAACCACACCATTTCCGATGGTATTCCTAGACGGGATCAAATAGATAATTGAACGCTCAATATTGTGGGCCAATACCATGGTAATGTCCCCTGGTTTTATAAATTTAGAGCGCAAATTGGCATACGCGACTTGGCACGTACTTTTCCGCATGCATACGCTACTTATCCTTAACAAACCCGTGTATGCTTTGTGACATGTCTTATTTATCATTTCTCTGGCACTTACTAGAATTCCTTTCTTCTGTTACTTCTGAGCTGATCTATAGATACATCATCCTTCCTCATTTAACACAAGATACATCATCCTTACAAATTTAACACATAGGTTGCTTATCATAGGCAACTCATCAAGCAGGTTTCTATCAAGAACAACTTCATCAAGTAGGTTTCCATCATTCATCAAGTAGGTTGTCATCAACTTTATCAAGTTCAACGACAACACATGCCAACAATCTCCCCCTTTGGACTTGATGGCAACCATGATGGTGTTTGATCACCATAACAGATAGATACATTGATTATAACCATTATGCAAACACCATGATACTCTCCCCCTATTCAAACGCCATGTTACTCTCCCCCTTTGACATCAAGGGAAAAGGGTGGATCAAAGCCAAGACAACGTTTTTCTCCACATGTAGAAAGAATAGCTCGGTAGATCTGATGTTCACTGAAGTTACCATGCTCCCCCTGAGTTCATGTCGAATCTTCAAAACATATTTTTCAATGACGTACATGACTCTATAACCAAGGACTCATACTTACATAAAAGATCCAACCAAGTGGATTTACATATATGACTCATGTACCCAACCTAGTGGGTTTACACAATTTGATTCAACTACCCAACCAAGTGGGTTTACAAATTTGACTGAGCCCTTTACATGGCAGAATATTACAGTTTACATTAGCCTTGTCATCAAATTACACATATGAATTTTTATAACCAATATAGAAAAAACCTCAAAATAGATCATATTTCATAATCATCATAATGCCAACAATGCATTACATTCAGCAAGGCTAATGGTCCCCCTGAAACTGTGCATCCAATGCATCCTTTCCATATGACCAAAACTCCTCCTTAGCTTGTGCAACCTGAACACTTTCAACAGCCAATCATCAAGGCATCTTCACCCAATATCAGAGAATGAAATAGAAATATAAGAGCTGAAACATCATTAGAGATACCAAACAGCATCAGAGATGCCAAACCGCACTGCAGCTGTGCTGAAGAATGCTGACCCCAAGTAAAATTTGTTAGCAACTAGCCATATGTGGTTTTCTTTGTATAAACTCGCGTATATACACAACTGTCTTTCAGTAAACCTGTGTATCCAATTTAATCTTTTGAATTTAAGCAGATCTGATCTTCTGCATGGTAGAGACATCTCCCAGCTTCTGTCTAAGAAATCTGAATGCTTCCCTAGGATATATGAGAGAATAAAGATAAGACAATGTAGCTATGTTTTCAAGTGTCATCCAACATTTGTAGCATAAGTGCATCAGTAACCAGGCCTTAAGACTTTTTGCAGCATCAAAAAATTCTTCCCAATAGGAATTATCACACCAGAAAAACTTCTTCAATAGACAATATGTGTCAAGCAATCATCCATGTGATATGTTATCACCAAGATCTTCATGATTTATCTTTATTTCACAATCAACTTTTTGTAGGAATTATGTATATATAAGATCTCAATCGTGTCACAAGTCATCAGCAAAAAACTCTGCATGATCTATCCTTATCTTTGAATCATAAGACTTCCATCTTATCCATGTGTGAAAACAAAATATATTCTTCAGCAAAAAGCAATTAGGGTTCATCCATAATCTTATCATAAGAAACCATGTATCATGTCATCATCATTTGAGCAAGAACTAAGGAATAATCAGATAAAATGCCAACAATGCAATAATTAGTTGTTAGACTGATGCTCCCCCTGAACCTGTGTTCCTGATCTTTAGCTATCTTATTATGTTTCTTATCAGGAAATCATACGTGACTATCTTCAGCAGAACTCGCGTGTATACGCGGCTTTAGTTCACTAAACCCGCGTATGGAAAGTGAAGCACTCAAAATTTCCACAACTTCATCTCCCCCTAAATTTGTACCACCTGTACTTGTCTTCTTCACATCAGATGCACTGTCAGAAATAAAAATAACCAGAATTACCAAACTAACCATGGGAATCATCATACATTTCTCCCCCTGTGATGATACATTACTAATCCATATAATTTATCTCACATTACTCCTACAGTCATTATGAGAAGTAAGCTTTAGAAGCAGATGACTGCATTAGGATTATTATCTCCTACGTTTTTGACCGATCCTCCTTCCTTTTCCAGCTTTGCTTGACATTTCTTATTGTGTGCTGGAAATTATCCAATTTCTCAAATCCATTCATCCTACATTATTTTTCTACATGTTTATACTTGTTACAGGCATAACATCTTGCATGACCAGAAAAGTAAGCATAAGGATCATAATGTGTTTTTCTATTCTTTCTTCTATTGCAATCAACTGCTTTATGACCATACTTGCTACATGAAAAACAATATCCCTTGAAGAAAACAATGTACCTTTCTGTGTAGAATCTGTTTGTATGTGATTGAAACATTATGCTTCTGCAATTAGCTGCAATATGCCCATAATTATGACATTTAAAGCATTCAGCATTATTGATCATAGGAGGGAATGATTTCCTTTGAGAGTTCATGATTGTCGGTTGATCTTTTGTTTCTTTCAACACTTCAAATTTTGCATTGATATCCTTTGAATCTTTAGCACTTCCTTGTGAACTAGATTCTCCTTTAATAGTTTCATGAAAACCAAGACCAAATTTAATAGAAGGAGACCTTTGACTACTAAGAATATTTTCCAGAATCTTAGTACTATCTTGAAACCTCAAGAGTTTATCTTTTTCTTCTAATTTACCTTTTAAAATGTTTACCTCAACCTCCAATCTTTGGCATTGCTTCTTCATACTTTCTTCAATCCTTCTTCCTTCTTCTACTTGATCATTCAATTTTAGAATCTCTTCTTTCAACCCTTTTTCTTTTTCTTCAAATTTTTGTAGAAGTTTTTCATTCTTCTTATTTTATTTTTCCATTTCTTCTTTCAGAGAGATTATTTCTGCTTCAAGTCTTTCACTTCGATTGGTTACTTTATCCTGCAGTCTTTGATACATTTCTATCCATATTTGATACATTTCCATCTGACCATTCATTCCAGAGATCATATCCTTGTAGATATATTCCTTCTTTTTAAATTGATCTTCATCATTAATCTTGAGATTTGCTTCTAGACCCATACTATTGCTTTCACTATCATTTTCACTATCTTCACCATTGCTTGCATAAGGAAGTGAATCACAAAGATTAGTACCTTTTTCATTTTCTTCATTTTATGCTTCACATGTTTTCTGAGATATCTCCTTTCTTTGAGTAGCATTATTCTTTTGCTTCCTTTCCATGAGCACTAGTAGATCTTGGTCAGGATATTCTTCATCCTCATTTGACATTTCATCATTATCTTCATTTGTATAATATCTCTTTCCCTTTTCAAATTGTTTCTCTTTATCATGATTTTCTTCATAAGGAAATTTAGCAGCATAATGACCAAACCTTCCACAATTAAAACACTTGAAGGGAAGCTTACCTCTGAATCTTCCAGTACCTGGCTGGAGTCTTCTCACAAAATTTTCTTCTTCTTCTTCTGATATGTAACTTGATTCCTTGACAACTTCCTTTTCTTTTCCTTTTGCACATGCCTTAAAGGAACCTTCTCTGATTTGAGAGGGACCTTCTTTTCTCATTTCAAAAGCCGTTATAATACCATGTAGTTGAACAATAGTAAGAGTTTGCAGATCTTTCCTTTCTTCAATAGCAGATACTTTTGACTCAAATTTTGAAGTTAAGATCTTAAGACTTTTTCAAACTTAGGTAGACGTTATGGTTTCACCCAAAATTCTCATACGATTTACAATATCATCTAGACGTAAAAAGAAACTGGCAATACTCTCATCACTATGCATCCTTAAATTTTCATATTCAATTTTGAGAGTTTGGAGTTTGGCACTTTTTACCTTCATATCTCCTTCATAGCTTAGAATGATTTTGTCCCATATTTCTATTGCTGAATTTAGCTGCATCACTTTAACAAATTCTGATTCAGACAGGCTTCCTAATAAAACATTGACTGCTTTGGCATTGATTTCATATTTCGTCCTTTCTGTTGCATCAGTAGGAATAATTTCCAGATACCGATAACCTTCTTCCACGATTGCCCATACTTCTGCACCAAGACTTTGCAAATATGATTTTGTTCGTATCTTCCAGAATAAAAGATTACTTCCATTGAAGAAAGGTGGCCTTAGAGAAAGTACTCCTTCCTGACTTCCCATTGTGACGGATCTCCTTCAAGCGATCAAGATTTTGCAGAAGAACCCCCTCTGATACCAATTGTTGGGAAAAATACTGAGAAGGGGTGGGGGGGGGGGGGGTGAATCAGTATTTAGTGCAGACTGAAAATTTTTTACTTTTTCTTTCTCTAAAACCCATACGCTACTTTACTGAACCCAAGTTGCATATACACGTAGATATCCTTAATAAAACATGCGTATGACTAGAGATCTGATTATGCATTTAATTATTTACTTAGATCTTTGCATCATTCATTCATCAGATGTTTAGTTAGGAGTAAGCATGTGCAGTAATAATAGAATAAACCATCACACATAAGAAACACACATGAACACCAGAATTTAAGGTGGAAACCTAATTCGGGAGAAAACCACTGCTGCCGTCGTATCTGTCTTCAATATTTATTATAAAGAAAACTTCTTACAACCATGTACTAGGGCAGAGTCATACCAGCACACAGGCACCCACCTGCAGAAGGCTACAACCTTCTCTCGTTTACCAGCCTCTCCTGGAAGGGAGCTACAATCCCCTGCTCTCTTTTACTAGCCTCTCCTGGAAGGGAGCTACTACCCCATGCTCTCATTTACCAGCTACCACTGGAAGGGAGATACAACCCCCTCACTGAAGGCTTCGACCCTCAGCACCATTGCGGACCACGTTTAATCAATTATCGCACTGAATCCAATAGATTCCATACAACACATCTTGTAGGCCACTTTTCATTAGATTTTCAGACTGGACCTACTTCACACATTTAAGCCCAACATATATCAAACTGAGACTTCTAACCCCATCAATTCATTCATTGAATTATCAATAAATTAATCAACAACTTGATCTTTGATCAACATAATCAGCAGCATAATCAACATTCAAACAACCCAGATCTGTGTGAATACATCATTGATAGTGGACACTAAAAAGGTATGCTTTTTTGAGATTATTTCAGTAACCTTAATAGAATTTGTGAACCTTTGTATCATGAATTTGGAAAGTAATAAGGAACTATAACAAAACATGTGAGAATTGATATGCAAGACTTAACCACTGATAATGGTTATTTTATGTACAGGAAAAGCAGGAAAAGGAAAAAAAGAGGAATTGCCGCTCCAAAGGAAGAGACAAAGTCGAGATAACTGCTGTCCCTCTGAAGGTGAACCGAATGCAAACAAGGCTAAATAGATTACAGCAAATCGGCTCGGAAAAGAAGGAGAAGACACCAGCTCGGCGCCAAAGAAAGGAAAGGATGAAGAATTAACAGTTTGGCGAATCCCTCAGGATCTTCGATCCTGAGGGATCGCTGCTTTATTTATCATGTTACTTGGACATCTCCGCCGTCGCCTTTATATAAAGGGACAACAATGTTAGCTTGATATGGATGATACGCTTTTATGTAATTTTCTGTAAAACATCAGCTTTGATTATTAAGTCTCGTTGAAGAACCGGTTCAATGTATTTTTGACCGATGCATTAATAAAAGCTTGGTGAATATTTCATCTCTGCGTCTGGATTAACCTAAAGCGGTGTATCCTTGGAGGCTAAGGGCCCGGCCCCGGAGGACACTTGCTTTTGTACCATTACGACTTGACTTCTGTGTGGTTTGTTTATCAGTGTTATTTGGTAATTTGATATGCTTTATAAAGTTCATATTACATGCTCTGTTAAAGATTGAATCATTGAGGTTTTTACAGACAGAATCGTGTGTTGACTCCGCATCAAGTTATTAATCCTTTTAAAAGTTAATTGCATGTTCTTACTGTTCTGTTACGGAGCTGTTATACTGAATATTCGTGTCATACATTTGTTGAGGTAGTGTTTTTCATAATCGTTGGATTCAGAAATAATAGTGTTCTATTTGGAAGCACAGTCGTATTTCCGTTGATTCAGATTGTTATTCCAGTGTGTTGTGCGCGTTTCTGATTTATCAGTACTGTTCCATAATTCATTAATAGTTATTGCTGTTCCATTAGTGTGATTTGTGTGAATTTCCTTTAGAGTGAAAGAATGTTATTTGATTGCAAAGAGTGCATTTGAGTTAATAGATTAAGTTTGGTTACAACCCGCGGGACTTAGTTATTCAATTGCTGTTCCATTTTAGATTTGTTGTTCTATTCCAGAATTGTTGTTCAATCCTTTATTTGCTTTGCTGTTCCATTTACTTGCATTTGTTGTTTTGGCGTGAGAGATGATCTAAGGCTGTAGTGAACATTGGCAGTCACTGTATAGCTCCCAGGCTCGTGGTCTATGCTCTAATTTCCTTTCCATCAGTTTCCGAAGGGATGGGTTATCACTGTCGAACCCTTGACTGATAATTTCTGAGTGTGTGATTTATTCTTTGAAGTAATTTAGTTACAGACAAGCATCCGTTTACTCTTGTATTTCTTAGACACTGTACTACTAGCATTACTCTGACAAATGATAGCCTCAGATTGAGTCACTCTTTGTAATAACAAAACGCTCCCGGATTGACATATTAATGTGAGGTAATTAGAGGTGAAAGAGACCCTTTTTATAGCTCCACATTTTGGCGCTGTTGCAGGGGAAAGAGTGTAGCCATTTGTTTTTTTCAGAGTAGTGTACGAGCCTGCTAGGGAGGAGTTGGATCCTAAAAACGGAAGGTAAGAACCTACATGCGGTGCATGTAAAAGCCCTGCTCCACTGTTCGCTTTCCTAACAGAGTCATTTTTTTTTTGCTTTGTGTGAATAAAAGTTGGTAGTTCATTTTTGAGTGCATGACTAAGCAGAAAATACCAGAAAAGAATATCAAACCCCCATCCAAGCCTGAAAAAGCTAAGGGGCCGGTGACCCTTGGCCGAACGACCTTCATAGACGAAATCTATAAGAAAACAGAATCTCAACCATCAGTAGGCCTCAAGAAAAACATTTCTAAACCGCCTACTAGTTCCCTTCAGGCCACAGGATCACCATCTGTAGCCTGCGCTGAGGTGCATAGTCAAACCGAAGAGCAGGACTTTCAAGAAATTGAAAATTCTACTCCAGAATTATTGCAGGAAGGGAACTCTAGCAACTTTTGTGAGGGAGAAGGAGAAACAGGGGAAACCAAGGAACCAAAATCCCCTATTGAAACAAATCAGCCATTAGATAGCCCAGATAAGGGGAGTGCTGCGAAAGTCATTGTTGAAGGAATTCAATCTCCTCAGACACCTGGTATTCTCATTATTCCAGATAAAGGAAGTGCTATTAAAAATATCCCCGTCAAAACAGTCCCCACTCAACCTAGGAATATCCTCCTAGATATCCCAGAAGGTTATTGGCATATATTCGATCCCATGGCTCAAAACCAACCAAATGCTCAAAACCAGCCAAATACTCAAACCTCTACATTACAATATCCTATAGTGGATTCTGCAGCAAATGCACCCATGAAAGCTATCCCTCTTCAGCATATCCCTACATTTCACGGACTCACATCAGAAGATCCAGATGCATTCTTATTCGAATTCGATGTGTTATGTAGGGGGTATGATTACACCACCGATCCCCAAAAATTGAAATTATTTCCCTCTACATTAAAAGGGGCTGCTTTAAGATGGTTTATGGGGCTAGGTGGCAGGGTTATCAACAATTGGGATCAAATGAAAGAATCCTTCTTAAAAAAATATCAGGATTATTGTAGGTCTAGAGAATTAAAAGACGAAATATTTCAAATGTCAGCCAGACCAAATGAAACATTAGAGGAGTATGTGGAACGTTTTCAGTACAATCTACAAAGATCTCCTTATGTATCGCTACCTTTACCTGATAATGTGTTAAAAACTGCATTAATAAGGGGTATGAAGGAACAATGGATTGAAACATTAAACATTATGGGAAAAGGGGATATTTATCAAGAGAGTTTTGCTGACATTATTGATTTATGTATCAGGAGTTCGAGAGGCAGCACAAGAATAAAACCGATAGAATATGATCGCTTTGCAAGAGATAACAAAGTATCAGCAGAAGGAGTAACACGTGCAGAAATTGGAAATTTATTAGAAAATTTTAAAACTGATATTATGGGGACACCAACTACACAACTTGATATTGTGCAGGCTAAACAGAAGCAGCTGGAGGCAGAACAGAATTTGGCAATCTTCTGCCCCCGATGCAGAAAAAAACATAGCCACAAGGAGTGTCCACTGGATAAAGTCCAAACATGCGCCATCTGTACAAAAGATCACCTTACAGAGAGCTGCCCCTCACTTCCCGGATTGAAAGCGGTATATAAGGAAGCAGAAGAAGAACCAGAATCGGTGAATTCGATCAACCAGCGCCGCCAATGGCAGCCGAGACAACCTGGTATGTTTCCGGACTCAACCTCTTTCTTTCAAACCCCACAGTATAATGCTCAACAATATGGTATGTGGCAAAATCAATCTCAACCCCCATTTACAAACTGGTCACCACAATCGTTTCCTTCTTCAAATCCATGGCTGAATCAAACAAGCCAAACTGGTTGGCCGAATTTTCCTTACACTCCACCATATTGGCAAAATGGCCCATATCCTTCACAATGGACTCCCTCTACTTCACAAAGTTCACCCTGGCAGACAAGCTGGCAAAGACCGATGTACCACCCAACTGGAACTATTCCGCTCCCTCAACCTACTCTGCCAGCCTTACAACAAAATCCCCAGTCTAACCTGAGACCGCAACTCCCAGCCCAACCCGATCCCAATCCAAATAATAGACAGGTCCAATCTATTCAAATCATAGAATCACCAGAAATAGGACCCGACCTGAGGGAGTTCAATGACCTTCAGTTAAGATCTGGACGTATAATTGAAACCGAGGGAGATAAAACAGTTCATATTGAAGATCAGTTACCAAGAGAACATCAGTTACAACAAGAGGATGTAAATAAGCAGCAAACTCATAATCAAGCAACCACATCCTCTCCTCCATTCCCAGAACGATTAGCCATACCTCGACCCATACAATATCCTGACTTTGACATTCTGGGAGAATTACAAAATCTGTACATAAAAATTCCATTCCTCCAAGCCATTCAAGACATTCCCATATACGCAAAACTATCAAAGAATTGTGCATAAAGAAACCAAGGAGGAATATAACAAATAATCCAAGAGTCCAAGTAGTCGGTACTTTATCTGATCTATTGTCTGGAAGAGAAACACCCCTTAAATATGAAGACCCCGGGAACCCAATTATAACTGTTCAAATTTATGGTCAGACCCTGCCTAATGCCTTAGTTGATCTAGGGGCTGCAATTAATATTTTAACAACCACAACTTGCCAAAAGCTCGGCATTACATCTGTAGAACCCACCTCTACTCTGTTAGAATTGGCTGACCGATCCGTGGTTAGACCAGAGGGCACTCTACATGATGTCATGGTCTCTGTAGAATCCTGGGAGTATCCAACCGATTTCCTGATAATTAATCCAAAAACCCGACTTGATGGACATCCGCTAATTTTAGGTAGACCTTGGCTTGCCACTGCCGATGCCTACATTGGCTGCCGACAAGGAAATATGACCATAACTAGAGGACCGAATAGCAAAAATTTAGTTCTATATCCTCCAGCGCAGCCAAGTGTCACAATGATCAAAACTAATAAGCACCCTGTATCATACCTTACTGATAACATCAGATCTCCATTAACTATACAAGAGGCACTTGATTTTAAAGACCAAACAGAAGACGATGCCATTAATAATTTCATTACTCAAACTGAACCTCGCACACAGTGTCACATGATAGAAGCAGCATTTGATAATGACTTGGAGGAAGATCCTCCGAAAGATACACATGACCAAACGATACCTGTTACTCCTGTTGCAAATAGTAAAACTGTGGAAATTGCACCGGGGAAAACTTTAAACATCAATGCTAATCTCACACCTGAACAGGAAACTAAGCTCATCCATTTGTTAACAAAATATAAACAAGCATTTGCATGGGATTACCCTGACATGAAAGGAATTGATCCCCAGTTATGTACACACCACATTTATATAGAAAAAGACGCCAGACCTGTTCATCAGCCGCAAAGGAGACTTAATCCTCATCTAAAGGATGTGGTAAAAGCTGAACTTCAAAAACTTTTAGATGTCAACTTTATCTATCCTATTTCTGATAGTAAATGGGTCTCTCCGCTGGTGGTAGTACCAAAAAAGAATGGAAAATGGAGAATCTGTGTGGATTATAGGGAGCTAAACAAGGCAACACAGAAAGATCATTTTCCTCTCCCTTTCATAGATCAAGTATTAGATACTTTAGCAGGGAAGAAGTTCTTTTCTTTCCTGGATGGCTTCAGTGGATACAATCAGATTCAGATTGCCCCTGAAGACCAGGATCAAACTACTTTTACTTGTCCCTCGGGAACATTTGCCTATCGAGTTCTACCTTTTGGCCTATGTAATGCTCCTGCCACATTTCAGAGGGCTATCCTTAGCATTTTTGCAGATTTAATAAATGATGGACTTGAAGTTTACATGGATGACTTTACACCATATGGAGATGATTTTGATCCATCTCTAGACACCCTAGAAAAAGTCCTACAACGCTGCATTGTTACCAGGCTTTGCTTAAGCCACGAAAAATGTTTCTTGATGATGACTGAAGGACTTATCCTAGGACATTATGTTTCAGCAGCCGGCATTCAGGTAGACCCAGCCAAAATCCAAATACTTTTGCTCATTCCCACTCCTACTACTCAAACAGAGGTACGCAGCTTTCTTGGATTTTCTGGTTATTATAGACGATTTATAGAGCATTATTCGCACATTGCTGCTCCTTTATATGCACTAACCGGTAATGTTGATTTTCTTTGGACAGAAAAATGTGACCATGCTTTCGAAGATTTAAAGAAGCTCGTATCCACAGCCCCAGTCCTTCGAGGACCAAACTGGGACCTACCGTTCCAGATATCATCTGATGCCTCAGATACAGCTATTGGCGCAGTCCTTGGGCAGGAAGAGGATAAAAAACCATATGCTATCTATTACATCAACAAGAATTTATCCCCTGCTGAATTAAATTACACTGTTACTGAAAAAGAATTCCTAGCTGTAATACATGCTGTCAATAAATTTAGACATTATATTACAGGCTATCCTGTTATCTTATATACAGACCATTCTGCTATAAAATATTTAGCAAATAAGCCTGTCACAAATGCCAGAGTAACTCGATGGTTAATTTTATTGCAGGAATTTGACATCACAATCAAGGACCGGCCTGGCAAAGAAAACCCTGTAGCCGATTTTCTTTCGAGAATACCAAAATCAAGCGATGCAGCAGCAGTTGAAGATCAATTTCCGGATGAGCACCTATTTGCTGTTGCCGTTCAAACACCCTGGTATGCTGATGTTGCCAACTACCTCGCAGTAGGTAAATTACCAAAACATTTAACTCCCAATGAGCGCAAGCAGATTATTCAGAAAAGTTCTCGATTTTCGTGGATTGGAGGCTATTTGTTTCACACAGGAGCAGACATGCATATCAGGCGATGTGTTAGAGAGGATGAAATCTTTGACATCCTAAAAGCCTGTCACGATGGACCGTGTGGGGGGCACTTCGCTGAGCGTAGAACCGGACATAAAGTATTGCAGACAGGATATTACTGGCCTACGATCTTCAAAGATGCAAAGAAGTTTGTCCAAGCCTGTGACAGCTGCCAGCGAGCAGGACGACCTGGTCAAGCTGATGAGATGCCTCTGAAACCACAGCTAGTCATCGAACCATTCGAGCGATGGGCTCTTGATTTCGTTGGACCCATCAACCCCTCATCAAATCAGAAAACATATATCTTGGTGGCAACAGAATATGTCACCAAATGGGTTGAGGCAGAAGCATTTCCAAGAGCCACAGAGGACTCTGTCATACAGTTCCTGTTCCATCTATTTGTTCGTTATGGCCTGCCTAGGGAAATAATTACAGATGGAGGACCACAATTTGTTGGGCATAAATTAGCTGCAACACTCAACAATTATCACGTCCAGCATAAAATCACTACTCCATATCACCCACAGGCGAATGGGCAGGTAGAAAGTAGCAATAAGATAATAGAATCAATCCTAACGAAAACCATTGCGTCACATAGGCGTGATTGGGCTACCCGACTACCTGAAGCACTTTGGGCCTATAGAACCACATGTAGGAGCACCACCGGTTACTCACCTTATCAATTAGTGTTTGGAAAACAACCCATTTTTCCCATAGAATTCGAAATCCAAACATTACGGATAGCACAGGAAGTTGGCCTAGATCTAAGCGAGGCACAAATCAATCGACTACAGCAGATCAATGAATTAGACGAAATTAGACTCTCTGCACTACAAAATACAGCATTGATTCAACAGCAGCGAGCTAAATGGCATGATGCGCTCATCAAAAACAAAGTCTTTCACGAGGGAGACTGGGCTCTGTTATACGACTCTCGGTTTCAGGACTTCCCTGGAAAACTTCAGACTCGATGGTTGGGACCATACGAAATCCAGAAGGTGCATGACAATGGAACCCTTACTCTAACTACCATTGACGGTTCTGGATATGCATTCAAAGTAAATGGCCACCGAGTTCGTCTCTATCGCAAACCACTCACTCGGGAATCCTTCTGCCAGCAACTACGCCGAGACACTGATATGGAGATTTTAGGAGAGGAAGAGAAATCTTCCTCACCTGTAATTCATTAAGGGTTCATTTCTTTTTACAATTTGTACATAAGTTCTTGTTTTTTAGTGGTTCTTGTACATGAGTCTGCATTAAATGTTTTTTTATCATTCCTTTTCTTTCACAAAGTTCGATTTTTGCCGTTCTAAAAATAGAATCTGCGTGTTTTTTTATGTTGTTAGTTTCGCTTGTTCTGCTGTTCCTTTTCTAAAGGAACAGCATTCGGGATCTCTGCTGTTCCTTTTCTAAAGGAACGACACTTTTACGTTTTTTGTTGTCCCTTTTCCAAATAAACAGCATTTTTTTGTAACCACTGTTCCTTTTTGTGCAAAGAAACAGTGTTCTTTTATTGCTGTTGTTCCTTTTTCAAAGGAATGGCATTTTGAGTGTTTTTATAGTATTTTTATTTTTGCTGTTCCTTTTTCCCAAAGGAACGGCATTTGCATTTTTGCTGTCCTTTTTTTCTATCATCCGTCGTTGTTTCTTTTCCAAAGGAACACCACTCGCATACTTTTGCTCTCCTTGTGAAACAGCTTATTCCTTTTGCTGATCTAAATTGAGGATGCTTCTTGCCCGTCTTCTTTCTAGTCTTTAAGATACAGCTATGTATTTGTGCAATGAAATATAAAATCACAACATACCGAAATCTGCAAACCATAAATTGCTATATCTATAAGGCTCTGCATTAGTGAGAGGACAAACAGTAGGACATACTTATTTCTTACCTTTTGTTGACATGGTTTTACTAATTTTGCCCTGATTGGTTATCTTTATCATGCTGATCCCCTTAAACTTTTTTGATTAGTACTTGGGAATAAGAGCAAAGAGCTTATATCTTCCTATTGAGATGATAAGACTTCTTCCACCATTCCTACTCTTAAGGAGTGTTGAACCACCCTTTGTGTATAAATAAGGAAAAGTATTCTATAAAAAAGAAAAATATGTGAACATGATATGTGAAGTGTCAAATGCAGGATAGGGGGTCTCATCGAGAGCCAGCCTACCATGATCATGAGGATGGAAGTGAAGTGGCATTCCCATTATGGCCACCATACCAGGGATATGGTCCAAAAGGTATATCAAATAAACGAACCTTGGAACAGGAGGTCTCATCACGAGCCGGCCTGCCCACGTTTCGCTCTGTCCTCGTGAATGGCATTATGGTTAACTGGTCACCAAGCCAGCATAATGGTCTACATTTTGACATAACAACATTCCTAAGTATACACAAAGGATCATGGTTCCGAGGGTGAAAAAAAACAACTCTGCCAAGGTTATGGACACCTGTTGGCAGCAGAGTACTATTAATGGTATTGAAGTCACCTTGGTTACACCAATGGGTAAGATACTAATACTCTTTTGTTTCTTATATCCTAGGAACTAATGATCTGTTATTTCTCGATTTATACATCGCATGAACATTTATCATTACCAATCATGGCAACGGAAGTGACCATGACCACTTGAGATTTGGCAAGTACGATACATGCCATACCTATCAGCCTCATATCATAACACAGCAGCCTCTTATATAATACGCGATCAATTCTCTGCCTCGATTTCGGTAATTCGTTGTCCTTTTCAACATAGCATAATTCCATATGCTGTTCCTTTCTGAATTCGTTGCAGACCGGGTGCCGCTCCTTTATTTGCCGGCTGGGACAGCCTATCACATTGCGGGGGGGGGAGGTTAACCTCATTATTCCCTGAATTACGTGTCAGCTCACCATTCGGGAAAGATAGTGTACGACGGTTTGGCATGGTTTAACAGCATGGCATTTCTATTTTCACACAAGTTTCTTTCTGTTGCACTGTTGCATACTCTGTGTTTTTTTCTCGAAACCTTGCGATTATCACCCTCTCTGTGTTTCAAACAGAAAACGTAGTTGTTGTTCCATTTAGAATCCACAGAGAAACCATGGGAGGAAGGGAAATTCGAAGCGAGCCTCAACAGTTGACGATCTCCGCTGCTGCCCGGGAGATCCTGGAAAGAGCAGGATGGTTGAATTATTTCAATCGCCTACAGGAGTCTAATGAAACAGTAGTGATGGAATTTTTGCAGAACCTACAGGATGATCACTCCACAGTAAGGGGGAAGCGGATAGCGGTCACCGATGACATAATTGCAGAAGTTTCAGGACTACCAGCCACCAGACCGGTATGGACATTAAAAAAGGAACGATTACAGAAGGTCATGGAAATTTTCCAGGACAAAGGCCAGAGTTTGACAATTAAGGGGAAGGGAGTTCTGCCAGCAACCCTAGGAGAACCCTGGACGGAGCTAGCAAGAACAGTGCAGAGCTACATCACCTGCGAAGGAAGGAAAGACGTGGTAAGACCACGACATCTTAAACTTTTAGCTTTTTTAAAGCAGAAATGCTCTGTAAATTTACCGGCACTCCTGAACTCATTACTGCATGATGCTGCACAAAGTATAAAAAAGGCACAACATGTAGAGTCAGTCGTTAGTCACCATGGGTTAATACGACTAGTTGTTAGTTATGGTCTCACCCAGCAGCAGAGCAGCTGGGAAGAGCTGATTGCAATGATTGAGGGGGGATTGACAGCGCCATCCCCAAAACGTAGACATTCTATAAGCACACCAGAACGTCCGGCAAAACGCAGAGAATTAGTACAGCAGAAACATGTTTCTAGTACATCGGAACGACCAGAGATATATCAGGAATCGGCAAAGCGCAAGCATGCCATCGATCCACCCGAGCAACCAGAGGAACCCAGAAAATCAGCTAGGTTAGCTCGGATGAGAGGAAGCATAGATAAGCCCAGAAAATCAGCCCGGTTAGCTCGGATACGAGGAAGGCTGGACAAGCTCCAGGAAAGCGCCAGCCAACCAGTGGTAATTGAGGACGAGCAATCCGAAGAGGGAAATGGGGTAGCAGCCAAGCATTCGGAAATCGAAGCAGAAGCTGAACAGGAGGAAGAAATGGGACAGCAGGAAGATAGCCCATTACAAGACCTACTGGGAGAAGATGACTTGGCCGCAGTCCTAGCCAATATGGGTAATTATGGCCAACCTTCTAGTTCAGAGGACCCTCACGACAAACCCCAAGAAGAAAACATGTCTGAAAAATCACATACAGTAGAGGCAGAAAAAGGTAATCTGCCTGTTCATGATGAAGAGGAGGTAAATACTGAACGGGAATAATCTGTTCCCAGGGTGCAAGAGGAAATTCTAGAGGGAGTAGGAGCAGAAACAGCAGTTGCTCAGGAAGAGACAGAACCAGTCGAGGTTCCTACCCCAGAACAGCCAGAGCAGAACAGTGAGGAAGAACCCCAAGAGGAAGATTTAGAAACTAGTCATGATCCAGACCGCAGCAGACAGCCTGCTGTTCCTTCTAATGAAACGCTGGAAATTAAGAAGTTGCGGATGGAACGGAAGAAATTGTTGAATACGATAACCCAGCTCAGACAACAAATTAGGATTCTGAAAAAGAACCAGAAGGTAAGAAAGACCAGAGGGAGGAAAAAGAGGGCCAACAATCGGCCTGCTGTTCAAAACCCTACTGAGAATCCAGCTGCCGTTCCAAATGATGCTGAGGAACAGAAACAGACGGATGTTCGCGTTAAAACAGAAAAGGATGATATAAGGACCAGTGACAAGCAAATTCAGACAGAGGCACCACCCTCAGGGGTAATAAGGGTTCTGAACTCCAAACAGCATAATAAGAAAGTTCAGGTAAAACTCCCGGCCTCCACTGACCTATGGAAAAAAGATCCGAAGACAAAAACCTTGCATAAGATGGTGAAGCAAGCTCAGCAAGAAGCCGAACAACTTAGAGAGCAAACGGTTCCCCGAGAAAAATATGAAGAGTTACAGCAGCAACTAAGGGACGTCAGTCAATCCAAAAACCAGGCCTTTGAAGGGTGGAAAAAGGAACAAGAGGAAGTTGCACAGGTAACCCGTAGACTAGATACTGTTATCAAGCAGATGAATACCTTGTGTTCTTTATACAATTATGTTTTAGCATGTAGGGCCCCTGCTAAAAACTATGCTCTGTTTTTATTAGAATGGTATTTACAATTAAAAATAAAAGCTGTTAAAGCAGGCGCCCCTATACAAATCCACACCATCAATGACTTCATAGACTGCTGTAAACATTATGGAGTGAAAGTCCAGAGATTGTTGTGTGAACTTTATTTGCATGACCTTGTGCTAAATCAGGAGACTGAGTTAAACCCTGGCCCTTTCATTGGAGACATCCAATTTCAAGCATTCATTTCATTCGGGGTTAATCAAATTAAGTGGCTTAAAGCCTATGATACTTTCCAGAGTCAGGAAAATGGTCTAGATTTACGGGTAAGGGCTGAGCCTAGGAACCCAGTACAGTTGTGGAAAGCTCATAGAAACCTCATAAAGACTTCGGGTGTCTATGAAACATTAGGACCCATGCATGAGGCACTCATTCGAGAGAGTTTAGAATATTTTCTTTCCATCAAAGACTTGGCCATTAATGCAGCCAAATTTCGGTACCGAATCTCTGATCCAAACATCCAGCTCAGGGAACCATTTAAGTATGAGAACTTTGAGTTAGCTGCCAACCGTTTGAACCTCTATGGCGAGAGCATTCTGAAAGCAGGGTCATCCTGGTTAGGATATAGATTTCGCACTCCAATTATTTGGCACCCTGCACCCGGATACCAGGCCCTGTATGAGATGCCCGAGGGGCAAACAGGTCAGTTCTTTGACTATCTAATCACTCATCATGGCTGTAGGCCTCCGCATGAGACTCCTTCTCCAGCATATTCTCTCACTGCCTTGCATGTCAACTACAATGTTTTCATGAGGACATGAAACAAGGTAAGCAGGGGGGTGTGTGGAGTCCTAAAAAGGTATGCTTTTGATGATTATTTCAGTGGCTTTTTAATAGAATTTGTGAACCTTTTTGTATCATGAATTTGGAAAGTAATAAGGAACTATAAGAAAACATGTGAGAATTGATATGCAAGACTTAGCCACTGATAATGGTTATTTTCTGTACAGGAAAAGGAGAAAACGAGGAATTTCCGCTCCAAAGGAAGAGACAAAGTCGAGATAACTGCTGTCCCTCTGAAGGTGAACCGAATGCAAACAAGGCTAAATAGATTACAGCAAATCGGCTCGGAAAATAAGGAGAAGACACCAGCTCGGCGCCAAAGAAAGGAAAGGATGAAGAATTAACAGTTTGGCGAATCCCTCAGGATCTTCGATCCTGAGGGATCGCTTCTTTATTTATCTTGTTACTTGGACATCTCCACCGTCGCCTTTATATAAAGGGACAGCACTGTTAGCTTGATATATAGGATATGCTTTTATGTAATTTTCTGTAAAACATCAGCTTTGATTATTAAGTCTCGTTGAGAACTGGTTCAATGTATTTTTGACCAATGCATTAATAAAAGCTTGGTGATTATTTCATCTCTGCGTCTGGATTAACTTAAAGCGGTGTATCCTTGGAGGCTAAGGGCCCGGCCCCGGAGGACACTTGCTTTTGTACCATTACGACTTGACTTCTGTGTGGTTTGTTTATCAGTGTTATTTGATAATTTGATATGCTTTATAAAGTTCATATTACATGCTCTGTTAAAGATTGAATCATTGAGGTTTTTACAGACAGAATCGTGTGTTGACTCCGCATCAAGTTATTAATCCTTTTAAAAGTTAATTGCATGTTCTTACTGTTCTGTTTTTTTTCCTCGAGAAAAAAGCGTATTTTTATTACTGCAGATGAGTACAAAAATACAGTGAGAAACACATAGATATGTGTTCGAGAGAGACAAACTCAAAGAGTTTGTTTACAAATTCAGATGCAAAGTGTAGCATACCATTGCGGAAACTGGCATACAAGCTGTTTGAGAAACAAAACAGTTCAAAAGACCCTGTGTGTAAAGCTGGTCAAACAAGGAGACCAACCTCACAACTCAGCTGACAAGTAGTTCGGCCTAAATGTCAGGAAGGGAAAAAAAAACCCTGCTCAACAGGAAACGAGCCTAAATCAGTCATCAGACGAGCCAACAAGTAGGCTCACAGCAAAAAAACTCATAATCATCCGAATCACCCCCCAGGGGACCCGCATGCTCAGATTTCAAATTAAAGAGGAGACAGCCCCCTGTAGAAAACAGCGTTTGGAGAAACAGAGTTAATACAGCGTTTGGAAGACAAACAGCGTTTTGAAATCCAAAATTTCACAAACACCAGCAGCAAAAAGATGGAACAGTTAAATAAGAGTTCCACCCCACGGCAACCAGGAAAGAGCACCCCGAAAAATGAGCACAAAACAGTTCACCAGGTGTGAACCACCCCGAATTGAGAGCACAAGCAGCCTGTTTAATAACAGATCCACCCAACAGCAATCTAATTAGTTCCTCCTGTAGGCGAAAGGATCCTTGGCAAAAAACACAGTGGCCACTCAATCAAACAGTGATATATGTAAAAATTCAGAGATTGCGCCATCCCTATGTTCTCTGATCCTCCAGGAACCCTCGTCCTGTTGGATCCCTCGCTTCAAAGCTCGATCTGCCATATCATTATTTTCTCTGTATATATGTTGACAAGAGAAAGTTTCAAAAGAGGAAAGGATCTCCCTAACAGAACGAAGCAGATGTTGTAGATGGTAGACACTGCACTGTTGAAAACCTTTAATCCAATTAATCACGTTCAAAGAGTCCCCAAAGAAATTTAAACTTCTGCAGCCTCTCTCCACAGCAAAAAGCAAAAGGATCTTAAGGCTCAATAGTTCAGCCTGGTTATTAGTACCTTCCCCAAGCCCAACAGCAATCTCAAACCAATGAGCGTCAGAAAGGAACAGCAAAGCCCCACCACCACAAATGTTATGCTGCATTGCCCCATCAAAAAAACCCCACGGAACCCTCTTATCAATGTCCAACAACAGGATCTCCCTCTGTTTGGAAGCACGGATATGTGAGGGGAAAGCAGAATGCAGACCTAATGACATGGCTCCCACAACCCCAGGAGTACTGGCAGTGCCCTCAAAAAGTGCTCGGTTACGTGCCAGCCAAACACCCCAGATCACAATGAGAGGCAGAGCTTTAAGATGATGCTCATCATGAGAAACCCACCATGCATCCCAAGCCTGGGACACAGATAAGCCCTCCCATCTGCATAGAAATCCCAAAGACCTGGTGCATTCCATCCACACCCCTTTAATGAAGGGGCAATGAAGGAAAAGATGGTTTACCGTTTCTTCATCAGAATTACAAAGACAGCACCAGCCAGGGCCCTGAAAACTCCTATGTTGCAGAACGTCCCAGGTGGGGACTTTGTTCTCAAGAACACACCACATAAAGATGCGGGTCTTAGGAGGGCAGTTTAATTTCCAAAGTATCTTCCACCACCACCTCTCTTCACCCAAAACACCCCTTTCACTGAGTTTTTTATAACCAGCCCGAGGGGTATAGTTCCCAGACGAGTCGAAATCCCAAACGATCATATCCTCCCTCTCCTGAAGCAAGATATGAGCCTCTTTTAAAGCTCTGATATATTCAGCCAGATCCCTCTCATCCAAAATCTCCAAACCCAAAGACGAGGCCGGAATCCAAGACTGAACCCCCAACCTTCTCCTAACTGGAACAGCAAGTTGAGCAAGAAAAGTGATCCCCCTCTGCCTTAAAGCCTCAACCGTGCGCCTAGGAAGAAGATGTTGTCTTTCACTTCCCATCCAAGGATCCTCACCAACCCTAAACCTCCTGCCACTACCCGCATCCCAGGCCAGGCTAGTTTCCAAAATATGAAAAGAATTTACAAGAGCCTTCCATATCACTGAACCACCCGCAGAAGATTTCCTAGGAAGTCTTATCCAATCAACAATAGACAAAGGAGCAATATATTTCTGATTCAACACCTGAGTCCAAAGACTGTCAACTTTAAGAATGTTCTTACTGTTCTGTTACGGAGCTGTTATACTGAATATTCGTGTCATACATTTGTTGAGATAGTGTTTTTCATAATCGTTGGATTCAGAAATAATAGTGTTCTATTTGGAAGCACAGTCGTATTTCCGTTGATTCAGATTGTTATTCCAGTGTGTTGTGCGCGTTTCTGATTTATCAGTACTGTTCCATAATTCATTAATAGTTATTGCTGTTCCATTAGTGTGATTTGTGTGAATTGCCTTTAGAGTGAAAGAATGTTATTTGATTGCAAAGAGTGCATTTGAGTTAATAGATTAAGTTTGGTTACAACCCGCGGGACTTAGTTATTCAATTGCTGTTCCATTTTAGACTTGCTGTTCTATTCCAGAATTGCTATTCAATCCTTTATTTGTTCGCTGTTCCATTTACTTGCATTTGTTGTTTTGGCGTGAGAGATGATCTAAGGCTGTAGCGAGCATTGGCAGTCACTGTCTAGCTCCCAGGCTCCTGGTCTATGCTCTAATTTCCTTTCCATCAGTTTCCGAAGGGATGGGCTATCACTGCCGAACCCTTGACTGATAAGCTGTTGATTTTTCTGAGTATGTGATTTATTCTTTGAAGTAATTTAGTTACCGACAAGCATCCATTTACTCTTGTATTTCTTAAGCACTGTACTACTAGCATTACTCTGACAAATGATAGCCTCAGATTGAGTCACTCTTTGTAATAACAAAACGCTCCCGGATTGACATATTAATGTGAGGTAATTAGAGGTGAAAGAGACCCTTTTTATAGCTCTACAGATAGATAGTAGTAAAACAGCAGAGCAGATCAGACATTCCATTCCACATACTTCAGAAAAACCCTAGATTTCATACGCGCTTTTACTTCACTGAACCTGTGTATATACGCGCTTTCACATAAACAAACCTGTGTATACATCTGCACATATTTCAGAACTGATTTTACATACCATACAGGATTTTGATGAAGGTAACCTGCGTATATATGCGCTTTCTCTGCCACAAACCTACGTATAGGTCTTCAGACATTTCAGGACTGTGCAGCTCTTTAGATCAGATAAGAAATTTAGATCTCATCCTCTTCTTCAGCAGAGATTCGCCAAATCACAGATCTAAATATTCCATAAGAATATCTAGAAAATACAAAGTCATTTCAGATCTAGAGATTCTTCTTCATCATTTTCTTCATCCATCACTGTATTCATAGGTGCATCATAGATTTAGATCTATCAATTAAGAACAGATTTCATCCATGCAGATATTCCTTAGAGATATTTATTCATTAACAACCCTTACTCATGCACACCCTTGCACAATGATCTTCTTCTCCTTATATATATTTAGCCTTTGTCAATACCATGAGCCAAAACCACACCACTTCCGATGGTATTCTTGGACGGGATCAAATAGATAATCCAGCGCTCAATACTGTGGGCCAATACCCTGGTAATGTCCCCTGGTTTTATAAATTTAGAGCGCAAATTGGCATACGTGACTTGGCATGTGCTTTTCCGCGTGCATACGCTACTTATCCTTAACAAACCCGCGTATTCTTTGTGACATGTCTTATTTATCATTTCTCTGGCACTTACTGGAATTCCTTTCTTCTGTTACTTCTGAGCTGATCTGTAGATACATCATCCTTCCTTATTTAACACAAGATACATCATCCTTACAAATTTAACACATAGGTTTCTTATCATAGGCAACTCATCAAGCAGGTTTCTATCAAGAACAACTTCATCAAGTAGGTTGCCATCATTCATCGAGTAGGTTGTCATCAACTTTATCAAGTAGGTTTCCATCACGGACAACACATGCCAACACCACTGTCAGCAATTTTGAAACAGGCAGAACATAAATGATAATATTCAGTCTGTCAGTGAAATTCACAAATCTGAAACGAGTGAAAATGAAAACAATATTATCAAGTCTTTTTCACCAAGAGGTCCGAATGGAAGAAAGGATGAAAAAAAAACAAATTTTAGGGTAAACTTGAACCTGCTTTGTAGAGGACCTATTTTTCCAGCTAGGATGTTGTGATATCATCTATTTTCCTGTTTCTATTTCCAAGGAAGATAGTTTGAGAGATATTTCCCTTGACCTATATATCAGCATATTTTCGAGTAGATATTTTTAGAAAAAGCTGAATGTATTTAATTTGTATTTACCTACATGAACTTGGAAATATTTAGATATCCTATATTATTGTAATTAATCTGAAGACTATTATTTTGCAAATAGTTGATGTAATTTCTAGACATTTTATGAAGAAGGAATAAGGGTTAAAATTTATTTGAGAAACATTTTCATTCTGAGATATTTTAGAAGCCTTGAATATATTACATTTTTTAATCAAAATTTTATAGGAAACTCATGTGTTGTAACTCCCTATCAATTTCTTCTTTGTTATAAAAAATTTATTTCATGACTCAAAATGTTAGTATCCAAGATCGAGATTCATTGATTCTCCTTTCTTGTATTTATTAGCCATTAGTATTTGTTTTCCTCAATCAATTATATACTTTGTCTCATTTCAGACCTTTTCTTCCAATTTCTCAAATGGTCAAAGGATTTGGTGCTATCATGTTTTTTATAGCTTTCTCATTAGATATGTAGCTTTATGTGTTTAGGATTGGACTCCATGCCCAATAGTATGTTTTGTAAATAGCCCAACCAATTTCATCCTATGAACTAAATTTGGACATGTATCTTAAAAGTGTAATCTTATATTATAGTGACTTTTGGGTAGTTGTGTTTTAGGTAGGGATCCCTCTTCGAGTCGAAGGACCAACTTTTAGCCTAAAAGAGGTTTGAGGTTACCTTGGGATGTTTCCCACAACTAGGGTTTTCGCTAAGTGATAACATAAGCTAATGTTAAAATTCTTTTTGCTTGATCTATGAGGGTGTATATATAAAAAATGAGGTGACTGTACACATCCCATGTGACTTTTGACCTCCCTGATGACTCTTGAGCTTATCATGTGACTTTTCGAATTCCTATGTAACCTTTGGGCTTCTACATGACTTTATAACTTACTAATGACTTTTCACATTCCTCATGTGACCCTTGGGCTTCCACACATTTCATATTTTCTCATTTTTGAAATTACATAATTACATTCACAAATAATGTGGCAAATATACATGGACCCCATCATACTTTTGTAATGACATTTTGACAAGCCATAATTTGGTGACTATGGCATAAAAATTAATTGTATCTATGCCAAACCCTTCTCTTTGTTGTTATGACTTCAACTCCTTCATGATGTATATTTTCTTGTACTTCATCTTCACCCTCCTAAGGGTATGGATTAGTGTTGGAACCTTCTAAGTCAACAACATAAGTTGTCATTTCTCCATCATAGTACATAATTCTGTTATTCTCACATGATAGCATATTTGTGTCCTTTCTCCATGAGTTTTATTCTTGTTACATATTTCTTGCTAACCACCTTGAGTATTCTCTTTCCATTAAATTTTGATATCACCTTCAAATGAAGTTCACTCATGATAGGAAAACATCAATGCCATAATCACCTATTCTATATGTGTTTTCTCATGTACCATGTCGACTATGATGGGACATTGCGCAAGGACTTAAGGGATAGGGTATAGGAATTGTGAAATTGAGCACTATAGGGATCAAATAATGACCATTTTTTCCACTATAATTACGAAATAAGAAATAGAATGAAAGGAGGGATATGTTACTGCGTAGTAGGAAAGTTCAATCAACAAGGGTGGCAAGACTAGGCACTCTGACTATGCAATGAACAATGTTTGAGGAGAAGACTCTACGATTGTGAATTTGAGAACTAAAGTGACCTATATATGGACCTATTATCCCCTATGTAGAATAAATAGTTGAGGCAAGGCAAGACAAGGAATTGCGCGGTTGAGAAAGTGATGGTGACAGGGGAGGTAAGGTTTTGCATTATAAATGCGTAGTGAACATAAATTGAAGAGGAGACTTATGGGACTACACAATTATTCTCTATAGGAGTCCTAAGATGATGGAACTATCAATTTCATCTATGAAATGTGAAATACAGGGTAGGAGGGATCATGGGCTCTATAATGGGCAAGGCTAAGCAGGAATAATGATGGTTTGTACTCTGAGGTTGCTCAATGTGCAGTTGGAGGAGGTTATCTTCAAGATGGCATAGTGCATAGGTTTGACAAGTAAGGATTCCATCATTGAGGCTCAAGAGTGCAAAATATACGCATCACTTGACTTGTATATTGACTATTCTCATGAGTTGTGCAAGATGTGAGGACAAGGATGAACTCCAAAATTGACTATGCGTGAGATCAATGAGACAAGAGGGTAGAAGCATATAATAAGTCTCAAACATAATCTCACACAAATACACACTCATTAAAATGACAATAAGACACATTTTACCCAAAACCAACAATTTTATAGTGAAACGATAATATAATGACACTTATCTCCAACAGTGACACTTAAGATGTACCTTTACGACACAAGTGTCTAAATGCAACCTAAAGGTGCACTATGATATAATATTGTGTCCAACACATGTCTTAATTATAAATAGCATAAACTATTGTAGCATATTTTTTTGGAGCCACCTCTAAGAGTTTCTCTTAAGATGTGTGAAAACAAGTGAAAGAAACACATGCAAGAGTGAAAATTACACTTGTGAACATAAAGAAAACATAAGAAACGCATGAAATAATGAAAGAAGGGAAAATAAACACTTGTAAAAGATATAGAAAGAAAAAATGACACATGATTTGTGAACATAAAGAAAACATAAGAAATGCATGAAATAATGAAAGAAGGTAAAATAAACACTTGTAAAAGATATAGAAAGAAAAAATGACACATGTATGAGAAAAATAAACCAAAATTGACACTTTTGAAAGCAAAAGAAACTGTTGAGTAACTCACCCAGATGATGGGGCATCTACAACCATGGGTGAGATAATTTGTTCCCTATACTCCAATAGTTCATAGAGCTCAAAAGAGAAATGTGAGCATAAGGATGAGATCTGGAATGGAATATTTACATAGGGAGAGTGGACATGCAGTTAGAGTTAATATTGGTGAGCAGGCTTAGTGCATGTTAGGAAACTAAGAGGCCAAAATGAAATGATTGTTTTGAATAAGTACACTCCCATGGTTTACAAAGAGTGTGTAGCAACTATCTCCATATATTCCCTCACACTATATTTTTCCATGAGGATTGTGTAGTCTTTGTCTCTAGGAACTATGCAAGCAATAAAATCAAGGACTTCACAAGCACTGTCCACAAGGATTACGCAAGCATTTTCATTAAGATCTTGTAGTCACTACTACTAAATACTACATAAACACTTTCACTAGGAATTTTGCGGCTACTATCATCAAGGAAAACACAATGCTTGACTTCTAAGGATACACATTGACTACTAGGCTTGCTTAGAAGACGTTTTCTATGGAGGCATGACAAGACCAGCATGTAAAAGCAAGTCACTTCGACACTTATAATTCTCAAAGGAATACTTGAACACTTGAGCAACATGACTAAGCATGACATTAATGGCTTGAAACAAAGGATGGCATCATTGTAAGGAGGCTTCAAACTTTGGATGTAGGAAAAGGGTGCTTGTATCAACAATAACATATTCCAAGAGAAATATGGTGTCTAAAGACACCATTACATCATGTAAGCATAGCAATTGTCTTATTCCATTGTTGATTGTTGACTCATTATCTATATAATATATAGAGGTGTGATTAACATATAAAACATATTTTTCCAATCAATCAAAATTTAACTAGGAATTCCATGGAGATTTAATAAAATTTCCATGAAGGATTATGCTATTATGGATACCTTGAAGGGGTGTTATAAGTCACAAAAGTGAGCATATTTAGAAATTTAATAAACAACCAGTTTGGTTATTGATTTTTGGGTTGCTTTAGGTAACCCCACAATTCAATCGATGGAATTTTTGGTGTAAAATATGGTAGGAATTGGTGAAAATATTTTAATATTTCTAGAGACTTTTAGCGTCTCCCTCTTGTACCTTTGGGATACGTCAGGTTCTACCACAAAAGTGGAAATCTCTTTCTTCAATCCTTCACAAAAGAATGAATGCTTAATACTTTTTATATGTTTTATTACACCCTATGTGACTTATTTTGGGAGAAAAATGTAATCCAAATAACACTTTGGATTGAAAAACCAAATTCAAGGCCAAAAGGATACACCTGTATATAAAAACACATGATTCTACTAATTGTATCCCATATCAGCATTGGATAAACCTATAGCTAGTGAAGGATATTGAATATATAGGAATTTATTAACCATTCTTGACATATGCTAGCTAACCAATTAGGAATTAGAAAAATAAAGAAAATACAGAGTCTTCCTCATTATCCTTCTTAGATAGAGCATTAACCACTATATTACCCTTTCCCTTCTTGCAGAGAATGTCAAATAATTAGGAGAACAATAGGCTTTATTCCAAGAAATATTGGAAACCATAATTGTTTGTCCTACTGTATAAATGGCATCCCATCACGCAGGGAAACCATGATGAATAACTATCATTTCTTTTACATATGTTATTTTTCTGAGGTTTTTATTACACTATTGTTTATTAGTGAAGATTAAAGAGCATTTATCTTGAATTAATAGTACCATAGTATGATTTTTAGGTGCAAGAAAAATTTTAACAATGGAAATTTATCTCAAATTTTAGAAACCTTGTAAAATATGACTATTCCATGATTTGTAATTTGTAAAATGTTTGGTGATATTTTTGTAAAAATATTCAAATTCCTAAAATTTATGTAGTCTCTATATAATTTTTTGGATATTTTTAAGGTAAAATAATTTATACTATAAAATTTGGGTGAAACATTTCTAAAAAAAATGGAAATTAATGAATCTTTATTTTGGAAAAAACATGGAAAACTAGCCCATCTCTAAATATTAACCCCTAAAATTTTCCTTGGTTAGGTAAGTCACATTCCAAGAAAATTTATGATTTTTGACTTGAAATTTTTACATATTATTAAAATTTATATATAGTTAAATAAACAAAAAGATACAAAATATTTTTTAGACAAGGTAATGACATAATTGATCTCGAAAATGGAGGAAAGTATAATGAGGTAATTGGAATTAAAATTGGAGGGAAATCATAATAATTTTTTTAAATACAAGTCATGGAGAAGACAATACTTGTGGTAGGAATTGCTTAAGAATAATATTATTAAATAGGAAAAGGTACTATGCAGTTAAGGATGTTAGCGATGTATTGAGGCAGAATTTCTCACTCTGATTGTGCAATGCGCAGTTCTGTAAAGACTGAGGAAATTAATTGTGTAGTTGAGTAAGTTAAAGAGTGAGATAATCTTGGCTATTGATTTAATTTTCATTGTGCATAGTGGAAACTTGACTAAGCAGTGATTGTGCAGTTTGCAAATGCAGGAGGCAGGGACTGAGAATTTGAATTTCACATAGCGCAGTTCTTGGAATTTGATATTGAACAGTGCGTTGTTATAGGAGGCAAGGATTATATGAGGCATGGATGCTTCACTCTAACTTAATATTGAACATCACATTGTTCCATGAGGGATAAAATTTGGCAAGTTTCACAGACAATGAAAGCTCTGAAAAATGACTAATTATGGGACCAGCGAGACAAAAGACAAAGAAATACATTCAAACAAGTGTTGGAATAGTGATATCACACTCGTATAACATCAATGCAATCCACTAGAATGCACAATACACAAAATCAACATGCATACCTTGAAGTGATAACAAAGCGGCACAAAGCGGCACTTATTTTTAAGTGTGAAAGTTGAAACGTAGGTTTGTGACACTTAGAATACAAGTTACGACACAAGTGTTGATTTCAACCAGAAAGTGTGCCAAGATATGAGAGATTATTTAGTGCATATTCTTATGATATATATGATCAGCTAAAGCAAAAGAGTGTGCTAGATCTACCTCTGGTGGTTTTCCAAAGTGTGACACATTCAAGAGCACAAACAACTAAAAATGACACTTGCAACTATAAGAAAAGGTGAAAATAGAAATTGCAAAAGCTAAAGAAAGTATAAGTGTCACATGCTAAAGTGAAAAGGAAGAAAAATTGACACTTGTGAAAGTGAGAGCAAGAAAAAAACCATGGAAAAATTTAGGCACTAATATTTGCAGGTGGATTAATTTTCATGATTTTTCGAAAAAAAAGATTCACCAATTTCTATTTTTTATAAACATTATTTGTGCATATTTTATAATAAAAAAAATATTTTACCTTAAAAATCACCAACATTATATGGAGAATATATATAAAGTCATTATAAATTTGAATATTTTTACAAATACATCAATAAACATTTTATAGTTTTCATTTTAGGGACTAGTGAGGTTCGCCAATGTTTTTAAACTTTAGGATAATTTTCCCTAGAAAAAACGACAGTCGTGAAAGTGAAATGATGCTTATGAAAAAAAAAGTACGCAAAAATGATAGTTGAGAAAACTAATTGGTATCATGGTACACTAGATCTGTATACATAAAATTGAAGGTTTATGATAAATTTTGCAAGTGAAATTTTTAAGATTCTTATGCAATTATTTAAGTGGCATTAACACATAAAAGATGATTTTTAACTCACTTTTGTAGAAAATAACAGAGACAACAGTACCATAACTAAAAAACAACACAAAAAATGATGAAGGATTTGAACCCTCCTATGCTACATCTCTTGATCTATCTTCCAATGTTGGGCCTCTCTGATTATGCTAAACAATACGTGTTTACATAAACATGCAGTGCTCATAATGAAAAAATATTGTCTCCAATGGCTCCAGAACAGTCAAAAACTCCTAGCTGGGCTCTTTATGCACTCAAAAAGGTGAAAAAGTGACTGAGTTATGCTCCAGAACAATTATCCTGCTATTTTTTCTCCAATTTTCACCTACCTGTAGTCCATCCTACAATTTTCGCCTTTTTCGGCCACGTGGGGTGAAAAATTTACCCCGCACCGGTGAGATTCGCATCAGTTCAGGTGCAATCTTTCAGACACTTTAAACTCCGGTGAGCCCACAAACCGATCATAATGAGCCAAGTGGCATAACCTCCATTGTCAATCTCAGTTGGTTTGAATGAATCCTGCCAATTTTTAAACACCGCCTGCGAATTGTACTTGGTTGAAGACTATGGTTTGGTTTGAGAACCCTGCGCCATGCCATTAACACAACCCTGCATCAACTATGGTATGTTTTAACAATATTCGGGTTTAGATTTGAAACTTCACGCCAAACTCATAACCAAAATTTTGGGTCACTAATTTATCATCATTCTTAGTGTCTTTGTCATTCATTAAGCCCTTACTTCCAACTGTCCATTGCACCATTTCATCACTTGCCACCCTTTTTACCATAATTCTTCATGATGTGTCTCTATATTTCTAAGTGGTTAATTATCATCATTTTCCTATACTTTTAGTAGTTTAAGAAGAACTTTATTTGGTTTTCCTAATGACGGTTTTTCCAGTGCAAGTTTCTGCAACTCGGTCAAGTTTATATAGCTATCTCCATGGTGGAGGTAGTAGCACCACTCTACAAGAAAATCCAACACATGGAAATTATTTATAAAGGTTCCAATATGGATTTCTATTGGTCAAATTCCACCCAAATCTCACGTGTGGACCGCCAACATCAAATCAAGGGATAAACGCCGCAGTTTTGGCCAGTCAACTTTAAATGCGTTTTCTGAGTAAATGAAAGCTAATTTCAGAAAACATGAACATGTATTTTGTTCATCATGGTCCCAATTAAGTCCTTTATGAGAATTTTTCTCAAATTCGTTACCATTTGAGATATTTTCTAAGTTATTTCGAGCCTTATTTTACAAAATCCGTGGATATACGGTTTTTCAAAGTTGTCATTTAATGCACAGTCAACAAATAGGGAAGAAAAAGTTGTTCTTTAGAAAATTTGTGGCAACAAGATCATTATGAATGGATCTAGGCTCATCTTTTATCCTAAAATCCTTCAAAACATTTTTTATTTTACTCTCAAATTGATTTGTTGAGATCTCATGGCCATATTTCATGCAATGAAATTCCGAGTTTCTAGTTGCTTCAGATATCTATAAAACCATTGTAAGTGATTTAATCGGAGAAGTAATTGTTATAAAAAACCTTTGTTTTTGTTTCATCTCTTTTTTGTGCAACTCAAATGCGTTGTTAGTTAACCATTGAAGGCATCATATTGATACATGCTTCTCGTGGGAGGTCCCTGGAGATAGTAAGGTCTTTTCCTTTTTAAATTTACATTTTAGTATTTTCTTTAGTGCGATTTCTATATAATTATATTAGTTTGAATCTCGATTTTAGGCATAAGATTGTTATTTCCTTTAGAGTAGGTTTATCTAATCGCTTGTGTTAATTTTGTGATATAGTGTTAATTTTATAAAATAGCAGCAGTGATATAGTTTTACATTTCAGTCAAATAGATATAATTTTATCCTTCTTATAGACAGTATATTTATTCACAAAGTTAATAGTTAATTACAAGCATGTGTGATCTTTAATTCAAGCAGGTATGATTTTAATTAAGTGTGTTTTCATTTCAAGCAAGAGTTTGTATGTCTTCATTTCAAGAAAGAGTTTGTATGTTTTCATTTCAATCAAGAGTTTGTATGTTTTCATTTTCAAGCAAGAGTGTGTTTCATTTCATTTTCAAGAAAGAGTGTGTTTCATTTCATTTCTAGGGAAGATTGTATTTCCTTTCTAGCAAGGTGTGTGTGTGTGTGAATAGAAGCAAGTGTGATATGATATTATCTTTGGAGTGAGTGTGAAATTCATTAATCTTTCTTCTATGGAGAAATAGAATCGATTTTGAATTTTTAAGATTTATTTAAAAAAGACATGTGCATATCGATATCTCAAATTAACTTAGGATTTATTTTAGTGACAAAGGCTCCTACCACATATAGTGCCCATACACTTCATCATTATATTAGCCCTGGTTGACAATTTATGTATGTAATTAAACATCAATTAAATTACCAAACAACGACCCTGCTCTAGAACTATGGTCATGGCGTATGTTGTGGGTGGGTTCAATTTACCATCGGGAGTTGAATCATAGATGAACTATGGTATGGTTTTGTAACATATGGTTTTGGTGATGGTTTAACTGACCCTCCTTTGAAATTTTTGTTGCAATGTTGACTTGTGGTTTGGGGTCAGCGTTAACCCTGTACCCCTGGCTCGTCGCTACAGTCCCGTGGCTTGGGTGGATTGGGGACAAGGGGTTGGGCCACAACCCTGAACCCCAGTAACCATTCCATTAAAATTTATATGTGGGCCGAGGACTATAGTAAATAAGAAACATGGTTGGAGAAATGATGGATCATTGTGTTTTTGGTCCGTAGGTTGTGTGTTCGATTCGCTCAGTGATCATTTAAAACCCATACCAAAGTTTTACATCAACGTCGGAAAAACACGTGGCTGCCACCCATTGTCCCATGTGGCCTCTTCTAATTCAACGACCTCTACAAGCCATAAACCAATCAAATTACACCATTTAAAACAAATCTTTAGAGGACACTTGTCAACACACCATTAGCTAATAAAAATAGAGTCAACTGCCTAGTAAAATTGCTATTCATCGTATGGACTGTTGACTAGGCGTACCTACAACTTCAACATTTAAAATTTTATTTTTTTAATAAAATGGTCAGAACATGATATCAGGAGCATATGATATCGGTTTTGAGTGAAACTAGTTGCATTGGATTCAAGGTGACGAGATATATATTTTGGAACTAGTTTTGAGCCATTTCAATCACTTTGAATTTTGAGCATTTTACTGATCCATTAGATCAACACTTGACACTAAGAGTGTGATAGACTGTCAAATAATGTTGTGCACTAACTGTCGAAATGGATTGTGCAGTGCAACTATCCAAAGAATTGTCGGTTGGATCTTTTCAAGGTATATAAGTTGTGCAGTTACTATTACCAAGGACTATCCAATGCTTGTCTGCAAAGGTAAACATAAGCTAATGATATTACAAGAAAGATGTGTGCTTGTGAATGCATCCAAAGCTAATAATTTGTAAGAAAGTGGTTTCAACTGTTAAAATCTTGAAAAAATGCTTAAACAGTAAAAAAAAATCAACTAATCATGAAGTGGCAATGATCAACTTAGAATTATAGATCGTAAGATCACAAGGAGGCTCCAAAATTCCAGTGAAGGAAAAAATTTGGAGGGTTTTTGTCGCAGCAAAAAAACTTGCAATGCACTATAAGAACTCCAACTTCTTTGTTTAGGTCTTATCTTTAGGCATAGAGTCGATTTTTTCATGTAGTATTGACTCATAGTGTGTATTACCTCAACTTCCCTATTTATCTCGGTTATAGATGTAGTCCCTCTCATTCCATTTCTCGGTTAAGCACATTTACAAGGCTTACCATATCCCAATTGTTTTGATTTGAGATAAGGATAGTATATATCTGCAAATTTAAGATTATTTGAGCTTTAGTTCCATATCCGGTGTCTCACCACTACCAGCAGGTATGTTCACTACCCCAGTGGAGTCACTACAAGAATACAAGAATTGCTTCACTACCATCAAGCATGTTTAGTACCCCCATGAGGTTGCTTGCTTCACATCTCTGAATAGGAAGGCTTTCTCTCTTTTCACATTATTTTATTTTTGATATGTTCATTAACTTTTTATCGACGTTTATATAGCCAAGGTGTTAGAGAGATCCTGAATTATTGAGAGTAAGAGAGGTCATTACTTCAAAGAATATTATATGCCTATAAAATTAATATGCTTTCTCTCAGTTGTCTCCTTTGCTTTCTTCACTTTATTGGATCAGCAAGAAAAAAACCATTCAATTACGATATCGAGTCAAGTAATGAAGATAATAAAATAGACACAAGAAGCATGGTTCTACTTATATTTTTCCATTTGAATAAATCGTATTTTCATTTAGACATCTTTGACTGTAAATGATGTGTAGGCCCAAAAAAATAAGAGGAAAAAAGATTAGCCAAGAGTTTATATTCATCACAATTTCCTTTTCAAAAAATTTCCACATTGTTCTCTTGAGCCAAACAAGAGAAATTTCATGCACAATATTATTGAAAAAAACCCAAAAAAATGTAAATAAATAAATAATGCATGGCAAAACAAGAAAGATGAAAGAAAAGGAATAAAGTAAACTTAAGACTTAAAAGAAAAGAAACATGCAAGATGGGAAGAAAGATACAAAACATAACCAAAAAATAGATGCGAAGCAAAATTAAAGGCTAATGCAATGCAAAATAAAGCTAAAAAGAAACCAGTCCTACTCCTAATCTAACGGGCTAGAAGGTTAAGACTAAGTGAAGTGAAATTTCCAATGTAACCACAGAATTTTCTCCCGACTTGCAAGTAGAAATATATGATAAATTAAAAAAGATATGGACTAATATGCAAAAATAAAAATATGACCATGAATCATTTACACTAGAGCTAGAAGGTCTTGCCTAGATGCAGAAAGATGTTCCTTAAGATATAATTTTAACTATTCTGTAGCCTTACATTTCCGATCAAAACAACAATTATACAAACCTCGAATGTGTTTCATGAACATGCCTTTGTGTGTATTCTCATTCTTAGCAAACATCATGCAAGATTGAAACTTATTATTTACAACAAGCTTGCTAAGCAAGATGTTTCTATCCAATCATATATTCAATCAACTAATTAAAAACAATCCTTTTGAAAACCTTGAAATTCTTAGGAGAATGAACTTTTAGGAAGCATATTTGAATCATGGGGTAATATTGCAACGAAAATATAAATTGATCTTGTTCAGAATTTTTTTCAAGATAGTAAGGACTTGAGATTGTTAGTGTAAAATCTTTCAAAAAGTGAACCAAAAATACTTTACTTAAGCTATGGATGACTTATAAACCTAACCACAGAAATGGATTCTTAACCCTTTAGAGCTGCAATAGAAAGTTAAAAAAAATCATGTAAAAACCCAGATGTATGCATCAAAAGCAGTTAAACAACAAAAAAGAAATAATAACTAATGCAAAAGTAACTCCAAATTACCAATAGACAAGGAAAGTTTAAAGAATAATTTCAGTGTTTTACAAAAACTGGTGAATGAAACAAGTAAATTGTTACCAGTTCCCCTCAAATGGGATGGGTTCTTGGTTGTCCTCATTGCTTCAACTTCGTGAGTCTTTCTCTCTCAATGATATGGAAACCCAAAATATGTGATAAACTCAAGTGGCAGCTCAGATGGAAACAGAAAATGGTATTGATAATGAGAATGATCAAAGTGTGGAATGAATGGAAATAACCTCCTATTTATAACAAAATATTGAGTTATCCTCGAAAATGGAGAATAATAAAATATTATTAACCATAATCTAGATCTAACCGCTCGGAATGTTTTATTATACTTTTTTATATTTTATTACATTTTATTATATTATATTCCTAGGTGATTTAATCAAATTTAACAAAGAATAATAACTAAATAGTGGTTTAATTAATTACCCTAGAGAAAAATAAGATAAATAATTATTTATCTGATTATTTCTCATAATTGGTCAAATGTGACAAGGAATATTAGTTAAACATTGGTTTAATTAACTATTGCTCGATGAAAATCAAAAAAATAGTGATTTATTCAATTATTCCTCATGGGGTTTATGTTTTTAATCATAAATAACTTAATAAAATATGGTTTATAAAATTTTTCGTATGGTGAAAGAAATCTTACTTACATACCAGTGTACTTTGATCAACCAAGTTAGAAATGGTTAGGTGATCAATTTTTGGTGATAATAGATTTCCCCCCAATGTACGAGTGTTAGGAGAAAATCATATGACCAAAGTAGGTTTTAAGAACACAATCACTAGACATCGAAGGGGAGTCGGAGAGACAGAGACATAAATGAAAAAATGCAAGAGAGTATAGGAATTGAGGGGTGAGACCTACGAACTGATATAAGTCTCATTTTATGTCAGAGTACATGATCTCAATAAGGCGGGGGAGGCACACCCATACCCATCAAGATAACTAAGTGCAAAGAATAATGATGAGCCTAGCAATGTGGAACTGAGCTACAAAATGTATGATACATGATACATAACATGTTGGCATCAATGGGCCAGAAAATAATACAATGGATCACATATACATAATGCGCCTTGAAAATGGCCAAGACCAAATACAATAACATCTGAGTACATGAGACATAATGCCCCTCAGTATGACATGGGGAGGGGGGACCACAACCAAAGAAGCCTTGTTTAAAAATAAAGGGCTCTGAAGATTTAAATGGATCATCTAAATGAGACATGCATGTTGGGGGTGCTACAAGCAGCTCAAACCAAACCCATTAAATCTATGTAACTGCATCTAAGAATGGAGCATAATGTGAGGTCATTCAGGCATGTGGGGGGCTACCTGAAGGCCCACCCCCTCATGAGGTCTAAAAAACCTCACACACACTCGGTAATCACTAGTACAATCTACTGGATCATCGGACCATCAAGTGTACAATTCTCAATCGTGCGATAATGAGTTGAGGTCGAGCATGTCAGAAAAACCATGTCAAAGTGCAATAGTGATTCCCTTTGCTTGATCTAAGGTACCAAACCATAATGAAATATGGAACCAAGGCACACCACCCTCTAGAGCATTCTTCTGGAATGAATGTGCTAAATTCGACAGAATAGGGCATGCCATAGCTGAGGTAATGAGGAATCCTCAACTAAGGCATTAGGGATCATATTAGAGTGACTGACGGACTTGAACCAGGGATAATGATGGAAGGAGGGGAAACTGAGAGGCGGGCGGACGACTTCCCTTTTCAAAACATAAAATTCTTGATGGACCTGGTAGTGAATGAATTTATTCCAGAGGGGATGATGATGGACAGTATGGCTATAGGCCACAAATGTGCAATACGGGATGAATCAGATGCAAATATGGATGGAATACTGTAACAAGATATTATCTTACTCAGAACAAACTCCATGAATATGGGGATGATTCAACTCATATGCTCTGAATAAGGGTGACTCGATGATGTTTCCACATAGGATGGCCAAGGGGGACCATAAAAACATGCGTAAAGAATGGTTACTCATGAAGAAAATAAACACACGAGGTGACAAATTCCAAGTAAAAGTGGTGCCAAAGTACAAGTGGCTCATATGAATAAATTCAGTTTAAATTGGCGGCAAAGTGAAACTTCATGGAAAAATTGGCTTCCCGGTGAAGTGTCAAATTATCAAAAAAAAATAGAAGACCCATTATAGTACTCACTGAGATCTTTCCATCGGTGCTGATGGTTCATAAAACCAAGCTACGGTTTGGTCACAATGGTCGATTGAAAAACTAGGGGTTTTCCTATAAAAGGGTATTTTCCCTCCAATTTCAATTCAGTTTCTAAGTGATATGTGCTGAATTTGGAGAGGAGGAGAAGGCCCTAAATATTATGGATAGTGTAGTGGAAAAACCAACCGTTGGAATTAGGATCTGTCAGTGGGAGGTAGGTGACCTAATCTTACTCTTCATTTCCATTGGATTAGTTTTTCATATTAGTGCCCCATAGCTCAATAAGAGACCCCTGCCCTCTCTCATGGCCGGATCGCACTTTTTAGGGCGTGAATTTTGTTCTGGCTCATAGGAAATGGTGGAAAAATTGCAAGCTCGCACTTTTTGGGCAGAAAAATGTAATCTGGTGCTAAGAAATGGATTGTTCTATTAAACTTATAAGGACTAGGGACATAAATGATATGGTGCAGTTACTTTAGACCTAAACTAACATGACATGGTGATGTTTTGTAGATATGGCAGAGTTAAAGATCAACTGTAGTGAACGATACTTGGACGCTCTTCGCTCCGAGATTCAAGGGAATCGGGTGGTGAGAGGAGCGCTTGCTTGATTTGGGATTCTAAATTTGTTAGATAACCCATTTATGAGGGCATGTGAGCCCATGCTATCGAGGATTATGAGCTACTCATATTTAGACCAGGAGGCCTTTATGGTGTGGGGGCATTGGATCGAAATCACGATCCAAGATATATATTTTTTGACCAGGCTTCCCGTGACTAGGGGTGGTGGGGGATATACATCCAGTGTTACCTCGTGGAGGAACATAGTAGAATTTTTGGATAGCCATTGTGGAAGGGGTGCTCATGCAAAGGGCACGACATCATGATCAGCAGGGAAAATTTTACGGGCTAATATTCATAGATGGGCTAATTTTCCATGTTTTCTCTAAAAAAAATATTCACCAATTCCCATTTTTTCCTAAAAGTGGTTCACCCAAATTTATAAGAAAACATTATCTTACCTTAAAAATCACAAAAATGTTATAGAGACTATATAAAATCATTAGAAGTTTTAATATTTTTACTAAAATATCATTAATCATTTTATAGTTTTCATATTATGGATTAGTAAGATTCGCCAAGGTTTCTAATATTTAAGATAAGTGTCCATCCTTAAAATTTTCCCTGACGATCAATGATCTACAGAGGCTAGAGACACAGGCTATCATCATAACAGTGCTACAGATCTTGGGAATCCAGGCATTCCAACACATCACTAGAGGGAAGATGATGTTAGTGGAGAGTTTTATAAGAGGGACATGTTAGCCCCCCATAAATTTTGATAAGAAAATAGGGGGCTAAGATGTTTCTGAGCCTTCAAGTAATGCATTTCCTCTTAAATCACATCATCCTCGAAGTCTCATGTGCCCTTGCCTTTGATAAACCTCCACTGCTTTTCCTATTTTAAAGGGCCTGACTGATTGTAAAAACTGTGCTCCAAAAAGCCTACATCTGCCCCTTGTATCCCTGCAGAATGCCCATTGTAACCTCTTTTTTCCCCTTGTCAAATTCCCCTCTAATCCCCTAAATCTTCCCAAAGTCCCCTTTACATTATACACGCCCTCCTTGTTTGGCCAAATCTCCCCTTCTTTCCCCTATCGTTATCCTTCATTGGCCTTAAAATGCTCTAAAAATGTGCCAAAAACCATGTCTTCCATATATGTGGGCTTAGCACCCTTTGGCCCTAGCCCCTTAGCATTTTTCCCCACGTAACCGAGCACCGAAACTAGGTGCCAAGGTGGAAGGCGCTTATCTCAATTGGTTATCGGGTGATTTTTCTGTCGTCGATCTGTTCAGATCTGACGGTTGTTGCAAAATCTCTTCGCACCCATCATTTCCCATCCGCCGCCTAATCATATATCAACCGTCAATTTTCCCGCAGATCGATGGTCCGTATTCCCTCCACCTGGTGGTCCCCGCAATGCGCACTGTTCATAAACCATCGGTTTCCATTGCACCGTGTTTGGAGGTTGGGAGGTAATTTTTGTTTCGGAGCGATTCCACTCACTGCATGACACGTGGCTCCGTGCACTATTCATAAACCACCCTCCATCGCGCGTTATCGTTCGGTGTTTTCCCCGGCGCGATATCGCTGTGTGCTGTCTGATCTGAGGCAGGCCATCCAACGGCGATCGCTCCGCGAAGTTGCACGAGGATTAATCGAAGGCAATCGTACCCCTGGCCCACTTTCCATCGCCCTCCGAAGTGTTTTCCACCGTCAATCTCCGCTAGAAATCGGACGACCCAGATTAAATGCATGCCCGCCAATTAACCCCGTATCGCCACATTATCCTTTCCACGTAGTTTTGTCGTATTTCACCCATCTCTATTTATATATTCAAAGGGTCAAAATTCAAAGGTTTTGCATTAAAAAATTCGTTTCACTCCGCCCACGTCCTCCAAACCATGTTCCACTATTAAGTTGCATTTTTCACCATGATCCTACACTTTTATGCCATCTCACCAGTTTGCACGGCCATTCTTGTCATCCCCGTTGCATCCACCACCTCCATGTGTGATTTTCTTAACAGGTTTTCATGTTTTGCAGGGTTATCAAATGGTGAAAGCCACCAGGATTACACAGTCTTTATTACAGCGGCAAAAAACGTAGAAAGGACCATTTTTCAGAGGCCAAAATCACGAAGAAAGCCTAGGAAGGAGCCATGACAGGACTTGTATTAAAAGAACAGGGTTTGAACTCTGTAAAACCTCCCCAGAGCCATTAAAAGTGCATATTTCACTGACAGAGACAGAAATGGAGCAGCAGAGAGTTAAGGCACGAAAATGAATATCTTTGAGCCTTAACTCAGTGGTTTAGAGGCAAAGTACCAGATTGAAGACATCATGGATCACACAGAGGGTACAGAGCGCATAAATTAATGTATATCAGGTTTTCTACATGAGCAGAATGTTTTTCTCCATGAGAGGACATGGTACACATTATTGTTTCAGTATACATTGTGTCCAAGTAAAGTTTTCCCCCCTGACAATAGTCCTATGCTATCAGAAGCATTTGTTTCACAATATGGCATACCTTAGCATCATTATTCTACCTTGTTGTTTAATCCACCAGAAGTACTACAGAGTGCTGTAGCAGAGTACGGATGAGACATACCTAGAGTAAAATGTAGCCTGACAAAGATCACTCTTCCATCCAAAGAGTACCAGAGATAAATGCTCAGAATTTAAAACAGAATAGGCTTCGGCCCTCCTCCTCTTCTGAGTTTTAATGTTGCATTTATTTTTCCACCTACCTTCTCTGCTCCACTTGAGTTATAAATTCACGAAAGAACTCATTGTAAAGGTTGTTTATCAGTTATCAGGGAATTGCAAGCTGTTCCTTTTGAGACATAGTCTCTGTGTAAAGTTGTAAGATACGCTGAGGAAGATGTTTTCTGACTGAGTATCCAGCTATTGGCAATGTTGTACTTGACTAGCGTTGCTTTTTAATATGACAAGCACATTTCTTTGGATCCTGATCTAAAGCAGCAGTGATGTTTTTCTATCTTTGTATTTTTGTTTAACTTGCATTCTGTTTCATTTCATTTCTACTGGCTCACATCAGAAATCTGGCATAGGATTTACCCTTGTTAGGTACCCTATGTTTCTTCTCTCCTTGCCTTTAGTGTTTTCTACTAAATGTGTTATCTAAGAGTTGATTTCATCTAGTTTAACCAGCGTAGTGGATGTTATTTCCTGCTAGCTGACGTATTAATTAAATGAATATGTTTTTAGATGTTCTTGTTAGGATTTAATTGAATGAATTGGGAACACTGAGAGGTCTAGAACCCTGTCTCTATCTCACTAGGATCCTTTTCAATTGATTGAACCTTTCTAAGATCCCTCAAGTTGGAGGCCGAAGCATTGAGAGTTCAAATTCTCTCTCTGATCTCAGGTCTTTAACTTTTTGTTCTAAATCTTTATTGTTTCCTCCTCCCTTACCATTCCTTACCACACTATCATCTTTAAGATCTAATGTTTTAGATGACTAGCCCAACTGAAAGCTTGCACATTGAATAGCAAGTAAGCCCTTTCCTGACTCCATTGCCCAATGGTCTTGAATGCTCCCTGGAATACTTCACCTCTGCCTAAATCCTCTTTTCTCATCCTTGTCTTATATTGAACCCTTCTTTCCTGATGACTAGCAACCAAACAAACAACCAAACAAAAAAACCTCGAGCCTTATAACTAGCCTAATATCTTGATCTTTGAACTTACAAGATATATACCTTAAACAATCATAGAGAGATCCCTCTCTGGACCTAGGAGGGCTAGATCCTGAGGTCTGAAAGTGGTTTGATGTTGTCTCATCTTTTGGTATTTCCAACCTTGCCAAAACATGGGAACACCAACATAATGGCGACTCCGCTGGGGAAAATCTGAGAGCCTATAACCGATAACATTTATCTGTCTCCCATTGTCATCACCAACATAATGGCAACTCCACTGGGGAAAATCTAAGAGCCTATAACCAATAACATTTGTCTGTCTCCCATTGTCATCACCAACATAATGGCGACTCCACTGGGGAAAATCTGAGAGCCTATAACCGATAACATTTGTTTGTCTCCCATTGTCGTCACCAACATAATGGCGACTCCACTGGGGACATTCTGAGTACTTTCACATTACTACATCACAAGAGCCTCAGAAAACCTAGAAACTCTGGTTAGTTGGGCAATAAAACACTCCTATTCACATATCAACCTCTATACCATTTGTTGTGTTTCTCCAACACTCTTAGATAGAGTCTGGAAAGGGCCAGGTAGCCTTCAGATCTCACACTCTTTCAGAGGTGACATATCTGGTAAAAGCCCTTCCAGTCAATCTCTAGTTAGAGTTTTCTGTGTTTGGAATTTGTCCTTGAAAAGGGACGTATCATAATGGCGACTCCGCTAGGGAAAATCTGAGAGCCTATAACCGATAACATTTGTCTGTCTCCCATTGTCGTCACCAACATAATGGCAACTCCACTCAGGAAATTCTGAGTACTTTCACCTTACTACATCACAAGAGCCTCAGAAAACCTAGAAACTCTGGTTAGGTTGGCAGGAAAACACTCCTATTCATAGATCAACTTCTATACCATTTGTTGTGTTTCTGCCACACTCTTAGACATAGTCTGGAAAGGGCCAGGTAGCCTCCAGATCTCACACTCTTTCAGAGGTGACATATCTGGTAAAATACCTTCCAGTCAGTCTCTGGTTAGATTTTGTTGTGTTTGGAAGTTTTCCTTGAAAAATGACATCTCATAATCACTGTGGTGGACAGTGTACCCCCCAGAACCACCCTAAACCCTCCACCTGGCGACTCCATAATTCCTAAACGATTAAAAGACTCCACTGGTGATCAGTGGGCCTGCTGATTATCTTGGTTCACACAAGACTCCACTGGGAGACCAGAGCCCATTACGACATCATCCATAATAGGAGTAACAAGTAGGGTTTAAGCTGCTTTGTTGGAAAACAACATTCTGGCTTTAAGAACCATTCACACGAGAGCTTATCCCAACCCAAACCCACCTAGAATAGTTGATAACCCTGAGAGCATCCTAAAAATATCTCCTACACCTAAAAGATCAACTATTTCTAGCCACGTCCATAGAGCTAACTCTGCACCATAAGACTTTACAGCTCTATCAGACCCATTTTTTGACCTAGGCACTCAAAACAGTTTACCAAGAACTAGGTCATTCAGCATCTTAGACCGGTCAGACCTTGAGCTTCCTGTTTCACCACCTCAAAGTGGTAAACACCTTTGGGATAGACAGAACCCTCCATCTACACCTCCTGATATTCAATTCATTCAAAACTCGGGGGTCAGTCATCCTAGATCTGCTCATCAGTTTTCTGCTGGTCATAATATCCCCATCATCCGTATATCAGCTGCCCAAGTCAACCCTTTACCTCATCAAAACATCATCATGGCACCCTGGTATGCACCTCTGGTTTTACCTCAGCCTCTAGTACCCTTACCCAATGATTATAAGTCAAAGATCCCACACTTCACCGCAAAAGAGTCTACCACAGCCCAACACCATGTAGATAGGATGGAAGATTCTTTTGACTACATGGAGATAGATGATGATACAGTCAAAATGAGAATCTTTTCCCAAAGCTTAGGAGGTGATGTGAAGAAATGGTTCAAAGGGCTACCTCCTAATAGCATGCAAGACCTTCCTGCTTTATATCAGACTTTCATAAACAAGTGGGAAGTTAAGGCCAACCCTCTCCAAATCCTAGCAGAATACAAGAACCTGAAAATAAATGTAGGAGAGACTGTCCAGGACTACCCTACAAGGTTTAACAGCATTTATAATGCTCTTCCACCACACATGAAACCTCCCCTAGGTATGGTTCTGGTGAGATACCCTGAAGTCTTGGATGCTGACATGGCCTACCTGCTTAGAGAGAGGGATTACAACACATTGGAAGACATGCAAAAGGGAGCAGTGAGTATAGAGGCAAATCTGATTGAGAAAAAAGCAAGATTGAGAGCTGAGAAAAGGGTAACATATAGATATGACAATGTAGCTTCCACATCTGACCCCAATTATGACCGCATATCCAAAAACATGGAAAAGCTACAACAAATGATGGAAAAAATGGTTGTCATATTTAGTAACCAAAACAAAAATCAAAGCCATAACCATAACCAGAACTTTAGAAGAAACAACACCACTCCCAACAGACAAAGAGAATCAGATCAGCAAGTTATTCCTCCATTCCAAGAGAACTTTTTAGATGAAGATGAGGGAATTGTAGAAGAGTTTGAGGGAAACACAATAAAAATGTTCGAAGTAGAAAACTCAATCCACAACTATTCCAAAAAAAAATATCAGCCCTCACCCTCATATTGGGATGAGGAATGGTTAGAATATGAGGATTATAGGTTAGGATTTAAAGATGCCATCATGCAGGTCAGAGAACAATATGAACTTAGAAGAAAAAAGAGCCAAGACACTTTCAGGCCGAAAGCTTCTAAGGTTACCATCAATAAAAGGCCTGAGAAAACTTCTAAAGTGACCGCTGAAAGTAACAAATTAGCAGCTGAGAGTTCTGGAAAGAACAAAGAAAAAGACAACCAAAACACTGATAAAAAAGGTAAACGAACTAGCAGCACTAGCACTACAGCTTGTGCTCCTGATAAAACTATCATCAACACTATATATAACGAGAATCAGCACATGGATTCAGCCACCAAGGTAGTGACTGAAAAAACAGAGTCGAGCTTTCCAAAGAGTCAGTCAACTTTCAATCTGGAAAGTGAGATTGCAAAAATTAAAATCTCTATACCACTCTCTGAGCTGGCCACTCAGGATGTATATAAAGGCCAAATTTTGAAAGCATGAAATTTAGGAGAGAATAGTGACACTATAAATTTGAGTGATGATCAACCTGCCCTTATGTTTGGTCCAAAGTCAGAAGGAAAGTTTCAGGAAGGGGTAGTGCCCCCTTTTTATATCAGTCTTAATATCCATGATAAGATCCTCCACAATGCAATGCATGATTCCGGGGCATCACAGAACCTGATGCCTAAAGTAGTGATGGAAATATTAGGCCTAGAGATAACCTGCCCCTATAAAGACCTATATTCATTTGACTGTAGCAGATTAAAGTGTCTTGGCCTGATCAAAGATTTATGTGTGAGCCTTACCTAGATTCCAGCCAAGTGTATGGTCATGGATGTTGTCGTGGCAGACGTGCCACCCAAGTATGGCATGTTATTGTCAAGGTTTTGGGGAGCCAAGTTGCAAGGAACAATGTAGATGGATGGGGCCTATGCCACAATCCCAGTCTTTGGCCAACTTAGAAGACTGTACAGGGAGGCACAAATGAAATTCCTGGTCAGTAGCCCCGAAAAGCCTAAAAATTCACCTTTATACTCTGTACATACAAACCTTGACTCCTTCATCCTTTGTAATGATGAATCCTTAGGGGGGTCAGAGTCCAAAAATAGAGATACAAACAAGGAAACAGAGCCCATGGACTTTAACATAATGGCTACTCTAGACTCGGAGGAGAATGATATAGAGAACTCTGAACAATGTAGTGAAACAAAAACTCAAAGTGAACCAGAAACAGAATGTAGTCAGCCGATTAGTCACCTTTCACAAGTTCATAAACCACACCAAGAACGAAACGATGATAAACCTGAGGATGAAACCTTATGGGAGATTAATTTTGATGGGTCATGAACCAAAAGAACTACTGGAGAAGGAGTGTGGATACATAACATAGAGAGTGACTACGTAGAGAGCCATGCCTATAATCTGCACTTCAAATGTACAAACAATATTGCAGAGTATGAGGCTCTTATCCTAGGCTTAAACCTGTTAAAAAAATTAGGAGCTCGTAGGATAACTGTGCATGGGGACTCTAAACTGATCATTAAACAGGTGAATGGTGAATACACAGTGAAACATCCTAGACTGAGAGCATATAGGAACGACACTATGGATTTATTGAAAACCTTTGTAGAATACAAGCTGGTGTTTGTCCCTAGGAGCCAGAACACAATTGAAAATGGATTAGCTTTCATGGCTAGTTCATATCATAAACCTCCCAGCGACCAGCAAATCATCATTCAGACCAAATTCAGACCTGCAGTGCCAGATAACGAAAAATATTGGTAGGTTTTTGAAGGAGATAAACAGATTAAGGATTTCCTGATAGGCAGAAACGAGTTTGAAATTTCTGATTCAGACTCTAAATCTAACAATAGCTGCCTAAGTGAAGAGTCCTCAGACGAGGAAGAACCACCCTGTAACATAGAAATAAACGCTTTAAACGAACAGATTGGAAATCCAAATGGAAAATGTGAAAACGCAGATAGTGGAGAAGTAGAGGTGTTGCAGACCAAGGATAAGAACATACCTCGAGGTCTGGTACCTTTAGAAGACATTTTTGACTTCGATGATGTAGAAAAAAATCCCACTATAGAACATGCAGACTCTAATGTCAGGTAATGCAACATAGGCACTGAGGATAAGCCCAAGATGATAAAATTGGCTAAGTCCCTGCCTGCAAACATAAAAAATAAATACATTGCCCTATTCAAGGAATTCATTGATGTGTTTTCTTGGAGTTATGAGGACTTAAGGGCCTATGACACAAACATCATACAGCATAAAATACCCTTGAAAGAAAATCAGAAGCCCTTCAGGCAAAAACTTCGCAGAATAAACCCAAAACAATTGCCTGCAGTAGAAAAAGAGATTAAGAAGATGCATGAGGCAGGTATAATTGTGCCTGTGAGGTTCTATGATTGGGTATGAAACCTAGTGGTTGTGAGAAAGAAAACAGGGGAGATCATATTGTGCATAGATTTTAGGAATCTTAATAGAACCTCACTCAAAGACAATTACCCTTTGCCAAAAATGGAACATATTCTTCAGAGGGTAGTAGGCTCAAAAAGGATTTCCCTGCTAGATGGTTTTTCAGGTTACAACCAAGTCTTAGTAATCCCAGAAGATCAACTCAAGACAACCTTTACCACTCCATGGGGCACATTTATGTATGTTAAAATGCCCTTTGGACTGATGAACGCTAGTGCAACCTTCCAAAGAGCGATGGATATAGCTTTTTCCGATGAGTTAGGGCACTTCATTGTCATTTACCTCAATTACATAACAGTCTATTCCAAGACTGAAGAAGAACACCTAAAACATCTGAGAAAGGTCTTTGAAAAATGTAGAAGGTTTGGTCTGTGATTGAATCCTAAAAAGACTGCATTTGGGCTGCAAGAAGGTAACCTTCTTGGCCACATCATATCTGAGAAGGGGATTAGGATAGACCCACAAAGAGTTGAGGGAATACTATAAATCACACACCCAAGAAACATCAAATAATTACAGTCCTTCATTGGGAAGATCAACTTCCTCAGGAGGTTTATTCCCAACTTAGTAGAGCACCTCAAGAATATGACAAACATGTTGAAGAAAGGTGTAGTAGTTAAATGGACTGTTGAAGCTAAGAAATATTTTGAATTAGTTAAACTTGCACTCACCCAGGCTCCTATCCTAATCAGCTCAAATTTCTCAAAGGATTTCCTGATCTTTTCATTTGCCTCTGAGCATACAGTAGTTGCAGTTCTGCTGCAGAAAAATCTAGAGGGAATGGAACAGCCCATTTCTTTCTTCAGCAAAGCACTCAGAGATGCACCCTTGAAATACAACATAATGGAAAAACAAGCCTATGCTCTGGTTAAGGCCTTGAAAGACTTTAGGGTGTACATACTACATTCCCACACCATATCCTATGTACCCAATATAGTGGTTAAAGACATTTTGACCCAAGACCCAGATGGGAAGAGGGGAAAATTGATTGCTGTGATCTTAGAATACGACCTTGAGATAAAACCCACCAAACTAATCAAAGGTCAGGGCTTAGCTCAACTAATGGCTTAATCAAATCTACAAACACTTGACATTAACATGGTGGATACCTTGGATGAGCAACAGGGATTTCCTGACCCCACTGTTGAGGAGAAGTTTCAGAGTTCTCCTTGGTATTCTGACATCTTGTATGTGCTTACACACCTCAATGCCCCTCCTGAACAATCCAAGACCAAGGCCAGATTCTTAAAGCTAAAGGCTAGAAGCTATTGCATCATGAATGAATGCTTATATTGGAAAAATGAAAATGGCCTATTGCTTAAATGTTTGTCTGAGTCTGAAGCAGAAAGGATTAAACAAGATCTCCATGCAGGAGAGTGTGGAGGCCACCTGAACTGGAAAGCCACTGCAAACAAAATACTCAGAGCTGGCTACTATTGGCCTACACTCTTAAATGATATCCATAAGATGATAATTTCTTGCCACAAATGCCAGATTTTCGAAGGCAAAAGAAAGCTCCTCCCCCTACCTCTACAACCCATCACTATTGAGGGTCCCTTCATGCAATGGGGCCTAGATTTCATAGGATAAATTCACCTTGCTTCTTCTGCACAACACAAATGAATCCTAATAGCCACAAACTACTTCACTAAGTGGATAGAGGCCATACCTACTAGGAATGCCACAGATTCAATCATCATTAGTTTCCTAGAAGGTCATATCCTCTCTCAGTTTGGCTGTCCAAGGAAAATAATCACTGATAATGCTGCTGCTTTCGAATCCAAGAAAATGGTTGATTTTTGTCACAGGTATCAAATAGCACTCGGTCATTCAACTGCCTATTACCCACAAGGTAATGGCTTAGTTGAATCATCAAACAAGAGCCTCGTGACCATCATCAAAAAGCTACTGGAAGAGAACAAAAAGTCATGGCATAACAAGTTAGTGCATGCTTTGTGGGCTGACCGGCTTACAATAAAGAAATCCATTGGCATGTCACCATATTAGCTTGTTTATGGAACAGAAGCAGTTTTCCCTACCAGCCTTGGAATACCAGTGATTAAACTTGTCCAGGAGATACAGACAGAAGAAGATAGCATGGTGAGGAGAATAAACTAGACAATTCATCTCCAGCAAACAAGGGAAGAGGTCTACAACAGAGCAGTGAAGGTTCAGGAGAACATAAAGAATTTGTTTGATAAAAGAACTAAGGCCTCTGATTTCAAAATTGGAGATAAAGTTCTGAAGTGGGACTCAAGGAGAGAGGACAAAGAAAAGCATGGCAAGTTTGACAGTTTGTGGCAAGGTCCCTACATCATCCAGGCCATTGTGGGTCCAAATGCCTTTTCTCTATAAGAGTTAGATGGTACCGAACTGTTTGGGGGTCCTGTCAATGGCAAGATGCTCAAAAAATACTTCTGCTGATTTCCAATTTCCAGCTTCCATTCCCATTGTACATACCATTGCAGTGTTTTATTTTCATGGAAAAGAGAAAATGTTTCAAAAAACAGAGAGAAAGGAGAGGTTCAGACATGCTCAAAACATGAACCTCTGGAGTGAAAAATATTGGCTCTAATATGACCAAAACCTTAGCCAAGGGAAGTAAAGATAGCTGGTTCAAACATGCCCAAAACCCGGACCAGCAAAGAAGGAAAAATAATCAGCCTTAACAAGTCCAAAATCAGAGCTAAAATGAAGAAAATAAAGTGGCTCTAACAAGCTCAAAACTTGAGCCACTAAGAAAGAAGGATGCTTCAAAACTTCGTATTTCAAGCCTTAAAGATTTTGTTTTCAGTTTTCTGCAAAATTTTGTCCATGTGCAACTATCTTTATGCCTTGGATCCACAGCAAACTAGACTGTCTAATCCTAGTTTGACTTTTTTTAAATTTTTGTTGTAGAATGTAGAGAAGAAATCTGCTAAACGGTCTAATCCCTGCAGATGTTAGATTAGGTAGACAAACATGTGAGGCCACCAGTTTAATCTAGTCTCATGAAGCAATAAGGGTAGAAATAGAATAGGTTTATTTTCTTGTTTGTAAAAAATAAAAATGATGTAAAGGGCCTGCTAGTTCAAATGCACCCTAGAAGAAAAAATGCTAGGATTGTAGGATGGGTAGGTAGTTTATTTGGGAGAATTTTTTTGCTAAATTGATGTCTCCACTATTGTGGTAGCTAAAAATCAAAGAATAAAGGTAGCTCAAGCAGCAGGCAACTGGCATACACCAAAAATCATTTTCTGAATTCTTGACTCCTTCAAGAAGAATCCATCCCCATGTGGAGCCATTGTTAGCCCCCAATAAATTTTGACAAGCAAACAGGGGGCTAAAATGTTTATGAGCCTTCAAGTAATGCATTTCCTCTAAAAACACATCATCCTTGAAGTCTCATGTGCCCTTGCCTTTGATAAACCTCCGCTGCTTTTCCTAGTTTAAAGGGCCTTACTGATTGTAAAAAACTATGCTCCAAAAAGCCTACATCTACCCCTTGTATCCCTGCAGAATGCCCATTGTAACCTCTGTTTTCCCCTTTTCAAATTCCCCTCTAATCCCCTAAATCTTCCCAAAGTCCCCTTTACATCCTACACGCCCTCCTTGTTTGGCCAAATATCCCCTTCTTTCCCCTGTCATTATCCTTCATTGGCCTTAAAATGCTCTAAAAATGGGCCAAAAACCATTTCTTCCATATATTTGGGCTTAGCACCGTTTGGCCCTAGCTCCTCAGCATTTTTCCCCACGTAACCGAGCACCGAAACCAAGCACCAAGGCGGAAGGTGCTTATCTCAATTGGTTATCTGGTGATTTTTCCGCCTTCGATCTGTTTAGATCTGACAGTTGTCGCAAAATCTCTTCACACCCGTCTTTTCCCGTCCGCCGCCTAATCATATATCAACCATCCATTTTCCCGCAGATCGATGGTCCGTATTCCCTCCGCCTGGTGGTCCCCGCAATGCGCACTATTCATAAACCACCGGTTTCCATTGCACCGTGTTTGGAGGTTGGGCAGTAATTTTTGTTTTGGAGCGATTCCACTGATCGCATGACACGTGGCTCCACGCACTATTCATAAACCACCCTCCATCGCGCGTTATCGTTCGGCGTTTTCCCTGGCGCGATATCGCTGTGTGTCGTCTGATCTGAGGCAAGCCATCCAACAGCGATCGCTTCGTGAAGTCGCACGAGGATTAATCGGAGGCAATCATACCCCTGGCCCACTGTCCATCGCCCTCCGGCATGTTTTCCACCGTCGATCTCCGCCGGAAATCGGATGGCCCAGATTAAATGCATGCCCGCCAATTAACCCCGTATCGCCACGTCACCCTTTCCACGTAGTTTTTTCGTATTTCACCCGTCTCTCTTTATATATTCAAAGGGTCAAAATTCAAAGGTTTTGCATTAAAAAAATTGTTGCGCTCTGCCCACGTCCTCCAGAACATGTTCCACTATTAAGTTGCATTTTCCACCATGATCCTACACTTTTCTGCCATCTCACTAGTCTGCACGGCCATTCTCGTCATCCCCGTTGCATCCACCACCTCCATGTGTGATTTTCTTAATAGGTTTTCGGTTTTTGCAGGGTTATCAGATGGTGAAAGCCACCAGGATTACACAGTCTTTATTACAATGGTAAAAAACATAGAAAGGGCCATTTTTCAAAGGCAGAAATAACGAAGAAAGCCTGGGAAGGAGCCATGACAGGACTTGCATTAAAAGAACAGGGTTTGAACTCTGTAAAACCTCCCCAGAGCCATTAAAAGTGCAGATTTCATGGACAGAGACAGAAATGGAGTAGCAGAGAGTTAAGGCACAAAAATGAATATCTTTAAGCCTTAACTCAGTGGTTTAGAGGCAAAGTACCAGATTGAAGACATCAAGGATCACACAGAGGGTACAGAGCGCATAAATTAATGTATATCAGGTTTTCTACATCAGCAGAATGTTTTTCACCATGAAAGGACACGGTATACATTATTTTTTCAGTCTACATTGTGTCCAAGTAAAGTTTTACCCCCTGACAACAGTCCTATTCTATCAGAAGCATTTGTTTCACAGTATGGCAGACCTTAGCATCATTATTCTACCTTGTTGTTTAATTCACCAGAAGTACTATAGAGTGTTGCAGCAGAGTACGGCTGAGACATACCTGGAGTAAAATGCAGCCTGACAAAGATCACTCTTCCATCCAAAGAATACCAAAGATAAATGCTCAGACTTTAAAACAGAATGGGCTTCGGCCCTCCTCCTCTTCTGAGTTTTAATGCTGCATTTAGTTTTCCACCTACCTTCTCTGCTCCACTTGAGTTATAAATTCATGAAAGAACTCATTATAAAGGTTTTTGATCAGTTATCATGGAATTGCAAGCTATTTCTTTTGAGACATAGTCTCTGTGTAAATTTGTAAGATAGGCTGAGGAAGATGTTTTCTGACTGAGTATCCAGCTATTGGAAATGTTTTACTTGACTGGTGTTGCTTTTTAATATGACAAGCACATTTCTTTGGATCCTGATCTAAAGCAGCGGTGATGTTTTTCTATCTCTGTATTTGTGTTTAACTTGCATTCCGTTTCATTTCATTTCTACTGGCTCGCATCAGAAATATGGCATAGGATTTACCCTTGTTAGGTACCCTATGTTTCTGTTCTCCTTGCCTTTAATGTTTTCTACTAAATGTGTTATCTAAGAGTTGATTTCAGTTAGTTTAACCAGCGTATTGGATGTTATTGCCTGCTAGCTGACGTATGAATTAAATGAATATGTTCTTAGATGTTCTTGTTAGGATTTAATTGAATGAATTGGGAACACTGGGAGGCCTAGAACCCTGTCTCTATCTCACTAGGATCCTTTTCAATTGATTGAACCTTTCTAAGATCTCTCAAGCTGGAGGCCGAAGCATTGAGAGTTCAAAGTCTCTCTCTGATCTCAGGTCTTTAACTTTGTGTTCTAAATCTTTATTGTTTACTCCTCCCTTACCATTCCTTACCACACTATCATCTTTAAGATCCAATGTTTTAGATGACTAGCCCAACTGAAATCCTGCAAATTGAATAGCAAGTAAACCCTTTCCTAAATCCATTTCCCAATGGTCTTGAATGCTCCCTGGAATACTTCACCTCTGCCTAAATCCTCTTTGCTCATCCTTGTCTTATATTGAACCCTTCTTTCCTGATGACCAGCAACCAAACAAACAAACCTCGAGCGTTATAACTAGCCTAATATCTTGATCTTTGAACTTCCCAGATATATACCTTAAACAGTCATAGAGAGATCCCTCTATGGACCCACGAGGGCTAGATCTTGAGGTCTGAAAGTGGTTTGATGTTGTCTCATCTTTTGGTATTGCCAACCTTGCCAAAACATGGGAACACCAACAGGACCTACTATGGGTGGGCCCAAATGATGTTGTCGTCGATGAAACGACAATTAATGCTATGTAGACAACAGGTGAACCATGAATGTTCATTTGGGATAGTGTTATGCTCTTTTATCTTTGTGAATATCCTGACCATCTGACCTCATGTGCATATCTGCGATGGGGGCCCACAAGAGTGCAGGATGTGTCACTAGGGGTAGCTATTATATCGAGGATGGGGATGGGGAATCAAGCCTGTGTTATGACCAGATTTTTTTGCATATTGGGATCAGATTCCATTATACATAGATGATTATCCATATAGTTGTATGAACTATTGAGGTGATCCTAACTTGCCACTTCCACCTGGATGAGCATGGGGACCAGATGGTAGGTGTAATTTGCTATGTTTGGGTTTATTTAAAGATTCTAGAATGTGTATATGGTACCAATTCTAAAACTTGTGGTATGCAGATATAGCACCAGTAAAATTGGCAAGATATGCAGAACGAGCCACAACGCTTGGGGTTGTGAATCAGAGTGGATCAACATCACACAAGAGACCAGATTATGAGGCTATGTTGGAGGATCTACATTGCAGATGTGATGTGGTACTGACCAGGGTAACATAGCACAGGTGGCTTGATCTTGAAGATTAGCATACTGATGAGTGTACGGGTCTTCCCTTAGAGTGGCAACGGATCATGTAGTGCATGGTGATGGCTAGTTAGCTTGTTTGTGATCTAAGAGTTGGTGGTGTGGATCCATTGGCCCCGAAGCCTCCAGATAGTGACTAGAGATAGGAACATGCGGGTCCCCTTTTTGTTTTTGTCACATGCTATGGGCATGTCAGATGTATTTAAAGTAGTGGAACCAAAACACTTATGTTTTTATGCGATGATACATAATATGGATATGCATCTTTTTATATGAATATTGTGTTCCGCCATTTTTTTTTATGTTTATCTTGTGCTAAATGCATGTGATAAAATCCAATATAGAATGTTATTTTTAGTGGTGTCTACATAATGACATTAGTCTCTGGAAAGATGACTAAATGTAATGAATTCAAATTCACGTGCTAAAAGCTTCACTTGTAAACATTTTCTAAATAGGACATGATTATGAACACGATAAACACCATTCAATTGCATGACAAGTAGCAAGGAATCTAAACACATGAAGATGAAGGATGCGATGATCAATGGAATAAACTAAAAAACCTATCACTACGTCATATTCAGCCTGGTTATTGGTGGCATGTCCAATGCATACGTCATTGGAGTGAACTAACAAATGCAAGGGGGTAAAAATGGCCCAAGCTATCGAGGCTAGATTTCGAGAGAAGTGACTTACACCATCAGCATGGATGATATATGATATGGATGATGGATCCATCTGAAAAGGCACCACAAGACAAAAAATGAGATGATGGGATATGCAAGCTATCTAAATGCATGACAGAATAAATACATGCATGTTAATGGGAAATGTTATGGGTAAAATTTCTTGAGGTAGAGTGCATTGTGAGGGTTAGGAAGGAGTTGGCTTTCTAAATCCTCTAAAAGGTATGCCCCCTTTCCCAAGTCCTTACAAATGGTATAAGGCCCTAGCCATAATGATTCAAACTTCCTATCACCAAGGACATCATGAGCCTGGTCATACACTATAACAAGGTCACCTTTCTAAAAAGTACAAGGCTGCACTTTTCGGTCATACTAGGCTTTGGTGTGATTTTTGGCTACTTGAATGGTTTTCAATGCAACACGACAGTCTTCAGAGGCATGCTCAAGCATTATAAGTATTTTTTCTATGGATTGGGTGTCAGGGAGTAGTTCTACAGCTAGGTGAAGGGAGAGGATTTCACACTCAATCGGTAACACTGCATCCTCGCCAAAAACAAGGTGGAAAGGAGTAAACCCGGTGGAAAATTTAACAAAATTTTTATAGGCCCAAAAAGCAAGGAAGAGCATAAGGTGCTAGTTGGTTTTGTGCTTTTTCATCATCTGTTGAAGCATATTTTTAAGAATTTTATCGACCACTTCAAATTTTCCATTACCTTGGGGTTAATAAGACGATGAATAGTGGTGCTCAAAGCGCAACAAAGAGGATAGCTCGTGCCATATCTCATATTCAAAATGTCGCCCATGGTCAAAGACCAATTTTTTCGGAACCTGGAATCGAGCAATAACATGGTTAAAGAAAAAGAGGGTTGTGGTAGTCGTAATGTTATTGAATGTTGGCATAGCCTTAGCCCATTTGGTGAAATAGTTAATGGCCATGATAATACACTTGTGGTTATTAGAAGATGGGGGTTGACCCTCCATAAAGTCAATAGCCCATTTATAGAATGGACCGGATGATATGACAAGATGTGTTATCACCAAATTGGGACTATTTGGGTTGTTCAATAGTCAATTTGATGTAACTATTTCAAACCAATTGGGCTTGGAACTTAGCCCTTCCAACTAGAGAGGACTCTCTCAAGAAAAAGGTAAGATATTCAAGAAACAAAATTATATTTAATATGGCTAAATCTTATATGTTTTTAGATTATTTTTTCAAGTTGAATATGAGTAAGGGCTACCATTGGGCATGGATTCAGCATGGAAATTCAATTACAAATGAGTATCATTCATGGAAACTGAGGCACATGAGCTTTTAAAATAATTCTGACAACTAAGATAATGCATAAAGGAAGTTGGAGCATAAGACTTTATGAATTCCAAGTAATCATGTATAAGAGATTTGAATCAATATTCAAAGGATAAATGGACACAAACACATAAAAGCTCAATAAGAATCTCAGGTCTGAACAAACACTTCTACAACTTTGTATTAATTAAGTGAAAGAAAATTACATAGTAGCCTGGTCATTTACATCCATCAACCCCCTCTAATTCTAAAACTCTCTCATTTATAGAGTTAGGTCCCATAAAAAATATTTTCCACATGAGATAGCTTCAAATTCCTACCTAAGAGACCTATTTGAAATAGGATTACATCACTTGGAGACTTCCTAGGGATATTTCTTGTTTGGGAGAGTTTGAGTACAAAAAGGACTCCTCTTTCATTAAATAGCTTACCAAATTCATTTAATAACCCTTATCAAATGAAACCAACTAATTTTCTGAGTGTATTGGAATGTTGATGTGTCATCATGTCATGTGGATGCTGAGTTAGACCTCTTCCAAGTTGAATTTTAAATTTTTTTCACAAATCTGGCTAGTGAAAATTCTAAAAAATAGGCCTCAAAGATGCGTGCATAATTTGCAAACCCTGATGGCGTTGAAAAAACTGAGAGATTTTGTTGTATATGGGCTTGTGGGGAAGAAAATCCTCCTTCCAATTTCCAAAATTCGTTTTCATTTTTTCATAAATTGAACTTTAAGTTGACTGCCAAAACAGTCATGTACGGGAAATTTTGTAGTGCCCCATTTGATAGCAAACTCCAAAATCCAACTTTTGTAGGGTGAAAATGTGAAGTTGGGTTACACTTTTTGCCCTTTTTTGAGAAAAAAAATTCATTTTTTTTCTATTCTTCAACTTTCTGCAAGCCAAAACAAATTTTCTATTTAGAATTTCATTTTGCGATAAAAATAAAAGTTGTTAGAAATTTTATTAGCTTTCTATTACTTATTTTTTGGAATTTTTTTATACGCATTTGATATATCAACTTAGCATTTCTTTGAGTGTTTCTTTTTTAACAATCAAAGGATTCATAAAAATTCATGTTAATACGTGTTGGTGTATTCATTGAAAACTTTGTGTTTTTTAGAAACAAAATGTGTTACAACAATCTAGATACAGTCTACTTCGGTTTCATTATATTTACGAAACCAACTTATGCATATCATAATTACTAGAACTTTTTGAACTGATCCAATATGAAAAAACTGCATATTTTGAATATGTTTCAGCGCACACAAAATTTCTCAACATATAAGTTATAAACTAAAAATCTAAAAAATACCCATTACAGACGATGAACCAATGTAATCCACCATAATTTTTTCAATTTTTTTTACAGTGTATTTTGGAAGATACAAAATATTGATTTCACTAAATCATAATGACCTTCAGAAATTGTTTGCACTTGTTTTATTACAAAATTAATTAAAATTAGTAAATATTTATGAAATTCGATAAAAGTTATATTTCCTGAAAGTAGATTGAATTCTACAAATGCTTGCCTTAGTTCTGATAGTTAATTCACAAAGTTTCATGGAGTTTAATCAATCCAAAGTTGAAGAAATGTGTTCATAGCTCGGCTCTGCATAATTGTAGATGTTTTAATTCGGTCGAACTTTTAAAAAATGTTCGGTCGAATTATTTTTTGCCCCAACGACCCGTTAAGTCTAATGACAATAAAGTTTGGCCGAAATTTTTACAAAATTCCGGCCAAACTTTTAATTGACTTTATGTCAGCTGGAAAATTCAACAAATCCCCTCCAAAAAACATTTCGCGGAAATATAAATAGACGTAAAAGAAATCCTTATTTTCGCATAATTTCGCACATTTCTTCATTTGGTCTGATTTTGCAAAGGCTTTTTTTGGGCTTAAGGAATCTTTTGCTTAACATTCAAAGGACATTTCTTGGAGGTATGTGATATATTTTTTGGATGTTTTTTTTTTTCATTTTTTTAAGGTATTTTGTTTTTAGAGGTTTTGGCCATAATTTTCATTGTTTTTAGAGGTTTTGTGCTTAATTTTCAAAAGACATTTTTTTGGATGTATTTTGTTTTTAGAGGTTTTTGCACTTAATTTCCAAAAGACATTTTTTGGACATTTTTTGGACTTTTTTGGGGCTTAATTTCGAAAGGACTCTTTTTAGGCTTAATATTCAAACAATATTTTTTGGGGATATTATTTAAAGTGATTTTTTTAGAAGCTTTTTGGGCTTAATTTTCAAAGGACCTTTTTTGGAGGTATTTTTTAAAGTGGCATTTTTTAAGAAGTTGGGCTTTTGAGTTATCCTCGAAAATGGAGAATAATAAAATATTATTAACCATAATATAGATCTAACCACTTGGAATATTTTATTATATTTTGTTGGAGGGAAAAAATATTTAAATTGTTTAAATACATTTATTTAGAAATAATAAATAAATAAATTGTTTATTTATCATTTCAAGAATGTGGTAAAGGAATAATAAACAAATAACGATTTTTTTAATTATGTCTAGGTGATTTAGTCAAATTTAACAGTGAATAATAACTAAATAATGATTTAATTAATTATTCCTAGAGACAAATAATATAACTAATGATTGATCTAATTATTTCTCATAATTGGGCCAAATGTGACAAGGCGTATTAGTTAAATAGTGGTTTAATTCATTATTCCTAGAGGAAAATCAAATAAATAATGATTATTTAATTATTCCCCATGGGGTTTCTTTTTTTAACTATGTATAACTTAATAAAATATGGTTTATTAAATTATTTCATCTAGTGAAAGAAATTTTACTATGGTAAAATTGGTCTTACATGGTTTACATTGATCCACGTAGTTATAAATGGTTAGGTCAACATTTTTTGGTGATAACAGAGATAACCATCAGCAGAGGTAGAAGAGCCTCAACTACAAAATGATTGGCTCCAAAATAAAGACAATAAGGACGAGGAGTTGAGTGCTCGTGGAATAATTTGATAGGAATGAATATATCAGGGAATGATGATCTTTGTCTTGATATTCAAGATGGAATATTTCAAAGCTATGTACATTTATGAAATGTACGTGCTTTTATCTTGGATTTGATAAAAGGGATTTGCATAAATAAGAATTAGCCAAATAGGAATCTTTTATCTGATCGAAGATTATATTTTGAGTATTAACAGAATTAACTTGAAAACGTTGAAAATCATTCAACAAAGAGCTTACATCTAATGAAACAATGTTGAGAAAAGTATTATCTAAGAGAATTCCAATATGACCTAGTTTAGAGAGATCATCAAGATTGTGAGATCCTAATATAACTGCCAAAGGAAGTTGAAGCACCTCAACTCCTTAATAAACTCTTGAACTTTCAAATCTTGAATGATTTAATTTTGAAAGCATGTTTAGATCAACATTTGTATGAAGGAAATTATTATCAATTATTTAAGTGGGAACATTATGAATCATATGACAGTAGTTGAAATCAATCTCATCAAATGTGCTAACATCACCAAATAGATTACCCAAATTGTAAGAGAGATGTTCAATAGTCACTGCATCATCTTCTTCATCATAGGAATATTTATCACCTTGTCTAGATTTCAAATTTATTTCATGATAATGTGAATTGGAAGAATATGGTATATTAATTGACTCACTATAGACATCTCCACATAAGGGTTAGTGAGTTGAGGAAGAAATTCCTATGTGAAAATATTCTATGATCAAATAATATTCTATATTAAATCTTTGCAAATAAAAGTTTTCTTGTGAAAACAAGAGGTCATACAATGTACTTGGTCACTCATCAGCATGAATATTAGTGTAGTAATTGTTGTCTTTATGATGGTTTCCAAAGGCTTTAGATTGATTGAACATCCTGGTTTCATTTGATTGACTACTGAGATCACTAGATTCTAAATTACAGAAGAATGAAGGAACATCATCTTGAAATGGAGGATTTTGAAAGAGAGAAGAGAGATCAAAATTATCTTCACCCTTTTGCTTCTCTACATGTGAAATGTGACTTCCTTGTACATGATCACAACTTGGACCAGCAAATTGAGAATTGAGATTATATAAAGCAATAGTTGGTGGAGTGGATTGATCAAGTGGATCAAGGTACAAAGGGTCATGACATAGATGATAGAGGGTGATAGGTATTCCTCAAAAATAAACACTTTTAGGGAAAATTTTAAGGATGGAAATTTATCAAGTTTAGAAACCTTGGAGAATTTTTCTAGTGTCAAATATGCAAATTGTAATTTTTTTGGTGGTATCTTTGTAGAAATATTTAGATTTCCAATGATTTTATATTATTCAATATAATATTTTGGCCTTTTTAAAGTAAAAGAATGGTGTACTATAAAATTTGGGTGAATCATTTTAGAAAAAAATGAATTCGTTAATCTTTTTTTGGAAAAAACATAGAAAATTAGCCCACATGTGAATATTATCCCCTAAAATTTTTCCTGGACACTTTTAATAATGTTAGCTTCAATATTTTGGTTATGTACATTAATGTGATCTTGAGGAATCAAGGGACCAATCTTCACCTTAGGTTTCTTGTATTGATTAGTACATTAAATTTTTTCCCATGTATAGTGTTTGCCATGAAGATAAATTGTATCTAGAATAAATGGATCATCAATTTGATTTTCAATTTTCCCTACTTCAACAATAACACTAGAGACTACCTTATTTGGGAAAATGGAGGAGGACAAGGGACAAAAAGAGAAGTAGGCTCCTCCCTTTGGAATAAGAGGTGTCTCATGATTGATTAAAGTTGGGAGAGAACAATCAACCAACGATTCAAATTCATATTGTTTCAAGGAGATTTGAACAAGATGTTGAAAATTTTCCTTGAAAAAATCCCAATCCATGTCTTCTTCAAGAAACTCATAACATAGGTGAATAAAACTATTAGAAAAATAATCTATTGAATCACCAAATTTCATTCTAAGTTGATTAATCCTTGTATATACATCTTGGTAATCATACATACCAAAGGCTCTATGAAGATCCTTGAATAGTTCTTCAAATGAATGAATGGATGCAGCTGGTAAGGTATGACACCATAGTTTAACTCGACCTTCAAGAGTGGGGGTTAATAATTTACTAGCAAAATTTTCACAATTGATTTCATAAGATTCACAAAACTTGAGAAAATACATGCATGTTTGGTTATGGATATTCCACCCTTGCCATCAAACATTAATTGAGAAAAGCTGTAAAAAAATTCCACAGGGATTGAAAGTTTAATATTTGATATATTAGAAAAATATCCCAGGAGTATGATTTGGGAATGAGCCATTCAAGGTAAAAGATTCAAAATATACTATCGGACTTATCTTGTCATCTCGCCCTCCTTCTAGTGGCAATTGTCGACGGTGTTGGAAATTTGGCAACCAAGGGGGTCTCCCCAGTATGAAGTCCCAATTAGACCTCACATTGTTGGGAGTAAGAGCCCCAACTCGAAAACAAGGAAAATTGATACTATTCTTAGGAATCTACCTTGGCTACAATTACAAACATAAGACATTATACAAACAATCTTTGAATCAAGCAAGTAAGTTGACATTGTGAGGCATATAATTTTAATGTATATAAGGTACTTTCATTACAAATAAAGAGCGAGTAAGCCTCTAGAAGAAAAGTAATAGCACTATCCTAAAAAAGACACACAAGAGAATGGAAAGAATCATTAGCTAACCCAAAAAGTAGTTCACAAGATAAAAATTATCATAAAAAAAAGTAACTGTTGGCTATGGAGCCTGATTATCTTCTTTATTTTGTATCACAGCATTGGACCCCTATTCTTAATGGGGTGGCAATGCGGCCCATATTTGTACACTTCCTGGGGTGTCCAGGGGGGTGGTAGCGCCCCCGAAGCTAAAAACATATGTAAAATTGTCTTGTAAAAGTACAGTAATTTCTAGTCAATTTAGGACATTGATTAGGCAGATGATCTAACAGTAGAAGTTATTTTTTATTTAGGGTTTTTTGGCCTAGAAGGCAACCCCTCATTTTGTATGAGGGTATTGTATTGAGGCTGTGTATTGTGTGTGTATTCTCAGATCAAGAAACGGTTAGGGAGACTGTGAGAGAGAACAGAGGATATTACAGTGGATCTACTGTAGGTTGTGCCTCTTCATTTAGCTAGATAATGGAAAGGAAGGACTGGTTGTTTAGGGTGGACGTAGTCCAAACTGGGTGAAACACATATTTCTGTGTCTCTCTGGTTTTATGTGTTTTGTGAGTTTCTGTTTTCCACATATTTTATCTGTTGCATTGCTCCGCAATATATAATTTTCTAATAGTAACAACACAAATTCAACAAGATGCATACTAAGGACAACGAAATATTTCATTTTCATTAGTATGTGTTAACATAAGAATACATCGCAAACAAATGAAATAATAGTCTCGAAATCATTCACAACATATTCATAAAAATTTGTCGGCTCTAAGATATTCATATATGAAGTGAGAGTCCCAAGATACATAAATATAATTTTTTCACACTAGCCCCAATAATGGAACATTAAGTCACTACTTGTTCCTCCAAAGAAATATATTCTCTCCTATGCCAAGCTATATAAGTCAAGGTGAAAATTCCAAAGTCCCTTCTATTGATATATGAGGGTGTATTTATGACCAATGAGGTGAATTTCTACCTCCCATATCACTCTTGACCTGCCCTCATGGCTCTTGAGCTTCTACTATGACTTTTTGAATTCCCATGTGATCTTTGAGATTCTAATGACTCTAAGGATTCCTAGTGACTCTTCATATTCCATGCGTGATCCTTGGGCTTCCTCACATTTTGAATTTTCTCATTATTTGGAAATACAATAATTACATTCCACAAATGATGTGGCAAAATACATTTACACATATGAATTTTTAATGACACTTTGAGAAGACATGACTTGGCAACGATGACATAAGACTTCATTTCATAAATGTCAAGGTCTTCTAGTTTATGTTATGAAATTGACTTATTCATTATGTATCTTTTCATTTTCTTCATCTTCATCCTCCAAAGGGTCTAGGTGAGTGTCGGAACCTTTCAACTTAGCATGCGATGCCACCATTATATCATGGTCCAAGGTTTCTTCATGTCTTCATGGTAGTTCTTCTGGTGCTTCTTCTCTACAAGTAATTTCTTTTAACTCCTACTTGACATATTCCTTGGGCATCACCTTTCCATGGTTAAAAGGAATGGGAAATCCAAAAATCATATAATTTACCTCTTATTTTCTCATGGAATAGGTTGAATGTGAAGGACCTGTGCAAAGGTTGAGAGGGAGAGGCTTTTTGGGAATTGAAAATTTGAGCTCAATAGTGACCAAGGTATGACTATGTTATTCACTAGAACTACAGAACTGCACAATCTAGGAGATAAGGGTGGAGTGACTACCAAATGCACAATGCTTAAGGAAGAAGATGCATGGATTTCACAGTTGAGATTCACAGGGACTAAGGGATGATCCACTTATCCACTAGAACTGCAAAATGCATTTTAGGAGGCCAGGAAAGGCAAAGGATTTCACAGCAATGTGTTTTAGTCAGCAAGAGTGAAATACCAACCACGGTAACTATGCAATGTGTAGTGATTGAGGGACAAACTTAGGGAAATGCATAGTTGAGGGGCTCAGTGACCTACTGCTCACTACAATAGCAGAATGTGAAGTAGGATTCCAACCAAATGAAGGTATTATTCAATTGGGAAAGTTAGTGAGGTAGGGAGTAAATATTTCACATTATAACTACACAATGTACAATAGTTGAAGAGGAGGCTTGGGAGATTGTGCAGTTCAGGGAGTTAGTGATGTATTGAGGAAGGCTTGCTCACTCTGATTATAGAATGTGTGTTTCTGGAAGGACTAAGGAAATTAATTGTGTATTTGATAAATTCAAGGACTGATACATGAGTTAATGTTGAATGAGATTGTGTAGTGCGTAGTGGAAGCTTGACTGAGTAGTGTTGGTGTAGTTTGCAGATGCAAGAGGTAGGGACTGAGCATTGCAATTATGCAATGCACAATTCTTAGAAGTATATACTATGCAGTGTGTATTTCCAGGAGGCAAGGATGCTTCATTATTACTGAAGAATACATAGTGCACAGTTCTAGGAGGGATAAAATTTGGCAAGTTGCATAAATAGTGAAAGCTCTGAAAAATGTCTAAGTGTAGGATTAGTGAGACGAGAGAGAGAAAAGCATGCAAACAAGTCTTGGAATAGTGATATCATGCATATAACATAAACAAAAGCCACAAGAATGTACAGTACCAAAAATCAATATGCATACCTTGAAGTGACAGTAAAGTGACACTTATTTCTAAGTGTGATAGTTGAAACGTAGCTTTGCAACACTTAGAATACAAGTTACGACATAAGTTTCAACTGCAACCAGAAAGTGTGCTAAATTGTGGGAGAGAATCTAGTGCATATTATTATGATATATGTGATCATATAATGTAGAAGATTGTTCTATAGTTTCCTATGGTGGTGTTCCAAATTGTGACACATGGAGGAGCACAAACAACTAAAAGCGACACTTGCGACCATAAGAAAAGTTGAAAACAACACTCGCAAAAGATAAATAAAGTATAGGTGAGACATATTAATGTGAAAAGGAAGCATAAGATACACTTGTGAAAGTGAAATTGAAACTTGTGGAAGCGAAAGCAAACAAAAATGATAGTCGCGAAAGTGAAAATGATGCTTATGAAATCAAAAGCGTGCAAAAACAACAATTGAGAAAACACATTGGGATGATGGTACACTTGCCACTAAGAGTTAGATATATGGTAAAGTAATGTTTTGAACTGATTATTAGAATGGATTGTGTAGTGCAACTATTCCAAGCACTATCAGTAGGGACTTCACAGTTTCTATGAGTTGTGCAATGCCTATTACTAAGGACTGTGCAATGCTTGTCTGTAGAGGTAAACATTGACTACTGAGATTTCAAGAAAAGGTGTGCTTATGAGTGCATCGAAAGCTAAGAATGTGTAAGTAAGTTGTTTCGACAATTAAAATATTGAAATAAGGCTTAAAAACTTAGAAAAACATCAACCAATCATGAAGTGACTATGATCAACTTTGAATGACAAATCGTAAGATCACAAGGAGGCTCTAAAATTCAAGCAAATGCAAAATTTTGGAGGGTGTTTGTTGCAATGACAAAACTTCCATAATTCCAACATTGAGGTAAATAACTACCTTTCTATGTTAATCAATGGAATCATCTAAACCACTAGTACAATGCACATTCTCAACCGCACAATTGCCATCAACATATTACCCAAAGTAGTCAACCAATGAAGAAAACAAAAAATTCCATTGGTTATTCAACAAGGAAAGATTGACCCAGTTGCAACTTTTCACATAGTTGAATGAGTCAGCACTTTCTTGATTTTTCTAACTTTTGGTGGAATAAATGTAAATAGATTACAAATTCGGAGAACTAACTAATTCAATAGAAATATGATTTTAATTTGAATTTGTACAATACAAGTTTCCATTCTATTCGAACTTGAGTTGATGGTGTGTTAATTGATTAGTGCCTTACTATTTTCTCAACCAGTACCTCTCCAAAGGAGGTAGGGTACCATCCTTACCCAAGTATTGTCTATAACTTTAAAGTGTAGTCGTTGTTTCATTTACAATCCTTTAATTTTGGCATTTACTATGTTTCTTAATTTACTGCAACTTTTATATTTAATATTGTTGCAAATTTGTTATTTACATTGTGTTTTAACTCTTTATCAAATTCTTTATTACAACTCATGAATTAATATCATTATAACTCATGAACTAAATATTGCTGCAATTCATGTGTGATCATCGGTGTAACTTTTAATTTACATTATTGTTTCAACTATGCATTTAAAATTACAATGATATGTTTTGCATATTCAACTAATTACTCTATTTCATATTTATTTCTACTTTACTCTAGCTTCTATAAATTATAATTATTAATTCAATTCATCGTGTAATTCTTTATGGAAATATGGTTTGAAACTCTTAAATCTTGTGATTTATTGCAGTTTGTTAGCCATTACATTTCATCTGAATTCTTGTTTCGAAATTCAATATCATCTAAATGCTTGAATAAGTCACCATTTAATGCCAATGTGATTTCATTTCTTCCTATGTGGTGTGTCTTCCTGTGTTGGGGGTTACAACATCAGTCTTTCTAAGTCCACTAGGTAGAGGAGTGTCATTTACTTTCCTACAAGTTAGATTAGTAATTCTACCTATGTTGGGGGTATAACATTAATATCCCTAAGCCCACTGGGTAGAAGTGCGCTATTTACTTTCCTCCAAGTGTGTATTTGATTGTAATTGTGATTTGGTGTTCTTGGTGACCTGTGAAAAATTCCTAATATCTTTCCCTATTACATTAATTTAGAATAATACAACCTCGTCAAAATTTTCACAATATTATACTAGCATATATAGTGTAAATTAGTTTGCAAGTTCCATAAGAACCTCGGGTTGATAATTAAATTTACAGCTCTTTAGTTTCCAACTAAGAAATTAGGAGGTAACTGAAAAGCCTGAAGTTTGGCACTATTACTCGATAACTATCAATGGTATAAGTTTTTATATTTGATTTAGTGAGCATGTTTTTTTTTTATGTGATAAGCTTCTTTTGATTTTTACTTTTCAACAGTCTATTTTAGATAGAGTGCATTTTTTATTTTCATGCCCATCGTTAGAGATCAGCTACATCAATTTGTTAATTCCACCAAAAAAACCCATAAAATTCATAGTGCAGATCAATATCAAGATAAAAAAGGGCACAGTAAGCCAAACTACTTGACTCCCAATATAGAAATTTCCCTTACCAAGAAGAAACATGAAATACTTGGTCAGGAATCCAAAATTGCACAAGTTTCATCCTTTGCATTGATGGAAGTTTTGTTTCCTGAAGATTTGATAAGTGAGTAGTTCCTCTTTAGAGAGTTTATCTTCTCCACTCTCTTAAAGCACATTTAGACCGAGAGAACAATCCTTAAGAGGATATGTCCCACAAATTTAAGGAAGAGACATCCACCTTCAAATTCCTTATTCAAGAATCAGATGAGGAAACCCAAATGGCAAATATTTCTCACTCAAATTTGCCAAACTTCCACAATCTCTTTGAGGAAGAACCTATCACACTCCAATTTGAATTTGATGTACTTTTTAGGAGTTATGATTATATGTCAAATGCTCAAAATTTGAAATTTTTCCCTACTACACTCATGAATGCTACATTACATTGGTTCATGGGCCTTAGAAAGGACATCATCTGTACTTGGAATCAAATGAAATATAAATTCTTGGAGAAATGCCAATATTATTGCAAAGACAAAAAAGGAGGGAGGAAGTATTCAAAATGACACAAAATGAAGATGAGAGTCTTAAGGATTATATTTAAATTTTCAACTGTAATCTACACAGAGCAAGGCCACAAAATTTGGCTCTTGTGACATTATGTATCTTGTTATTGAGAGGGTTCTGAGATGATTGCATTGAACTTCTCAATCTGATGGGTGTAGGATTTTTCTCTCAACAATACTATGATTTCATTATTGAGTTATGTCCAAGATATTATAGGGGTACTTCAAAAACCAATAGAGGGTCCAAAGATGTATTGACAAGAGTTGCAAAGTTTATTGGAAATGGGGATACAAGAGCATAAACTAGGAATATGTTAGAATATTTTAAAACTGATATACTTGGTTCATCAAGCTCCCACTTAGACACATTTCATTTGAACAAAAAGAAAGGGGAAGTTGAGTTAGGTTTGGAAATTTTCTATTCAAAGTGCATAAGAAAGTACCCATTGAAGGAATTTTAGTTGGAGAAAAATGAGATATGCACAATATGGAGTGAGAACCATGCTACTAGAAAGTGTGCATCCCTACAATGATTGAAATATATTTACCATGAAGTCAAGGAACCAAATCAATTATGTTTTGTCTCTCATAAACAATTTTGGCAACAAAAGAATTAAGGTATGGTTCAAAACCAATCATAGTACTTTAACTCATATTGGACTAACCCTTCTATGTTGTATTCTTCTCTAACATGATTATTTAATTCTTAGCCATGGATGCCTCCTCTTCCCCCAAATAAACTTTGGAAAAGGGGTGGAGGAATCCCACTTTTGGAGACCCTCAAAATGCCATAATGTAGCCACCCATGCAATTTCTTCCATGTCTACAAATGCAACCATCCATATCAACCCCTCTTCAACCACAATTGCATATGAAGTCTATTCCTAACCCCAATAATGGAAGGAATCTCAACCAACCCAACATTTTGGTCTTGATACTTACCTAACTTACCCAACTTACTCCATGTCTTCCCTAGATTTCCAAGATATCCACTTAAAATCATGGAGGGCCTTAACTAAATGAATAAAAATCTAACCTCTCTACTACTACTATCTTTCTTGGGTCGCTCCTTTGGGAATGAGATGTGGAGGCATGATTTTGGTGACTTAGAGCCTTATGATGTCATTGGATATTGAAAAGGAATTATTGTTGTTAGAATATCCATTAATATCCAACTAATTTGTTGGTTAAATTAAAATAAGGAAAAGAGAAGTTCTCCCTAAGAGTTGCCTCATCTTACCATACTAGGGGTAGAAATTAAATGGATATTAAAAATTTCAGGAAAAAATTGATGCTTACGATAATAGTTGCAATATGGGATTTTTAATTATAAAGGTGTAATAGGAGAAGGTTTGAATAAAAATATTTTGAAAAGTATTCTTAGATATCTAGCAAAACTAGAGGCATTATTTGATACCACGAAAATGCATTTTCTATGTCATAGGTTCATGAAGCGAACCTCCATATGTTAGGATTTCATGTATTAATGTTCATAATACTTCAAAAGATGGAATTTATCAAACATCATTGTTACAAAGTTGCCCCACATAGTCATATGCTTACCATGCTCTTCACATTATTGGTTGTGTGATTTCCAACAAGATTTGGTCATCAAAAACATCTTCAAAATCATGTGCTTGAAATTCTCTACACTTGGATTAGAAACTTCAAAATATTTCTAAAATACACCAAACCACCCATCGAATACCACAAACACTAATGCCACAAGAACATACACATAAAAATATACAATGAAATGTACCATAAAAATACCACATCTCTCCCTAAAATTCATCTAATATTACCTCATACATACACATATATCATATACACATATTACCTTATATATACTATATATACATTTTACCTTATATACACATATACTATATACACATTATTTTTTTCGCAGGCAGTAATATTATTTAGCTTCACTTTAAGCGTGTGCAACCTAGATAAAAAATAGCACTAAAGTAATATTGTTTAGCTTCACCTTAAGCATGTGCAACCTAGATAAAAAATAGCATTACACTTTTTATCTTGTATATACACACATACTCTACACAATATTTTTTTCTCAGGAAGTAACATTATATATCTTCACTTTAAGCATGTGCAAACTTGATAAAAATATCGTTGCAATCTTCCTTTGTTTTATTATTTTATATCTATTGTGTTTGGCCTCATTTTTCTTATAAGGGCATCCTCTTCTCCATTCCACCTTAATATATTTATGATCTCGTTGTGGAAAACTTTGGACCATTATGGTTTTACTCGTACGAAAAGTATGTGTAGCCTAGAGTGAATGAGTTTGAATTCTACTCATCGAGAAGATCTTCTCGTGGAAAATTTTGATTTCGACGACCAAATGAACTTTGGACTTTATGGTTTTAGTTGTACGTAAAGTATCTACTATCTAGATTTACGCGACTTTGAATTCTACACTAAAGAGATCATTTGGATCTTCTCAATGCAAGACTGGATATATATTATATGTGAATTTGTTATACTCACGCTAACATTCTATAAATTCAATATAGTTCATTCATATAACATGAAATACAATTAGTCTCCCTCTTCTTGATTACATCGAAAAATGTCAAATAAAAATATAATTAAATCCCCATTTGGGAGACATACATTCTAACTGGACGTGACAAAATATTAGCATCACTTTTTATAATGTACAAAAATCAATTCTTCAGTAATGGAACTGGAACTTTGAGTTAATCAATGAATTTAGAATTTTTAATCAATATCTAGGAAGTTGTAAGAAGAAATTTGATAGGACAATATTTAAGGTTTTTTTTAACGAATAATATCTTATTTGGTATAGTTAAATAATTTGTAAGTTTTTTACTTTTAAGAGTAATCCGTCCTGATATATTTTTTTGCACTTAGTTTCTTTCTTTTTTTATTCAAAATACGAACCCACTTGATACAACCAAAGGTTTTGAGACATTTGAATGAGAGTTTCTTTTCACTCTATTTTTAGTTATAATTGAATCCCATATAATTTCAGTAAAAATCATTTTTAACAAAAGTTTAAATAATGAACAACTTCTATCCAAAATCTAGTCGAAAGATCTTTATCCTAAAGTAAGCATGTATCATATCAATGAAAGTTTGATTTTTCTTTTTATTGATACCATTTTGGTGAGGTTTGTATGGTACAAGTCCGTACCAAGAGATGTCATTTTTTGACAAGTGCTTGGAAAAATCTACACTCATGTATTCTCCTCCATTCTCAGATCTCAAACATTTCACAAGTTGACCACATTGCTTTTTATAAAATGTCCTAAATTCCTTGAACTTTTCAAAAAAATGACTCTTGTTCTTCAAGAAATATGTCCAATATGCCTAGAAAAGTCATTAGTGAACGCACTACATACCTCACACTAGTTATTAATAGTTTGTTCATGGAACATGAGTCACTATATAGACAAGTTCAAACTAAGTCGTTTCTCTCCAAGCTTCTCCTATTTCATATATAGCTTCATGATGTCTACCAAGCATATAACCTTCACATACTTAACCAAGAATAACATTTACAGGTCTACTAGTGACCATATTTTGTTTTACCATCATGTTCAAGCTTCGAAAATTCAAATATCAAAACCATTCATACCACAATTTGTTCCTATTGTTGGTATGAGTTATGAGTGCAATCAATCCTAGGTCTTTTTTGTGAAATTCATAAAAATTATATACTCATTCATTTCATTCTATGAAGCCTTCAATGACAACAATGGATTTGTTCATCATTCCCTTCACAACAAATCGGGTAGGAAATTATTATATCTTCTTTCCAATTGGGGTTAGTTGGGGTGCCAACAACAATCTTGCACTTAGGCTAAACACATGATACACAACAATGATCACATTATTTTAACATTCAATATTACCACAAATGTAAACAATAAGTGCATAACCATCTACTACAAAGATTTATCTTTGTATAATTCATTTAAGGAAGAGAATAGAGAAGCATCCTTAGCCATATGATGGGTGCAACCATAGTCAACTATCCATTCACATTAAGACGTATAAGCATGCAAGGCCTACGGAGAACTAAAAATAAACATATAGTTATCTATCGTGTTAGCGCTTTGTGATTTCCCTAGGCTGAAAAAGAAATTCCAGAGGTAACCACAAACCACTTTAGGCCAGAATGTAGCCCTCCTATACTGGAGAGGGCTCTTTCAGTTAGGTTTCTCAGCAAATAGGATATTAGGCTAGGTAGGAAGCTCAACAAGGTTTGACTTTTTAAAGGTATTTTGATAAGAAAAGAGACGGATCCATTGGGCATGGAATCATGTCAAATCATATTTTTGTCCAGTTATATGAGGGAAAAAGAGAGGATTTCTCCATAGGGGCAAGGTAGGCAGCTTTGGTGGTAGATTTAGATAAAATTATTTTAAGCGATGAATGTATAAAAGGTGATGGATAACACATTAGAGCATAAAACCATGGAAGAATTCTAATGTTGCTTTAAGCTGAAAACATTGATAACTTGGCAAACTAAAACAGAGCGCCATTCAGATGAATTATGAATCAAGCATATATTTTTTTCCAAGCAAGAAGATACACATTTAAGGGATGTAAATACACAAGATAACTTAAAATATAAAAGGAGCACAAACCACCAAAATTCTCACAGAGGAATCCCTGCAAATCACCTTCTATTTCATTCATTCACTGGCAAAGTTTTTCAAAAATACAATGCACAAAGGTATTTTCCTCTAATCTCAACCAACATAACCACATAAAACTCTTTTGATATCTTTATAAATCATCAAATATTCAATCTCCTACCCTAGGTAGTTGAATTCATTGACCAAACGCAATTTTTAACTAGATACATCCAAAAACTAGTCCATATAATGAAAAATAGGAATAATTTTCCTTACAACCAATCCAAGCCTAAAACATCACTAACTTGGAATATTGACCAATTAAAATTAAGCACAACCCCTAAGATAATTTTCCACCTATTTACATGATATAAATCACTTCTAGAATTAAAAATTATATCTTTGAAACAAAAAGTGTTGATTGTCCAGACTTGCAGCACATTAGCTAGTTTCGCATGAAAATGAAGTAGTCTCCATGTTTAGTATAGTTTTAGCCCCCTTCTGTCAAAATGAAGAAAATGGGTATGCTTCAAATACCTCTGTGAGGGTGACGAACCTCTTAAATAATATTCAAAATTCCTGCAGACCTCCCTTTGAGTTATTCTCCACTTTCGCAGCAAGATTGTCTCATTTCGCAACGCCTCCGAAAATGGAACATATGGTGAATCTTTTCTTAATATAAAGTGTTGGAAACATCAATATGGATGCTGGAACATTCATATAGTTGTCCCTTATGACAATCAAGACTTCAAAACATCAATATCGCACCAGTACAAAAGATTATATAAAAAGTGCAGCAAATTCGTAGCAACTCCGCTACGAAACAAGGACTAAATTTCTAGAAAAATACGGGTAAAAAACTATCTGATATATCCTTAAACATGATATTTTTTACAAAATTAAAGGAGTTTTTTTTTATGAGATTTTTCTTGAGATAAACATCTCTCAGTTTCCAAAACTTCTTCTCTAGAGCTTCACAATCCACAACTAAATATCATAACTAAAATAGGAAATGACAAAACCTGAAACATAGGCTCTAGAGATGCATTTTAATTTTCAAATATATACAACCTATGCAGAAAATGAAGTAGTATTTGTTCTTTGGCCCATTCTTGGAAAAAACCTCTTTCAAGTTTTCAAAATTCATTTCCATTTGGTCAAAAAACTATTTTGAAAATGATGACAAAAATAGTCAAAATGCGGCAAACTATCAACTTTCACAACACCTATTAACTTTCACAACGCCTTCAAAATTCTCAGCATATAATGGCTTCCTCTGATATAAAGTGTTGGATGAAACAAGTAGGTGTTGTGACATCCTTATAGCATCCCGCAAGACAACCAAAAACCTCAAAAATGGGTCATATCCTCATCATAAAATACTATACAAAATGTGTAGCATGCCCTTGCAACAACTTACCAAAAATGCAGTGATTATGAATTGACTTTGTGTGCTTATCTTGTACAACTTTAGCATCTCACGCATGAAAATTACAACTTCTTACTATCAAGAAACAAAGAGTGAGTCAGTTTTACACTTGTGAAAAGAGTTTGGACTTCGGCTTGAAAAGGAAAATAACATTGTGTGGAAACGTAGCAAGGAGAAAACACAGCAATAGCAGAAACATAGTGCTTGATATTTTAGGTACTATTGGTCTATTTCTAAGCTGCTTAATGGATCCAACACCTGCAAATGAACCTTCACATGGTCACCTTCCCCTTTAGAAGCTCATCTTTACAATACAACACCTCAAAATCTGATAAATTTTCCTATAGGAAAAAATACAACGCCTGTAAGAAAAAGAATCGCCTCAACCGCCTCCTTTGCAGAGCAACCAAACATGACCACCAACAAACTTCTGATGGGAGTAATGGATATCTGAGAAATATTGTATGAATACAACCATGCAAATAACCTCCCAAGGTGGCTGAGAGCATATTTTCATGACAATAATATGGTTTTAACTTGAAATACCAAAGCGCAACAATTTTCCTCTTGACTATTATACTCTTACTGATGTCATGACCAATTATGATTTGACATGTAGACTGACTCAAATATCCTACAATTCTATTCCAATGATGACAAGCATGGGAACACAATCTTTCTCATGATCACATGAGGTAACTTGACCCCTAAACCTAGCTATCTTAACTCCTTGGGATAAAAGGGCCACCTTTGTAACTCTTGACACATTATAAAATATTTACAATGAATAATAAAAAAATTATTCCACCTAAGACCTCAAGCATGATCTTCCACAACATCATAGAAAATCTTTATACATTTGAAAAATAATTTGAAAGACGAAAGTTATTTTCTGACTACTATGGCTATAGGATACTAACATATCGTACCTTCTAAAATTTAGTTATATATGTTGGTTATCTTCCAATTAACATGTATCCTTTGAATTTTCTAGCTCCTTCATCTTCTATTGAAGGGCCTTCTCCATATCTCTCAATTTCCCACAACTGTGGTAGGTCCTCTTATTTCTATATTTCTTATTTGTAGTTTAATCACCATGCTTCTTCTTGTTAGTATGGTCAACATGGTTGTGGTACTTATCCTATTAACCGCCTGCTCTATAATCCTATATACCTTTTCCCTTTAGCAAATGGGTTTGTTGCTTGACCTCAAATTTCCTATCATAAAGTAATTTTTCATATGCCTTAATCAAGAAACTATAGGAAAAACAAAGCTACAATCCTTTTGGTAATGTATTTGGCACAAGGGTGTACCATATACACTTCTTTAGCAAGCTATTTGTTACATGCTACACAAGGTCACAAGGAAAAAGTGATTGTCTACTGTTAGTGGAACAAGTATAACATAATGTAAACTAATTTTGAGGGAAAACTAAGGATACAACACTAAGAACATAACAAGAACAAAACAAATACAAAATACAAAAGCTCTATGGAGAAAACAACCTAATAACATAAACGGAGAATCCTCCCTTTATTGGGTGTTGGTGGTGACAAAATATACAATTCTAAAAACACTTGAAGTGGGTCCTTTGAGCTATGGAACTCAAATACCCAAAACAAGGAGGTATCCTTCCTTAAAGTTTCCTGCAAGCATCTCCTCCAACGCTCAAAGGATGGTAGATCAAGACCAAATGGTGAACCTCTCTCTCTTGGACTGAGATGTTGGGTGGCCAACATATGATTCCTTCCAAACCCTCTACATCCGGACTATGCTAGCTAGTTCGCTAAGGAGAAATTTGGCCAGCAGAACAATGTGCCCCTTTTTTCTCTTCCCATGGAAATTTTATATAGAAATTTTGTAACTTCTCTTCCCTCTCTTGGCCCAAGATTGATAGTGACTCTAGAGTGGAGGAGATATTCCTTTATGGGCTGCATGGCTCCTCAAGCTGGCTTGAATTCAGTTTTCCTTGACATTACTAGGTGGAGAATCATCCTAACCAAATGTGTCAAGTGTTCTCGGATGGTGACATTTCGCCATCTTCAGCACCGCGCGGTTATCAAAGGAATACCCGTATTGTGCGCAAAAATCCTTTGTTGCTGATTTGTTTTCCATTAATTTCCAACTGAACCTGATGAAAAATTAGATTTTTGGTCTTTCCTAATGTATTTCTTCTCTAAAAATATTTGTTTGTACCTTTTTCTTGACATTTTTAATGTCTTTTTCCTGTACAATTTTCTAGTGTTCATAGATTCCCCCTAATGTATGAGTTCTAGGAAGAACTATATAAACGAAATACATTACATTTTCTTTTCTATTTGATCCTTTTGAGAGAGAGAGAGAGAAAGTAACTTGCTTTGGAACTAAGTTGGGAGACCCCTTGTCTTAAGTAAAAAATACATTGTGCTCTGTAGGAAGCTTGGTAGAGATCAAATAAGAAATATTTCTATGAAGCGATCATGTCCCATGCTCATGATGTTTGAAAAGTTAAGCTATTCTGACATATATTGGTTCTATCATGTCACATTTGTGGTTTGTGACCTTCTGTTGCTTGATGATGACAAATGATGACTCCCTCGAGGGCATTTTTTTCTTTGAACCAAAAAAAATTGAATGTGGTACCCACATGCATGGAAAATTTGGAGAAAGATCTCAATGGATGCATGGGTATTTGACTATTGGGGACCTTCTCGTGTAAGCATTGCTGAAAGAGATTCCTACTGATATACGGGTTTTCGACGAATTCTGACAAAGTGAAATGGTTATGAAGTATGATACCATCCTTGACATTAAAACTTCTGTTGATGTCGAATTTCAAGAGGATCAATGAAATCAATAGGCAATGTTAATTCCCATTGTGCCATCCGAGGATACCCCTATTGTGGGGAGGACTCATCCAAGGTACTACCTCCTTCCTAGAAAGTGATTGTTGAAGTAGACAAGAAGGAAGCATGAACCGATCGAAATAATTATTGATGCAAGGGAAGGGTTTCTAAAGTAGCAGGTTGCAATGTGATAAGTTAACAAGACATGATGACGATAGATGGATATAACTTATTATGGTGGTTAAGTGCTAAGTGGCCTGATATCAGAGTTGTAAATGTGAGTGGCGGCAGTCATAACAATTTATGATGGGGAAATCCCTAGGGTCGATAGGACATTGAGGGTGGGTGTATGTTTTCTATGACTTTCATGGTTTGGTGTGGTAAATAATGCGCAGATCCGATCAAGGGTGATTAGCGACTACTACCAAGTAAGAAATGTAAATGGATGGTTGGGATTCTTCTCGTAAAAAAATTATTTTTACACTTTCCAAAATAATATGAAAGTGGTTTGGATTTACAAGCACGGAGACAGGTGCCCCATTAACATGAATAATTCTTCACGATGATGTGAGAAGTTTGTTTCACTAGGCTGGGGGGCCCATTGGTTTTTATATGTGTGAGGGTGATGAGGTGGATGGAATATCTCAGATGGGCTATGCTTATGAGGGTGTGATAGGCCAAATGTGACATGTGGTGATGCGTTTTTGTTGATCTACTTGTAGACAATGGTAACTCGGGAAAGGGGTTTTAACATGCAATGGGTAAAACTTGACTTGATGTTTGATGATGGGTGTACGAACATGAAGTGGTTCCTACGCTAGAGATTATGGCCATGGCTCCAGAATTTGGCATATGGTCTACATGAGTGATGGATGCCATGGATGGTAAGGCTCTACCAACCTGCAAGGGTGTTTATCATGTGCAAGATAGGGTGATGATAAACATGGTTGGGTGAATGGAACATATGGTTTTATTCTTCTGAAAAAATGATGTATGGATATGCGAAGCTTTTTAGGGAAGCCTATCATGTTGAGGGTAGAATATACCTACTCTTGTACTTTTTTTGTCTGGGACATATGGTGATTTGGTGTTTCTGCAGTACCTGCAACCAATAGCCCAATTAAAAGCATATTTTTCAAACAAATATTTTTTAAATAACTTGAATTTAAACCAATAATAGAGGTCATACCTAAACTGTGTTGTGGAGGCTTTCCTCCTTATGGGTGGAATTTCTTGAGGTAGAGCCTGTTGATGGGGTTAGAAAGGCGTGTATCATCGGGCTCTGACATAATTTCCGTGATGTTTTTTTTGTTTTTACCTAGAGGAGAGCGATGCTCTCTTGGCGATGTACGAGGCGTACACGCATCATCGTTTACTCGAAGATTGCATTGAATGCAGAGGTGCCGAAATGTTTGGAACATAGGGCATATTGTTGTCTCATGGTTATGGCTCATGCAGATGTTGCACAGAGTAAAGGTACTTAACGACTAGATGGTGTGAGATCCAATACTACTCACCATGCAAGATGTTGATTCTTGGGGATGGTTTTGCATTGGTGCATTTCTACGCTTCTGCCATCTCCGAATATTTGGTCTTGGATGGTTTGGCTTCTTTGGGGAGCCTTGACTTAATTTTGCTTTGGCCGCTCTTACCCTTGACAGGTATTGACAATTCATTGTGTGGTGAAATTACGAGTATATCTGGTAGTATCAGTGTGTGATATTCTCTTGATTAGAGAGATGAATTTAAGGTATGGGTGTAACCATACGAAGACTAACGATGAACTTATTGAGCTCCCAACATTGATTGACCATGTGGTCATTTTTATAACATAGGGCACATGATATGTTTGGTTGGTTTCTTACCTTGCTGGGGCGAGGGGTCGCCTTAGCATTTATAGATGGTTGGTGACAATGGGGAGAAGGCCACAATTCTCCTGACTGCCTATGTTGTGGTAACTCGAAACCGACTATGTCCGAATTATTGGTGATGAATGAGCCCATGATGTTTCACATAAGTTGAAATCGTGGGTTGTAGGGAAAATAACAAGTGTGATGGTTATCTTGGAAAATAATACAAGATTGACGCTCTTTCATTTTCCAATCCCTTTGGACCACTGGAGTGATTGGGTACCATTTTTGAAATGATACTAAATATGGGCACCGAGTGATCAAATGACCATGTTCGTCACATAGTACATAGGTTGGGATTTGATGTTAAGGGTGGTTGGGGGTAGGAATTTTCCCCCTTGGTGGTTGCTTTTCCTCAGATATCAAGAGGATGGACCTAGTCACTTCATTCTCCTGAGTTGTGGAAATTTATACAAACTATGAATTCGATCTTTCCAAGTCAATGAAGTTGGTTATGGCCATGCGTAGAGAATCTAACACTCATCAAAATCAAGGAACGTAGGGACAATGATGAAGATGGTGGTTATTCTTACAAACCTAACAATAATATTGATTGATTCGTAACCCTCTGAAGTACACCAGATTAACTGGGTACCAACTTTGAAACAACTTTAGAGTTGCACCGTCAGTGATCTAATGGTCACGTTTGTCGCATAGTGCAAATAGTTGGACTTAAAGCAAAGGATGGTTATGGGGGAGAGGTCGTCGTTCAGGTGATTTTCTCTCCTCTGACATATATAATATAGTCCTCATTGCTTTAGTCCCTCAATTTTTCATGCATTCTGTGGATTCTTCACCCGAGTTGGCTAAGTTAGAGTTTCCATCGATGAAGCGTCGCATGAAATCCAACATAGATTAGAGACGGTTGATGTGGCAACAATGGCTCATGTGGTGGTTTCTCCAACAGATCTGACATGTGTTTCATATATGTTGAGATAACTTTCTTTGGGAACCATGTGGGATTGGGTACCAACAGTTTAATGCCCTCAATTCAGGGCATTGTACAATCAAGTGATCAGGCTCATCGCATAATGCGCAAACTGGGACATGGGGTGTGGCCTCCATTTGTCATCTTTGAGCCATTGGGTTGGTTTATTATGAGCAATATGTGGGCTCTTCTCGTATGTACAATATGTTTTTTGACCCGTCCTCTTCAATTTGTTTGGATTTGGCAGAGGGGTCCTCAACATTGGATTTCTCTAGGGCTTGCAATGCATCCCTATATCGAGGCATCTCCAAGAAATGATGGGTGTAATTCCTGAATTCGTCGCATATGGCACACGCATGGTTGGTGCATAACGCCTTACCTTGAGTATTCATGACCTTTTCCTTCTTACGAGTGTATGAGGTTGTGACATTTCTTTTGGTATGTAGAAGAGGTTTTAATTCATCTAATTCCAGGAAAATGTTAGTAGGATGGCCTACAATATCACACAATGCACATGGTTGTAATGCCCTATCAATCCTAGGGGTGTTGACTTTTTTCCTTTTCTTTTTATCCCTTCTGGTAGTACTAATCAGTGTTGCTACAGGGGCTTATTTCACTATTATGGCCTCTTGGGGGTTAATAGGAGTTATGCCAATAGACGTAATACTTGGGCTTCCTAACACGACCGGGGGAACCAAATACCATACTACTATTATGAAAGCCATGTTTGGCAGTGTAAGAGTTTCCATGACTTGTTTCGAAATAAAACTAGGTGGGGGGTACAAAAATGGGGTTTGGGAGATAGCATAAGGTAGGAATGTCGAACCCCTGACGTCGATATTTGTGCTACTGGTTTCTAGTTTCAGTGTTTGGTGAGGTCATCATGCACACCATTTCCTCCGTAATTTTTAGGGATTCCCCTGGTATGATAGGGTAGTCTCTTCGGTATGATCCTAGGATAGAATATGGTTTGAATTTTCGTGGGCCAAATTATATATGCTTTGTGAGTGGTTCCATGGTTGTATCCACGTATGGTAGTACAACATCTAGAGCGGTCATGGGTTTATTTTTGTAGTATGTAAGCTGGTAGATGGTGATGATCCTATCGTCATGAGGGAACATCATCACCCTAAAAACATAGGATGCAATTGCAGTCATAGTGTACATGCAACTCCACCCGAAAAGTATATTGTAGTATAATTGCACGTCCAAGACCTCAATGTCTATGAGGACTATTTTACCAGCTAGGTTCACTAGTACAATCTGATAAAGACCTATGGGGGCTGATGGGAACCTGTCATATGCTCTGAGAATGATGTCTGATGGTTTCAATTCAGGAGACCCTAACTTCTTCCACACTTTCTTAGATTTGATGCATGTGGATGCTCCTTCGTCCATGATAAAAAGGTGTATGGTGATATTCTGAACTAAAACAGATATCTAGAAAGTGACTAGAAAAGAGAGCCTAGGGCCTTCCTTTTCTACATGAATCAGAAGGGTTGATTGTGCCCAAAGTGAAAAGTAAGGCTTTCCATTATCTTGGGAATAATTTCAGGACTTCCAAAGCTGACATGGCAACTATAGATTGAGCTAAATCATCCATTATCATGTAACTATGAGTAGCTTTGGTATGATGTCCTGCACACCTGGTTATTCCTTTGACTGTTCTTGGGATGGGCTCAACAGGTACTTTGGAGATAGTTAACGGCACGAAAGGTGCGCTCATATTTGTACCTAAGGGGTTGGTGTGCAGAAGCACATCGTAGTTCCTATTCTGTGTTTGCAAAAACAATTCCTCTCCAGTCATGAATATATCATGGTTATTTCCTCCATCATCATTTTGGTGTGGTTTTTGTTGTTGGGTGTTAACCACTCCCTGATGGGGAAAAGGTTCCTACATCACTGTAGGTTGCTGGCTTTGTCCCCCTTGACCTCGGTTACCTTGGAGTGTCTTCAACTCTGGAATTTTGGGACAGTGGTGGGTATACTAACCATATTCACCACATATGGCACAATAGTGGTTTTTCCTTAGACTGGGTGTCTTGTTTAGCTCTTGGGAGTTGTTACTTGGCTCTTGGTTTTTATTTTAGTTGGGGTTGCCCCAGGCCTAAGATCGCGAGGGGCGTTGCTGATTATTGCCCCCTTGTCCATAATATCCCTGATTTTTTTTTCTTCGGTCTCTTTTTTGCAGCGTTCGGAGGAATTTTGTTATTCTCCTAGTCGTAAGACTATTGCTGATAAGCTTGGGAATTTTTCACTAGATTTAATGGTGCATTGTGTTGTGTCGGTGGTATATTCTGTGAGGGGAAATGGGGGTAGTGGTTCCCTTGTCCCTGCTTGTTGTATGAGTGTTGGGGTGACTCTCTTGTATCTGAATTTCTATTTGAGTATTGGCTCCCCTGCAAGGGAGGATATGGACCTCCCTGATGTTGATGGTATGGCATCACCCTATTTGTCACATTCTATAGAGGTGTAGGCTGACTTTGATGGTACCCAGGTTATGATATGTTCTAAGTAGAATCATAAGAGTATCCTGGGTACTGATAACTACTCCTTAGGTGAACTTAGGCTAAGGACCCCATCAAAATATATGCATTATTCAATGCGCCTAGTAACTCCCTATAATTTTGTAGGCGTAGGGAATTTGGCAGGACATTGTAAATATATCTTGATTAGGTGTATATAAGTTCAAGTTCTTGGCTTTGCTAATGGTGTCTTCCTCTGAGGTAGATTTATGCGTCGCCACGTGTTTTCAAATCTCTGCAGTGGGGGTTTTCAAAAATGAGTCCAACAAAACTCTGTCGTTGAGTTTGGCCCTACACAAACTATGACATCGTTGCCATACATGGAGATGGTACGATATATGAATGGCTGATGTTTTTCAATGTGCCATAAGTTCCATTGCCGAGTCATGATGGATGGGGAGTTACAAGTAGGTAAGGAATGAAGTAGGGAGGGAGGTAAAGGCTCCATGTGAAGCAGAAGGTTGCTCGACATACCATTTCGCTACAAGACATGTCAGGGTACATTGAAATATTATAAGTCAAATGGTATCTTCAATGATACTTTTCAGAGAACACCACAGGTGGGAAGTCATTATATGATATCCTGGGTTTTCCTCTTACTTTCCTTTGAATTTTGGTATATGAAAGGGGAGCTTCGTGGGCTTTGGGGGCCAGTTAGGGCTATGCACAATGGGGTCATTATTCAACTTCGTTAGATTTGGAAGATTACGTTATGCTAATAGGGGTAACTGTGTATTGACAACCATTATACGTTGTTCAGAACTAGGTATCTGAATGTGGTAGTTTAGGGGAGGTGCCTGGGGAATGTTACCTTGTGGCATGCCATGATGGATTTTTGTTGAATCCTCAAAGGGGTAGTGATCCTTTTACCTATAGGGTTCGTAGGAGGAGTTGAGTGTGGTGGCCCTACGGGGATTTCCACTAGTGTGGTGTTAGGTGACCCTTAGGGGTTTCCAATCAAAGATGCCCCGACAAAATAAGATCCAATAAAGGTGGTAGTGTGTCATCTTCGATGCCTAAAGGGTCGGATGCTCGGCGCACCTCTCTCTAATGGGGGGAGGTCAAAGAAACGTCTAGATTGACGAGGTCTCATTGGGTCCGCTACGGTGTCGACTAGCATAATATTGCTGATATTTTTTTGTTTTTTGGAGGAAGGAGGATTTATATCAAAGAAAATACAATCACATGCATAAAACAAAGCCAAAAAATAAGAGGTAATGTTTCCTTTAATTTAAATCTATGTGATCAAACAAGAAAAAAAATGAGGTTTTTATGTATTTCGCGTATGATACCAAAAGCCTATATAGACCTACTCGTCCTTACACTCTCTTTGTAACTGGCCTTGTGAAGATATCTTATGATGGGTACTAGGGACAACATCCCAAAATAACTAGCGACACTTTCCAATAGTCGAAGAATTGACCAAGCTAATGGAATGAGGATCGATCTTTTCCTGCACGGTCACCTACAGGGAAAGGATTCCCTAGTTTTGGCCACTAAATTCATCCAACATGAGCATGCGTGTCTTGAGCTTCTTAGTAATTGGCTACCAGTACTGAGCACTAGATAGGTCAGGTAGCCCCAAAGAGTACCGCATGCACTAGGCCTAAGCTTAACCCCCTCTAAAAAGTGTTTATATAATGCTCGGGTATTCGTTCTGTGGGCGAATAGATGGATTTGAAGCTCCCTAAAAATTCAACATCTATGTTTCAAAATGTATCATGACCATGGCAGCTTATTAGATGCCTACCCCAAATGGTCCTATCCTAAACTATAATTTCTTTTATAACCCCTAGGGGAGAATGTAATGAGTTCAAATTATTGTTATTTTTAATGAGTCTCAATTTTACTTTAGGGTGTGCATTTTTGAAGTAAACGCAAGATAAGAGCAAAGGTCCCAAAATAATGTGTTCCTTTTGGTTCGAAACTTACCAATACTTTGTGTGTGTTTTGAAGTCAACAATCAAGAGTGTGATGAGATTTGGATATGCGATGATCCTTTACAGTCTTTTTCTAATTACATTATGTGTGATTGTTCCTTGCAAGAACTTGAAATGATGCGCGGATTAAGGGTCGCTTACACATTTCCTAGTTAGACTACATTTTCACTATAGAGAGATGGAAAGCATTCATATGCGTACCCAGGATCACCATGAGGTGCAAGGGTGGCAAATATTACTTGCTTTCTTTCTTCACAGTTTGATCCTAGTCCTGATTCTTAATGCAAAATTGAACTAATATAATGCAAAAAATTGAAAAACTTGAACTATAAAAATATATCTCGATATATGGGTGACTAACTCTTTAATAATTAAGCTACATGTTTCATATATTTATCAGCAAATGATTCGTTTGGAAAACATGTGTGGATTTAAGGCCACTTACATTTTTCTTACTTAAACTATGTGTGATTTGCAAAATAAAATACTAAAATTAAAACTACTTAGTTGCTAAGCTAATTCGAGGTTATGTCTAGCAATTAAGAGTTCTAATCAGTAATGAAATGAAAAAACACAGTGATGGAAAATTATTAGGTATTTCCAAACACTTTACAAATAGAAAAAATGGAAAAAAAACTCAGCAAAAACAGGCTTTTTGGTATGCCGCACAAGTTATCCTCTGATAGGTGCTCTGTGCGTGGGTTATTCCTCAATACATGCATTGTCTTCTTGGGTTATTCCTCAATACAGGTGTTGTGCATGGCTTTTAGGGAAAAATGTGCGTTGTCAAGAAGAATGAAGAAAAACTTGAACTCTCTGTTATTTAGAACAACCACTGAGTGTGATGAGAAGTTCAGAGAGAATGCAATGATGGTTTTCAGCAGACTGAGTAGGAGAAGGATCTACAAAAACAACCATTAATTGAAAAGAAAGAATTTAGTGGATTCACCATTCCTGTGGTAGTGTATTTGGTGCAAGGGTGTACCAAATACACTTCTTTAGCAAGATGGTTGTTAACTACATAAGATCACAGGGAAAAAATTATTGCCTACTATTAGTGGAACAAATTTAACATAATGTAGACTACGTTTGAGGGAAAACTAAGCATATAAAACTAAGAACATAACAAGAACAAAACAAATACAAAATAAAAAAACTCTATGGACCAAACAGCCTAATAACACAAACGGAGAATCCTCCCTTTATTAGGTGTTGGTGATGACAAAATATACAATGTTAAAAACACTTGAAGTGGGACCTTTGAGCTATGGAGCTCAAATACCCAAAACAAGGAGGTCTCCTTCCTTCAAGTTTCTTGCAAGCATCTCCCCCCTTTCTAAAAGAATGGTATATCTAGACCAAATGGTGAACCTCTCTCTCTTGGACTGAGATGTTGGGTGGCCAACATATGAGTCCTTCCAATTCCTCTACTGTTGGACTATGCTAATTGGTTTGCTACGGAAAAATTTTGCCAGCATTATAATGTGTCCCTTTTTGCTCTGGCCATGGCCAGTTTATATAGAATTTTTTTAACTTCTCTTCCCTCTCTTCGCTGAAGATTGATAGTGACTCAAGAGTGGAGGAGAGATTCCTTTGTGGGTTGCATGCCTCCTCAAGGTGGCTCGAATTCGGTTGTCCTTGACAGAACTAGGTGGAGAATCATCCTAACCAAGTGTGTCAAGTGGTCCTGGATGGTGACATTTCACCATCTTCAGCACCCCGTGACTATCGAAGGAATAGTCGCAATGTGCACAAAAATCATTTTTTGTTGGTGTGTTGTCCATTAATTTCCAATTGAACCTTAGAAAAAAATTATTTTTGGTTTTTCCTAATATATTTCTTCTCCGAAAATATTTTTCTGTACCTTCTTCTTAACATTTTTAATGTCTTTTTCTTGTATGATTTTCGGGTGTTAACATCTGCCCCCTTATGTATGAGTTATAGGAAGAACTATATATATGAAATACATTATGTTTTATTTTCTGTGTGATCCTTTTGAGAGAGAGAGAGAGAGAGTAACTTTCTTTGGAATTGAGTTGGGAGACCCCTTGCCTTAAGTAAAAAGGACATTGTGCTCTACACAAAACCTGGAAGATATCAAATAAGAAATATTTATATGAGGCAGGCATGCCCCATTCTCATGATGTTTGACAAGTTAAGCTAATCTGACATATACTTGTTATGTCATGTCACATTTGTGGTTTGTGACCTGCTGCTAGTTGATGACGACGGTTGCTGACTACCGCAGGGGAATTTTTTCTTTGAACCAAAAAAGGTTGAATGTGGTACCCACATGCATGGAATGTTTGGATAAAGTTATCAATGGATGTATGGGTCTTTTACTGTTGGGGGAATTACTGTGTAAGCATTGCTGAAAGAGATTCCTATTGATATATGGGTCTCCGGAAAATTCTCACAAATGCAACGATTATGAAGTACGATACCATCCTTGACATGAAAATTGTGTTGATGTTGAATGTCAAGAGGATCGATGACATCAATGGGAAATGTTAATTCCCATTGTGCCATCCGAGGATGCCCCTATTGTTGTGAGGACTCATCCAAGGTACTACCTCCTTCCTAGAAAGTGGTTGTTGAAGTCGACAAGAAGGAAGGATAAACCGATCTAAACAAGTATTGATGTAAGGGATCAGGGTTAGTAATGTATCATGGCGTAATTTGATTACTTAACAACACATGATGATGATATATGAATATAATTCATGATTGTCGTTAAGTGGCCCAAGGTCGGAGCTGTATATGCGAGTGGTGGAAGTCATAACAATTTCTGATGGGGAAATCCCTGGGGTCGATAGGGCATCCAAAGTGGGTGTATGTTTGCTATGATTTTCATAGTTGGGTGATGTAAATAATGTGCATCTCCAAACAAGGGTTATTAGGGACTGCTGCTAGGTAAGAAATGTAAATAGATGGGTGGGATTCTTCTCCTAAAAAACTATTTCTACACTTTACAAAAGAATATGAAAGTGGTTTGGATGTACAAGCATAAAGAAGCGTGCCCCATCAACATGAATAATCCTATGCGATGATGTGAGGAGTGTTTTTTGCTAAGGGTGGGGGCCCCATTGGTTAGTCTCGGTATGAGGGTGATGAGGCGAATGAAATTTCGCAGATGGGCTATGCTTATGAGGGTGTGATAGGCCAAATGTGACATGTGGTGATGCATTTTTGTTCATCCCCTTGTAGATAATTGTAGCCCCGGAAAGGGGTTTTAACATGCAACTTGTAAATTTGACTTATTGTTTAATGATGGGTGTAAGAACATGAAGTGGTTCCTAGACTGGAGTTTATGGCCATGGCTCCAGACTTTGGCATATGGTCTATGTGAGTGATGGATGTCATGGATGGTGAGGCTCTACTGACTTGCAAGGGTGTTTATGATGTGCAATATGGGGCAATGATAAAAATGGTCGGGTGAATGGAACCTATGGTTTTATTCCTCTGAAGAAATGATGTGAGGATATGCAAAGCTTTTTATGGAAGTTTATCATGTTGAGGGTAGAATGATACCTTCTCCTGTACTTTTGTTGTCTGTGACATATGGTGATTTGGCGTATCTACAATACCTGCAACCAATACCCCAAGTAAAAGCATCTTTTTATCCAAATATTTTTGAAATAACGTGAAATTAAAGAAATAAGAGAGGGCATACCTAAACTGTGTTGAGGAGGCTTTCCACCTTTTGGGTGGAATTTCTTGAGGTAGAGCTAGTTGACGAAGTTGGAAAGGCATGTATCGTCAAGCTCTGACATATAATGTTATATAATGTCACTAACCTTTGAAACATAAGGGCTTCATCTTCAAAACTAATATCTTATCACATTCATTCATAAAATTGGTTATAAACTTGTGAAAACTGGTAACAATATATTGTAGATATTGTGAGGTGGGAATGTGGGGTACAAGCGAGTTTATAGATATTTTGGAGTATAAAAAGGGACACTCTAGTAAAAGTATGGGATATATACTAAAAAATAAAAAAATTTATATTGGAAATATGTATTAGGAGGGAGATTCATCAAAAGTATTTTGGGAGTATTTTTCAACATTCAATGACTCTTAGGGGTATACTTAATATCCCATCAATGAATTTTTTATGTCACATGTTCATTAAGTGGAGACCCCATGCCTTCAAGTGTGGAATATGAAGGCACAAATATTAATTAGGGTGCATAACAAACCTATTAATTTCTGCCTTGTTTTGTGTACTAATCAATTATTCTCGTATAAATACCCCATTGATTGAATTCACAATTAACCTTCTAACCAACACTCTTATTAGACTTCCAATTGTTGACTAACTACCTCTAAAATATCCCTATGCCTAAAAAACTACAAAACGTATTGTTTCAAGCAATCACAATTGAATTTGGCATGCCATGTAGTTTTTTTAATTGTCCATTGTGACTTGAGCTATCATAGAGGCCTTGAAGGGGTATTGTAAGGAACGAAAGTGGGCATATTTAGAAAGTTGATCAACAATTGCTATGGTGGCTAATTTTCTTCTCACTTTACATAACCTCACAATGAAATCCATGGAAATTTTTCCAAAATATGTTAGTAAATTGAAAAGGTTTCGATGCTCCTAGAGGATTCACCATCTCTTGTTTTTTCATTTGGGATGTGGCACATTTTTCCACAAAGGTGAGGATATTTATCTTCAGGCCTTCCTATTAGAATGAATGTGTAATATATTCATATGTTTAATAAAACCCAAAGTGAATTCATGTGGGAGAGGAATGTAATTTAGATAACATTTTGGATTTAAATGTCGAATTTAGAACCAGAAAGTATACACCATTTATAACACAATGCACCATTTTTCCAATTTTAGCATGGAAGGGCATGGGAATCAACTTATAGCTAGTGGAGAATTTTCATTATATTGGCATATTCTAACCATTCTTAAGACAAATTTTCAAACCATTAAAGACAAATAAAATTATAAGTTCCTCCTCATACTTCCTAGATAAAGCGTCAACTACTGCATTAACCTTTTCCTTCTTCCAAAGAATCACATAAATGTAGCCCAAAATTTTTGGGACCCATTGTCATATATTTTAGGTTGAAAGGAAACCTTTGTTCTAAGAAATATTTCAAAATTTAATGGTCTATCTTAATGTGGAAATGACCTCCATCATGTAGGACATCATATATTGCATGCAGAACATCGATCATGTATAATTCATGTTTTTTGTCTAGGATATTACATGATTGTTAATTATTAAAGGCCAAGGAGCATTCATTTTTCATTAAAAAGGCATAATCTATAAACTATCATGGATATTCCATCGGAACAGTTTTTCGCAATAGATTTAAGGAAAGTACTAGAATATATAATATGGTTGTTAATTTTCCCTTCAGATTTGAATTCTCCAATTCACTTATTTTTTTCTTAAATAAACAAATTATCTAAAATGTATGAAATATAGAATATAAAGAAATACACACACCATCCAAAATAGACACAATTTTTTTCCCTAGGAAACCCTTACAAGAGAAAAACCAATTAGCATGTGAGGTTTATCTACTCCCTTTTATGTGGTGTGGAAATATGAAAGCACAAAGGAAGAGGTACTCTTTATGGAGTGACCTAAGTTATGTCTTGTAAGGTTGCTAAAGAACATGAATCCCCTCTATAATTTCTCTAATTTCCCACTCCCATTTGATCTTGTGAAATATGGAAAAAAATACAATATCATATAATGGAATAACCACTCCTCCTAGTGGTCGTGTACTTGACATAGCCCAATATAAGTTAGGGGTAATGTTTGACTCTCTCAACCCTTAACTAGAGTTAAGGGTTTGAACCATCTAAATTATTCTTCAATATCCACATATATCCAAACCCATGTGCACATGTAGTAAGGGTTGGCATGGCATCCTCTTATACCATGTTAATCAACATGGTAGGATTCAACTTGCAGGAGGCATAACATTTGCATACAAAATTTGTTGAAATTATTCTTGCATCGTTGGAAACGCCTATGAATGTAGAACTAGCGGGTTTAGGAAAGAGAGATTTATTTCGACCCTAAAAAAATCATTTAATGCCTCAAAAGTACAGACCTATTGAAACTACGATCAACACCCTCCAAAAAATTTCCTATACTTGAATTTTGGAGCCTACTAAGGATATGTTTTCGCTCTCACAAAGACCCTCCAAATTTCTTGCTAATTCAGTTTTGGAGCCTACATGAATTGTTGTTTCAATCCATCTTGTGTCATCTTGTTATGTGTTCATGTTTTTCTAAGTGTCGGCTATCTTTGTGATGTTTCTATGTGACGTCTTTCCTCCAAAGTCAAAGTTTCGTAAGTGTTTTCATCATATATTTAGAAACACTTGTGTTGTATTCCTAAGATAGAAAAATGCTAGTTTTATTTGACTTAGTGACTATATTTATTCACTTGACATGCATGACACACAAAATCAAGAAGGCACATTTTTCCTCTAAGATAAAGTCCACTTTCTTAACTTATCAGTCACAAAATCTAATCTTGATTGGAACTACGCCCTTCTCAAGCAAAAGCGCACTCTTAAATCTCAATGAATGTACCTTATTAAAACAAAGGAGTGCACTCCTAATTCACAAGGAGAGTGCACTCATTGTTTTTACTAATTGTGCCCTTGTAGTCTCGAGTCGAACACACACCTTATTGTCTAGGGTTGTTCCCTCATGTCTCTATTGCATGTGCCTTTCCTTGTTTTCATGGTGAGAACACTCCTATAAAATATGAGTCCAATTAAATTTAACTAACTAAATCGCTCATCAATCGAAAACTAGCGGGCATACATGAACTTTCCCTGCACGTAAAATTACTTTATAAGCATCCCAAATATCATTTATTCTCATAATCATTATTTTGGGTTGATCACACTCATTCACATCAAGGATATTTATCCTTAATATTAATCACAAGTAAGCTTTCCATGTTGTCTTTCTTGATTTCTTTTCTTATTTTTATTGTTGCTTTTGTTTTCCTTGTTATTGTTTCACCCTTTTTAAATTTACTTAATGGTGTTTTCATCCATTCCTTTTTATACAAGTGTTATATTATTGTCGCAAGTTCCATTTCATGTGACTCTTCGCATTCCATGACCTTTCATATTGTATTAATCATTGTGATAGAGCCTATAAACACTTGCATACCCTTCCCTTCATTGTTATTGTGACCCATAGTTGTTTTTAGTCTTTACTAAGCAGATTTTAAGCCCATCTCTAGCAAGAGAGCACTTTCCAGAACTCAATGTCTCACCATCCATCAAGACTGTGCACAAAATAATAGTTTCTCTTTAGAGTGAACTCTAGAGAAACAAGGATATACTCTTCTTGAAAACTATGCCCACAAAGAAGCATTATTTCTCTTAAGTGTACAGTTCACCAACAAGCATCAAGCCCGACACTCTTGTTCATTGATTGTGCGTTGTGCACGCTCACTACCTCTCTCAAGCGCCAAGTGCACTGATAAGCCTTAGTGTGCCCTCCTTGTGCCTTGAGACTTCACCATGCGCCCTTCCAGCCTTTCTCTCTTTCTCCTTAAGTGCATAGCACATCCTTAAGCCTCAACTAGGCCTTGTCTAACCATTATTGTCCTGACATGTGCCCTCCCCTTGTCATGATTTAGTTTTCACACCAAGTGGTTGGTTAAGTCACCTTGTATCATCAATGATAGGCTTATGCTCTGAGCTAGACCTGATCTCCCCTTTGTCATTGTCTTTTGAATAATTTGTAAGTACTAGATAGGGAATTTTTTGAAAGTAATTCTTGTCACCATGAGTGAATTTCAACTTGCAGTTGTTCCAAATACAACTTACATTACTCTCTGATAATTTTTTGGAACAATTCCTCCTACCACCCATTGAGTTACCTCAAAATAAACCATAGAAGAAAGTACTGAGGAGGTAGTGGAATTTTTCAAGCCTCCAATTCCTATTCTTGCAGATACACAATGATTCCTTGAAATATATCTCAAGGTAGCATGGAAATACATAAAGGATTCTTTCATGCAAAATAAATTCCCAAATAAATTTGAAGTACAGGAAAGTTTACATCAACATCAAGTGGTCCAGAATACACAGTATTGCATGCATATTCCTAGTGATGCCTTGTGTAGAGGTCATTGAATGGATCTCGTCACACATGGATAACACAAATTTGGTCCTACGCAGTGAAATCAGTAGTGATTTTTCCAGTTACCATCTACATAACATGTGTTTTTATTATAAGATGGTAAAGCTGAGAGAGTATGTAAATACTCAGTTCTATGCAGCATGGGATGTTGAAAATGCAACAAGATGATGGAGCTTAGTGAAATGAAGTCGCCTTCACTAAGTGGGTCCGCAGGCTATTTTTGGCGCAAAGTCTATTTTTAGACATATGGAGCATGGTCTAGGAGTTGCAGTATGCTATTCTTGGATGATTGGTCGAGTTGGTAAAAATATATGGACCTCTATTTTAAGACATACAGGTCGAATTCTATTTTTAGACTGCCTGTCTAAAAATAGGTCAGTCAAATATTATTAGCCCTTAATAATATTTGGACTCTAAACTTCAGTTTATTCTCTTACAACACTTCATTTGGAGCTACGGATGTAGCCCATGCATCTGACAGAATGAATTACGCTATTCCTTGGGGTTTGGTGAGTTCATGCATGATTGACTTCGCTAGATTGGTGGAGTTGTCTGATTTTAATGAACAATTACAGATTAGTTTAACTAGCTAATCAACTAGTAATGAGTGGAGTGAATTAAATATTATTTAATTCACTAATTATTAAATCTCATTATTCAACTCACACATCACTACTCTGAAGGTATGTGACGCTCATGAGTAACGTGGAAGAGGTAGATGAAAGGGTGAGTTTGCTATTAGTTGCGACAACAGTTGTGCATGAGATTTGCACAAGCATTGGAGGAGATTGCGAATGATGATTGCGCAGTTGGAGCCAGTGAGATTCAAACTTGGATCTCTCATTAGACCAGCCTTGATTGCGCAATAGAGGCAGGCAATTAGTGGATGAGTTTTGAACCTGTGACTTGTTCAAAACCAAGCTAGTTTGTGTGTAACTTGTGGAGACAGTACTGAGTACTTGTGAGGAGTATTGTACTGAGATTGTTACATGTTTCTCTTCTATTATAATATACAAATAGCTGGGGTTTTTCAGCTATAATCTTTCCCCATTACATATTGTGTTTATGTGCGCATGCGACTGTTTCTATTTCCGCAAATTGATGATTGATTGTAGAAGAGATTATGTGTTGCATATGAATTCGAATTAGTATGTGATCAGGATAATCTCTGTGGATAAATCTTCATTATTCAGTACCTTCATGGTATCTAGCGAATCAATCATCGTATCTATTGCAAGGATTACAATATTATTTCGTACGAGTCCGTAACGGTTGTAGCTCGGATCCATCCTTCTCCGAAAGGTGACATATCCAGTAAATGCCCTGCGCCCATCTCCGTGCTAGCAATTTGTTCTCACATCCGGTAAGGCTGAGTTTTTGAGTTTTGGCACCCGAAAGACAGCGCCAGCTTGTTTTCTTGGTGCTGGAGTTGAAAATGTCTTTCAACGGGTTGCGACTTGAATATGCTCTTGAAGGCAGTTCGAATTATGTTGCATGGAAGGATCGCATGGAGACAGTATTAGAAGATAATGGTCTGAAGGAGTTCATAGATACGGATGTCCAAAAGCCCACTGATCCTGCTGAAGTCGAAGCCTGGCAAAAGAAGATGGCGAAATGTCGAAGGATCCTGTTGGAGGGCGTCAAGGATCATATTGTATCCAGCCTGCATGGAAAGGCTTCTCCATATTTAATGTGGAAAGCTTTGACAGATCTATTCCAGAGTAAGAGCGACCAAAGGAAGTTGGCGCTCAAAGATAAGCTCTAAACATTAAGATGGAGAAAGGCGACAGTATCGCTAAATACCTCACGAAGTTCACTCAATGCAGAGATGAGCTGGGAAGTGTGGGGGTGACTGTCGAAGAAGAGGATATGGTAGACCTGGCTCTCCTTGGTCTTCTGAAGGCTTGGCATTCCTATCAGGACTCTATCAATGGTCAGGAGAATTTGTCGGGATGGGAGCGACTTTGGGTGTATCTCATGCAAGAGGAGATAAGGAGGACTACCAGGGACGGATCTTCATCAAAGGTATCTAATGAAGAAAATTGCGCTTTGGCTGCCAAAGCAAAGAAGGGGAAGAGCAAGAAGGATTCTCAGTCTGGTGCGAAAGGCAAGAAGCAAGACATGTCCAAGGTGAAGTGTTTTCACTGTCACCAGCACGGACACTATGCCACAAATTGTCCGCAGAAGAAGAAAAATAAGAAGGCTACCGGATGTGGCGAGGAGGCTGGCTTCTGGAATTCAAGCCCAGATTTTTCCTTTGATTGCATGCTTGGTTTCAAGTGTGATGGGATCAGTATGGTTCAGATCGGAGGTGCGTCATTTCACATGACGAGAGATCGAATCTGGAGGAAAAAAGATCTTGGAGTGCACATCGAGATGGGCAATGATGGTAGATCTGATGCGAAAAGTGTATCGGTACCATTTCCTTTGAGAGGGAGTCTGGTAAACCTTTCATATTGAAGGAAGTTTTGCATGTTCCAGGATTGATGAAGAATCTGATCTCTATGGCGATGTTGGAAGACAAGGGGTATGATGTGGTCTTTAGCGAAGGAAAAGCTTTCCTGCGTAGTAAGACTACTGGTGAGACCCAGAAGATAGGGGTTCGAGTCAAGAACCTTTATCAATTGCAAGTAGATGGCTCCACAACAATGGCATGCAAGGTAGGAGAAGTGGTGAGCCGGGATGATAAGGGCGAACTGTGGCATAGGAGATTGGGCCACCTTCACCATGGAGCTTTGAAGATACTGCAGCAGATTTTTATTGGGCTTCCTAAGGGCACTCTTGCGCAGTCAGATCAGTGCAAGGGGTGTACTTTAGGGAAGTATGTGAAAGCCACCTTTCACGAGAAGGATAGTCGCGCCACGACGATCCTTGAGAGAGTTCACACAGACGTGTGTGGTCCTTTCTCTGTAGCTTCGATAGCAAAGCACAAGTACTATGTGATCTTTGTTGATGATTTCTCTCGGAAGTGCTGGATCTTCTTCATGCAGAAGAAGAGTGAGACATTTTCAAAGTTCTGTGAATTCAAGGCGCTGGTAGAGAAGGAATCGGGGAAGCATGTGAAGGCTCTTAGGAGAGACAATGGTGGTGAATTCATCTCGGCTGAATTCAAAGACTTTTGCAGCGCAGAAGGGATTCGGAGAGAGCTCATCGCACCCCATAACCCACAGCAGAACGGGGTGGCTGAGCGAAAGAACAAAACGATCGTGGGTGCTGCACGGGCGATGTTGCATGATCAGGGCCTACCCCTTCACTTGTGGGCTGAGGCATGCAATACAGCAGTGTATGTGCAGAACCGTTGTCCTCACAAGGTTCTTGTCATGAGTACACCGGAGGAGGCTTATTCTGGCAAGAGGCCTGATATTTCCCATTTGCGGATTTTTGGTTCTCCTGTCTACATGCATGTGACGAAGGATGCGAGAAGGAAGCTGGATCCGACCGCAAAGGTTGGAATATTTGTGGGGTACACTGATACACCTCACAACTACCGGGTGTATTTGTCAGACAGTCGCAAGACTGTTGTGCGACGGGATATAAAATTTCAGGAGGAGAAAGCCATGCAGTGTTCGCTTGAGAGGGAGCTACACTTGCATGCAGATGAGGAGTTGTTAGTTCCTAAGGAGGAGCTTTCGGATGTGGATCAGCCACAAGAGGAAGTTCAGGAGGTGGAAGAAACCACCCATGCAGCGCCAACCATCAGAGGGCGCATGCGCACTACAGAAGCTGAGCGACTGGCTCGAGATGCAGAGAAGGTTGTAGGACCACCTACGGCACAGCGCAGACAGAGGCAGTCACCGGATCGGTACACTGGATACATGGCTCTTGTGAGTCAATGTGTCGTGACGGAGCCATCCTCTTTTGAGGAAGCTGTGGAGGAACCCGCATGGGTAGATGCCATGATCGAATAATATGATTCGATCGTCAGAAACAGTGCATGGGAGATTGTCCCAAGACCGGAGGGGAAATCAGTGGTGGGTTCGCGATGGATCTACAAAGTGAAGTAGGCGGCTGACGGGAGTGTGGAGAAGTACAAGGCGAGATTTGTCGCCCGTGGCTTCTCCTAGATCGAGGGGATCGATTATGAGGAGACCTTTGCACCTATCGCAAGGTACTCTTCCATACGGACGATCCTAGCTCTCTCAGCGCATATGGGATGGCACAGCCATCAGATGGATGTGAAGACTACATTCCTCAACGGAGTCATTGAGGAGGAGGTGTACATAGAGCAGCCTCAAGGTTTCGAGATCTTCAGCAGTGAGTCGCATGTTTGCCGACTCAAGAGAGCACTGTACGGGCTGAAGCAAGCACCTCGTGCTTGGTACACACGGATAGAAAGTTATTTCACCGGACTTGGATTCTCCAAGAGTGAGGCGGATCCTAACCTGTACCAGATTGTGGTGGAGGGGAAGTTGCTGATCATTGTACTGTATGTAGATGATCTGATTTTGACGGGTGATGAGATGTTGATACTTTCATGCAAGGAGGATCTTGCTAGAGAGTTTAAGATGAAGGACTTGGGCCTCCTTCATTATTTCCTGGGATTGGAAATTTGGCAGCGCAGTGATGGACTGTTTGTTTCTCAGGGTAAGTATGCCCGGGAGATACTGGAGAAGTTAAACATGCATGACTGCAAGCCTGTTGATACTCCTCTTCCTGGAGGTTGGAGGAAGGAGGATGCTACTTCGACGGAGGTAGTGGATGCCACTGTTTATCGACAGTTGGTGGGGTCGCTTATGTATCTGGTCAATACACGACCCGATATATGCTATGCTGTTAACCAGATTTCACAAGCTATGGTTAAGCCTACCAAGCTCTTCTGGAAGGCAGGCAAGCATGTATTGCGTTATCTTAGTGGCACATCGGGATATGGTCTATGGTACAGACAGGAGGATGGAGCGAAGCTTTCTGGCTTCACTGATGCAGATTGGGCAGGGAGCCCAACGGATCGTAAGAGCACATCTGGAGGTATTTTCAGCATCGGGTCGACAGCAGTTTCCTGGTACAACAGGAAGCAGAGATCCGTGGCACTCAGTTCAGTAGAGGCCGAGTACATGGCAGCAAGCTTGGCTGCATGCGAGGCTATTTGGATGAGGAAGATCCTCGTTGGATTGTTCGGGTTGCACTTGGAGCCTACTGTGATTTATTGTGATAACTAGAGTTGCATTAAAATCTTGGCTAATCCAGTATTTCATGATAGATCCAAACACATCGACATCAGGTACCATCATATCAGAGATTGTGTTCAGCGGAGAATCATGATGCTTTCATATGTTCCCACGGAGGATCAGGATGCTGACATCTTGACGAAGGCGCTCACTAGGAGCAAGTTCGAATTTCACAGAGGCAGGATAGGGGTTGCAGATAATCCATATCTTGTTGAGAGGGAGTGTTGAAAATGCAACAAGATGATGGAGCTTAGTGAAATGAAGTCGCCTTCACTAAGTGGGCCCGCAAGCTATTTTTGGCGCAAAGTCTATTTTTAGACATATGGAGCATGGTCTAGGAGTTGCGGTATGCTATTCTTGGATGATTGGTCGAGTTGGTAAAAATAGATGGACCTCTATTTTTAGACATACAGGTCGAAGTCTATTTTTAGACTGCCTGTCTAAAAATAGGTCAGTCAAATATTATTAACCCTTAATAATATTTGGACTCTAAACTTCAGTTTATTCTCTTACAGCACTTCAGTTGGAGCTACGGATGTGGCCCATGCATATGACAGAAGGAATTATGCTATTCCTTGGGGTTTGGTGAGCTCATGCATGGTTGACTTCAGTTAGGACTTCAGTGGCAGAAGTTTGGTGGAGTTGATGAGACAGTTGGTGGAGTTGTGTTCGGTTTAACTTAGTTGAACTAGTTGTGATTAGTTTAACTAGCTAATCAATTAGTAATGAGTGGAGTGAATTAAATATTATTTAATTCACTAATTATTAACTCATTATTCAACTCAAGAACACATCAGTTCACTACAGTGCATGGACAGTTCAGTGGAGACCAGTGGAAGAGGTAGATGAAAGGGTGAGTTTGCTATTAGTTGCGATAGCAGTTGTGCATGAGATTTGCACAAGCATTGGAGGAGATTGCCAATGATGATTGCACAATTGGAGCCAGTGAGATTCGAACTTGGATCTCTCATTAGACCAGCCTTGATTGCACAATAGAGGAAGGCAATTAGTGGATGAGTTTTGAACCTGTGACTTGTTCAAAAAAACTGAGCTATTTTGTGTGTAACTTTTGGAGACAGTACTGAGTACTTGTGAGGAGTATTGTACTGAGATTGTTACATGTTTCTCTTCTATTATAATAGACAAATAGCTGGGGGTTTTCAGCTATAAGCTTTCCCCATTACATATTGCGTTTATGTGCGCATGTGACTGTTTCTATTTCCGCAAATTGATGATTGATTGTAGAAGAGATTATGTGTTGCATATGAATTCGAATTAGTATGTGATCAGGATAATCTCTGTGGATAAATCTTCATTATTCAGCAAATTTCTACATGGGAAAATCTCAACACTAATGAGATCATCAAATCTCGGTGCCAAGATCCTTCTATAATTCATCAGAGACCAAGTGCAGTGTACCCGACAAGAACTTTGAGAAATATCTATCAGTATCTCATAGAAATGTGTTTTATACTACATGGGTATAAATTGGTTGTCACAAGAGGTATATTTTTCAATTAGGAAGATATCATTTCTTATGAATTGTAGTGTCATGTACAACAAGCCAAAGAAGCCTTACAGGAAAAGAAACCACTAGAATTTTACATGCCCACTTATCCTCTATATGGGATTTGAACTCGTTATGCATTCACTGGGATGAAATGGAATTAGACTCCATAGGAAAATATACCTTTATATTTCCATTGCAGACAACTACCAAAGACCAGTTTCTGAGGATTTTATGACTAGATGGCACAGCATTTATTTGCAATACTTTACCAAATTATATATGAGATTGATCCTCATTGCATGGCCGATTAGGTGAAGGAGGCATTTTATGACATTGAATATTAGTTTGCCTCACCACAAAGCACATACATCATATGATTTAGGTTCCAGATAAACCCTCATGTTATGCCAGGGTATGTGACCAACAAGGTGGTCTTGCAAGAAATAACCTATTAGTTGAAAAATGGATTGTATGCACAACTCCATAAAAGGAAAAGTGATCCTTGGCCAACTCTCCCTTTGCGGATTGGACTCTATGAGCTAGAGAGTCTTAAGGAAGCTGAATCTCAAATTGAAGAAATCAAGTGCCTTCATTTTGGAACTAGGAGTTTTCACAAATATGATCCTATAAAGGTGTGCCAACAACATTCTGGTGAGATAAAATACACCTAGGCATATGTATCAATAACTACTTCAGAGGATTAAAATATTTAGAAGTGGTATAATGCATTGAGAAGTAATTTCTCAGGAGATGAGGCAGGTCCCTCTCAGGCTCCACAAGTTCCATATGTACATATGCAGGAGGTACAACAGGTTGCAACTACTCAAGTCAGTACCGCAACACACAGCAAGATGATCAAGCATGGTCTAGTGGCACAAAGAAACAAAAATTTCCAAGTCAATCCAATGTGTAAAGGTTCCATTGACGCAAAGCCATAGAGAAAAAAAAGGAGGAGGAAAAGATAAGGTTAGAGGAAAAGAGGTAGCATGAATCCTAAGTGAAAAAGAGAGAAAGAGCACTCATTGAAAGAAGAAGAGGAAGAAAAGAGAAAGAAGGGTTATCTTCCTAAGCAGGAAGTAGAAGAAGAAATAAGGAAAGCAGAAGAGGAAAGGAGGAGAATAAAACAAGGATAAAAGAAAAGGAAGAAGTAGTTGCATAGATAATGGAGCAAGAACAGATCGCCCAAGATATAGAAGTAGAGTTTTAGGAGGAGGATTTTATTGAACCCATCGCAGATGAGCTAGACACTCCATCAAAATCTCCTCTTACCGATGGCCATCCCTCATTCAAAAAAATTGGAATTGTCCCTCCACCAAATGATAGGGTCATGAACATATGTAATATTACCTTTGACCAAATGAAGAAGAGAACCATTCAATAAAAGGGAAGGTACTTCCCAAATGATCCTAAAAATCTAGTCTTCATATCCACTGAGTAGGTAATAACAACTAACATTGGGAGAAATCCCCCAGCAGTCATGGAAGCTAATGTCGCTTTTGTGACAGTAGCACAAGAGAAATCATAATATCTTATGAGTTATAATTCATGGTTGAAGAAATACTTAGATGTGTAATAGCGACAAGTATATTCTAACAAACTCGGCACAATGGAGTTCTAGTCAGCTATACTTGAATAACTGGAGCCAGTGCATAACACTATGAAACATTGATATAACAAGATGGTTCTCTTGCAAAAGGTGGTGGCCCCTCTAATCGGAATACAGCATAAATATCAAGAGATCCCAAAGCTCATAAAGGTTTTAAATAGATTTTTATATTTGATACAGGAGTGGGATGTCAAGTATCAAGATGTTCTAGGGCGGTTGTTCAAGAATGACATAATTGTTGCCAAGAAGGACAGAATACAGTTAAGACTCCATATTCAAACTAAACCTGTATTGGTCAAAAAGTGACCAAAATTATATTTTTTTATGGTCTATTGCATTGATGTTTGGAGTCCCTAAAACATAAACATGGAATTCCTTCTGTAGGTCCACTTGGAGAGATAAGAAGAAAGGATGTTGATGAGCCCTGGTATTGAAACAAGAATGTTGCAACTCCCAAGGCTACCAACTTAAACTATCAACCTGGGGTTCAAAAAAAATTAAGAGGGGTCGGAACTGTATGTGCAGAAGACACCTTCTTCTTCCTATTATTACTCCCTTTGATGCAAGTTAAATAAGGTAATGAAACAAATTCAAATGATAAAATATCTAGGTAAGCCGCCAATCCTAGGTTTCAAGAGGTAAATAACAATAAGAAAACCTAATCTACTTTTGTTGGAAAGTAAATGACAGAAAGAAAATATATCCTATTTGCAAAGATGTAAATCACAATGAAAACCAATCAAATCTAATATATCTTGTTGTTATTCTATTTTGCAGGAAAGGAAAAGTCCTAGATTACTCTTGCAAGAAGAAAATCACCCTTTGCTTAAAATAAAGTGTGGAAAGAAAATATAGACTAATTGTAGAAATAAGCATTCAAGAAGCAAGAAATGTAATAGCTAAATGGTGACCTAACCAAACCTAAGCTCAACCAAAATTGTCTCATAGCGTTCATAGGCTATAAATATACTTCTACCATCAATTTGGAGTGAATTTGGGTAAGGAAGATCTCGAAACAAATTGCTAGAGGACTGCTACAAGACTGCTACTCCTCGAGATAAATTACCGAATTCCAAAGAAAATAAAATCAAATTGAGATGGTAAAATCCATTCCAAGTGGAATCACTCAAAAATTCATATGTTAACATGTGCTAAAAATAGCACAAAATTACTATGCCAAAACCCAGAAATTGTAGAACTCGTGCGCTAGTTAACCTACCAAATTCCTAACCTAATCAAGTGAAAATTTTATGGGGTAAATTTTGTTATTAACTTTGATGTTTTTATTACTCCACACAAGTGTAATAAACTCAAATTATTCTCATTAACACATTCTAGAAAATAGCATAAAAATACTATTATTTTTCTACAAGAGACTTCCAAAAATTCTAGATTTGTGAACTAGTAAACCAATCCAAATAGCTCAATGATGAATATGACTTTTCAAAATTTCTCTAAGGATTCATCATTCTTGTTCCTTTCTGAAAAAACTGAAAAACCACTAACTTTAATAATTTAACCAAATATAACATACAACAAAAGATGCATGAAAAATAAATGCATAGATAAGAGATGCGAGTGAAAAAAACCATTCAAAGGAAATAAAGAAATTTTACAAGAGGGCTCTGAGGCTCCTAGGATGGAAAATCCCAAGGATACTCAAATTCCTATGAAGGAAACCAAGCTTTAGAATCTAAAAATGGCACGAAACTTCATTATTTGAATCAATCCAGGCACATTCCTGCTAGAAATGAAAGTGGAGTTGCTAAATAACACGTTTTCTCCATATTAAGACTAAGAAATACCTTCCCCTAGAGGAAAATTCCAATTGATAATTATAAAAAGTGGTGAGGAAGCATTCTTCTTGAAAGGAGGCAATGTTTCCCTCCAAAATTCCTCAAAAACTGGATCTGGTTCCCAACACTAGGAATCTTCATTAAATGAGAGGGAATCCATTCCTAGATTTTCTCAACTAGTGGAGCTCAAGAATTTGTCAATAATTTCATGATGTTTTGCTCATTTATTATCCAATATTGTTCCATCCTATAGCAGGAAGAAATTCCCTATATTCTATCATCCTCCAAGTCTTCATAATATGCCCAATATTCTCACAATATTCTACAAAAATAAATATTATCAGGTACAAATATGAAATTATCTCTAAACCTTCCTAATGAACATATTAAAGCTAAAAATGTGTCATATAATGAAAAAAGAGAGGTTTAATGTGTTGAATGATGGTCAAATGGGCCTTAATTGTTTTCAAATTTGGAGGATCGTCACGCCCCCCTACTGAAACTCTTGCTCATCTTCTAAGAAACCTATCCATGTTCTTTCCCTATTGTTATTCATGAAATTCTCTTCCTTAACTCGTTATTCTTTTGGAAAAATGGCATGTGCTTGGATAGTTTTCTGTGTTGGACAACCTTCATGGAAAAACTTTCCATGGTGGGAATTTTTGCCTCCTTTTCCTGTAGTTTCTTTCTAATCCTCTTGTTTTATAACTGCAACTGCTTCTTCATGATTGATTCCTTTAGCTCAATTAAAAAAATTTCATACCCATTTGCTACACCTTTTCCTCCATGAGGCCCACATCTTCTACCTTCTTGGATTTTGCAATTTGCATCGATCTATGAGTTTTGCCTCTTTCCCTTTCCAACTCCAAGAAGAGTGGTATTTAAAATTTGGTGGGTATAATTATCCCATCCTCAATGAATTTGTAATAGGATCCAATGTTAGATTGTTGATCAGGATCATGGATTTCATGTGGGTATTATTATCTTCATTTCGATGTTGTTTCCCCTTCCTATAGCATTTCCTTTTTCTCCTGTAGCAGTTCTTTTTCTTCCTGTAGTAGTTATGTTTTAGTCCTGTAGTATCTCTATTTGCACCCTTTCCATTTCCTTCGAATATTTCCTTGCTTCCCAAGGCTCTAGTGTTTTTTCTAGGAAAACATTTCCTTCCTATAGTAGTTATCTCCCTTCCTGTAGCATCTTTGTTTCTCTTGAAGAAAAAAAAATTCTCCTATAGAAGCTCTATTTTCTCCTGTAGCAAGGAATAATCCTCTTGCAGCTAGTTATTCTTGGCTCCCCTGATGTCTAGCTTTCTCTATGAGGCTTGGGGATACTTCCCCTTAGCTTAGACAGAGGTTACTACTTTAATTTTCTTCTTATTTACCTATAATTATTTTGTTTTTTGACTGGTTGAATCGTCAATTATGATTGGGGTTTCTAAGGGAGGTTGAGGCTTCCCTTGCTTGAGTCTAGTGCTTCTCCTTCTTTTGAAATGCAAAGGGCCTTGTTTTGGTTGCCTCCCATTGACCTTGACTAGTGTACTTAGGGTTGCCACCTTCTTGTTCAATTTTTCCCTTTCAAAGGCTTGTTTTCTCTTCTTGTCTCATCCTCTTTTGAGGCCTAGAATTTCCTCCCAAGGCTTCTACTTCCATCTCTAGTTTTTACTCTTGCTTCCCTTCAATTCTTCAATTTTTTTTGCTTTAAGGAATTCTCTATTAATTCTCAGTTTTTGGAAGTCTAAGGATTCAGAGCATAGATGAGAAATATGGTGTTATTTTTTATCAGAGGTAGGGACATTTTATTCCAAATTCAAAAAAAATTAACTCTTCTCATTGCATATTCTTGCATAAGAAAAATAAGGGTTTTTGAGAAAAAATAACATTCAAGGTTTTGTTATATAATTTCTCTATAGGAAAAATCTGACCAATTTCACCATATTTTCTATTCATGGACAGTGACGAAAATTTATACTTACCCCTCCATTAGAGATTCCTTCACGGCTTTGGGATTTTGTAGGAAAAAATGCACAAAAAGGATCCTTTTCTCACCTCTCAACCTACTCCTTTAGCAATTCAGGTATTCTTGTAGTAGTGGTGTCCAATCTAGTAGCATCTGCAAACTAAGCATGTAGATCTTATGTTGCATCTCAGGGGACCCCTAGTCATTGCTAGCTTCACTCTCGATGTCTTAATGAGCCTATCTAACTGTTTTGGGAATGAGCATCGATACAACTGAAATTTAGCCTTGTTATTTTATTTCTTTTTGTGGTAGTGGGCTTGACATGCTTGGTGATCTGGTCCTCATTCCTCATAATTATCACTTTCCCCACTTTGACTTTTCCACATTGCATGGGTGTTTGAGTAAACTACAGTCTTACTATTCAAGGGTGGAAAATTTTACTGGTCACCTTCAGCCTATAGAATTATCTCTCATGTGCATTAAAAATAAATTTTTACCTATAATATGCTCAACAAGAGAGGTGAAGAGCAATGCATACTTTTTCCTACCTAATGTAGAGTTGTTGTAGATGCATTCATATTGTTGTTGAACCATTGGTTGATAAAATATTCCATGAAGGTTCTCTTCTTCATTCTTTTCTCATGCATAGGTCTTTATTTGAGAAAAATTGATGATGCTCCCTTATAGGTATTTGAATGATACAATTTCCTTTTTCATGCAAGTCCCTCCAGTGCTCGATCTGCCTCTGTTGGAGTGGATTGGTTTCCTCTTAAACAATTGTGTGGCTTCATAAAAACTCAAGGATGGACTTTTTAATGCTTACGAATGGTCAGGTCCTTAGTATGAAGCTGTAACAATCCTTTGCTTCTGGTTCTATTGAATTTGTGCAAGTTGCTACAAGACTTATCTCTCTCGCGCAGTAGTCACACAGTTCCTTCAAAATCTCATTCAAACCTTATGTTGCTTCATGAAATGCATTAAGTGACTTGTATTAATCATGGTGATCCTAGGGATAGGAACAAAAGTTTTGATGGTGGTGAAAGCTTGTGAAAAGGGTTAAAAGAAAAGTATCTTCTTCTTTTTTTGCATGAACAGAGGTGGAATCTTGAGAAAACGTTGGTTAAATGGATTGGATGAGAGGTTAATTAGGTTTTATGAACCTATTATGACATTTACCAAGGGAAAACATGATTTTTCGACCTCCCTTTTTCGAAGCAGATCTTACTCACGTAGCAAATATGGGCAGTCCTATAGCAAAAAAAAATTATCCATATCTCTCAAACGGTAAATTTTGTTGACTTGAAATATTTTGATCATGTTTCCATCATCCTTATGCACATCCCCATAAAAAAACTTGGCCAATGGATGCACGGATATTGAGAAATTTTAAAAAATGGTGTAGGTGATGGAGGTCAATTTCTTGAAAAGTGTGCACTGGAATTTGTTAAATTTTCTTCAGAATGTTACCATCATTCATATGCATCTCCCCAAGAAACAACTCACCCAAAGCATACATGGTTTTCGAGATATGGAAAAAAACTTTATGTCTTGTGTATTTTAATAGTCATGTAGCAAAATAGAACCTTCATGTTGCACTTTATGACAGCGACGAAAATGAATAGGAAAGGCTTGGGAATGATGGGTGGATTTTGGAAATGGATGAGGGTGATGGATTGGAATTTTCATGGTTCTTCTTGAGAATTTTTCACAGAAGGTAAGAAGCCCAAGGTTGATTTTTTTTTACTTTTTGCTTGCCTCATTGCTCATTTCTTTTTTTTTCTCCTTTTTTGGCACCGAACTATTTCTTCTCCTTATGTGGGTGGATTAGTACCTACATGCAAACACATATATGAACCTGAAAAAAAAAACTTTTTAATTTCATTTTTTTTTTAGGCCTACTAGCTAGGCAAGCCTTATTTCCTGAGTTATCTGCCATTTAATGCGGTGTGGCATATACTGCCCACCGTTAGATTTAAAAGAATTTAAATCTAACGATGTGTAGTATATGCCACACTGCATTAAATGGTGGATAGCCTAGAAAATAAGCTTTTCCTACTAGGTTTTCAACTAGTAGATGTGCCTAGTTACCTCAAAGGAGGTTTTCACCTAGGATAATTTATTTTTTATTTTTTATTTCCAACCCAATTATCGCCTCAAGGAGTTTTTTAATCAGTGATCCAATTTAAAATGCCTCAAAGGATATTTTCACCTGAGATATTACTATTTTCCTCTTATTTTCTCTTTTTCCATTGTTTATTTCTTTTTTCTATCCTACTGTACTTGAAAAAAAATATCTTTCAAGTATAGGAATACTTCTAATGGAGCCATGTGCATAACAAGATGATATATAAACTCATGTCTAGGCTTGAAATATATGCTTTGACATGTACCTAAATATTAGAGACTAAATTCTTTGACTTTGATGATATTAAGCACTGTTGAAGAAGAGAGTGATGCTCCATCTTGTTGATTTTTTGGAACCAAACCTCAATATATTTTTTATGCCCTTGGTTCACTTGCTCATTTGGATGATTTTTCATGTCTTCTTTTTCTGTGTCATTAAAGTCTTATACTATTTTTTTATTATCCCCTTGAACATATAAAGAATATGATGATTAGCATTGTAGAAATTCCTCAACCTGAGGTTCCAATGGTTGCTCTCCATCCCATGTGGTCCACGATTCTTTATTCTCCTCTGAATCCTGTTCTTTTGGATGTTTTTCTTCAATAGGATAAAGAGAATCTCCTTTTTGAAATACTCTTCCTAGCCCAAGATGAATATCATTTGGATCAAAAGGATTTGTTTGGATATTTTGTATCTCAGCATTGTATGTGGGTTGAGTTACTTTATTTCTTGGGTTTGGAAATATTTTTGTAGGTAGTTTATTGGGAGTGGTTCTTTGAAATGGTTGTGATTTAGGATGTGGTCATGGTGGAGGTGGATGGGATGGGATGGATAGCATTGATTTTGGTATGGAGGATATTGAGGGAAATATGGATCACCCCATTGAGGAGGTTGTTGTTGATATGGATGAAACAGAGGAATGACATATTGAGGAGGATAGTTCCATGAATATGGATCACCCCACTAGAAAGGATAATACCATGGATAGAAAAGTGAGGTACTAGGAATATACCAAGCTTGAAATTGTGCATTGCAACTTGTATTGAAAGAGGAGGGGTAGCTCATACCTTACTGATATGATCTGACAAAGTAGGGATGCTCCACCACTCTTTATAATTTCTTTGCCACACCTTCTTCTTCTACCTACACATGATCAAGTGGGTGGATTTCTGGTGTTGAAGGAAACAAGATTTTTTTTTATAAAAAAAAAATCAATGAAAAGCAATGAAGTATGTCTAATGCAATTTTTTATTTTTGTAGAAAATATGAATGCAGAAAAGTGGAGCCCATCTGCGGTTCACCGTAAGATGTACTTTCCTCACAACGGAAATATTGTCACCATCAACCAGTTGACATATTACGAACCGAAGTCTTAAACCTCCCCTGAGTCCATCATCTCTTTGGTGGCCAATAAACAAATAGTCAAACCTTTGACCAGTGTTTCACCCGAAGTCTACAAAGACTCCTCTTTGCTTGGTTCTTTCCCTAGTATTTCTCCTCTTATCTTCTATCCCATCTCGTCGAATGTTTTCATGTTGAAATCATCCCGATTCGACCTCAAGCGGCTCGCTTCAACTAGTCAGCAACCCCACCCCCCGCAACCTGCTCCTAGCACCTCGACTCAGCCTTTAGGACCCCCTCCTCAAGGCCTCTCATCTGTAGCTGGTATCCATGAGCCTATTACCCTCCTATAATGGTTCCTTCCAGCCTTAACCATCTCAGAGCTATCCCACCTGGCCATTACCCCTTTGGTTAAATACCGTTTCTAGCTCCCCCTCCTAGAGTTTTCTCGGTACTTGTGATGGCTACCTTATCTCTTCCTAACATGACCTTGGGGATCCCAGTCTGGTACATTGATCCCCCTAGCTAATACCCCTCCTAGTCAGCCCAAACCTTACACTACTTTGACCCTGGTCCAACCGGTCACCATGACCCCTCCCTTTGCTTTTGTGCGTCAGCCACCTCAATAGGAACCTACTCCTATTGCGAAAGCATTAGGTGAGGGGGGCAAAGCCCGCAAACTGGCACCTAAGGACATGGCTGCCCAAGCAACACCTGCTCCTCCTAAGCCTCCAAAGCGTACACCTCTGTGTGATTTTTGTGATGTTTTCGGTCATGCCACCCATATTTGTCTTGAATTGCCTCGTACCAAACCCATGGTCAACAAAGAATTTCTTGAGTCTAATAACCCACAATTCCATGTTACCCTACAATATTTTTCCAAGAAACTCAATAATTTGTGCACAAATCACCCCTGTGCTTTGTGTGATTTCCATGGCCACTATACTTACCTCTGTCCCTGGCTCGAAAAATACCGCTCCTCTTTGGAAGCAGTTCTCCACACTACAAGGAAAAGACCCTCTAGTGGAGGTTATAAAGCAGGTTTTTAGTGTTACAAACTTGGCCAAAATTGTCAAAAAAACATTTTCTACAACATTTGTTTATGGTTACAGAGGTTTTGGCAGAGCTTTTAACGGAAATTGAACACAACTAAAAAAAATGGGTGGCCGGAGGTTATTACGGATGTTTCTTCATCAGTGCGTTGCTCTACCTTTAACGCACCGGTGCGCACATGCCGACGGTGCTCCAGGGCTATGTCAATCCAACGCACTGGGCGTAGTGTTGGTCATACAATGCACAAGGCCATTCTAATTGGTATTGGGATTTGTACGGTGCCCATAGGTCGTATCAACGCACCGGTGCGCCGTATCGCAAAAAGGCATTGAGATTTATAATTGGTATCGGTATTCGTGCAGTGCCCATAGATTGTAAAAATGCACTGGTGCTTATAGATATGTAAACACCCCGGTGCGCAGTATCACACAAACACACTGATATTGATAACTAGTATCGGTATTTGTGCAGTGCCCATAGATCGTATAAGGGCACCGGTGCGTATAGACACATAAAGGCACCGATGTACAGTTACTGACACACATCGGTTTTCATGTTGTATTTTTTAGAAACATCAACCTGTGACAGTCCAATTATTGTGATTGTTTTAAATTCACTATTCATCAAAAGTCGACACATCTTATAACAATATTCATATTAATTACATTTTTATTAATGCATCTGAATGTGATGTTTGGATTAATTTGTTATATCATATCATAATTATTGTGGTTTTTTAAAATTCATTATTCATCAAAAGTCGACACATATATATCTTATAACAATATTCAGATGAATTAAATTTTTTTTAGTGCATTTGAGAACGACAATGGAGAAAGCAATAGAATAAATTAAAACATATTTTATGATTATATATATATATATATATATATATATATATATATATATATATATATATATATATATATATATATATATATAAGACAATCTTTATCATACAAAATGGGACAGTTATTGGTATCCATTTGTCTTTCAATTGGGACACTATGTCCATTACATTAAACAAAATGTCTGATTTCACACACATATATATTTCAAAAAATAAAATGCCTTGCTTTGATATCCAAACATAGTGATCATCATTCTTCGCTTGAACTGCTGTCACTGCTAGAACTACTTCCATGACTTGGGTTATTTTCAGGAATGTTTTGTTCATGGCGTTGATTGTTTTCTTCTTCTTCACCTGCCATCTACAAACATAAAAATAAACTGAAATTAGTGTATATACATTGGTGAGAATAATGAAAATTGCAATACTAAATAATATACATCAATGTAAATCAAAAAGAAAAATGATGTACCATAGCAACAATTGACTCATAAATTATACACATTCTTTCAAAACCATGTACCATGCCATCTTTCAAAATTTCATATGTTGGCGCAGTTCCATACTTTGTTTTCTGCAAGTTTTATACCCCATAACAAATCATATATTTAATATAAAAGATGATTTTGTTCTATTAAGTATAGATGGAGCTAATTAAAACAAGATCGATAGATTCTTACAAATTCCACAATTAAATTATGATATGCCAACATATACTCACAACCCTTATTTAACCCAATTTCAATCAATTTGTCTGATGATTCTTCTTTGTATGTTAACACCTATTTGAAGACATTCAATGATGATTTTTGTAAAACAACTTAAAAAATACAAAAATTAAATCTAGTTAAGTTGTTATAAGGAAGTAACTATTACTCACAAACTTAGAGATCAACCATTTTCTTCCTTGTCGTCTTGTTTTATGTGCTGAATGGGTTCCATTTTCTTTTCTTTTCTGCAAGAAAATTCTTGAAAATTAATATTTAATGCTAAATTTTTTATTTATTGTACCTAATGATCGAAAAATTCAATGATTACATATTACATTTGAAGCACATTGTTGTTGTTGGAAAGAATGTCTATACATTCGTTCCACTAGATCCCTTAAAATTTTGTAAAAAGATTTCCCCTTTCGTTAACTTCGTGCACCACTCCAGATGAGCTAAGGAGCAATTGATTTTCATTTGCATGTTCCATTTTTTTTATTTTCTTAGAACAACATTCCTTTTCTGAATTGTTGGTCCCTATACAACATTAAATATATGCGAATTAGTAGATTGTTTGACACATGTTATCTAATAATTTTAAGTATATTATTAATGATGATTAAAAAAAGAAACTCATATTGGATCGATAGTATTTTTTCATTCACTTGATTCATCCTTTTGCAATTTTTCCATTAAACTTTTACGCTCTTCTGGTCCTAGATCAAAAATAATCATATCGAGCTTCGTCAGTTTGTGTCTCTGCATGATACACAGTAAACAATACATATTAGTTAAACTTACATATAGTTCAAAAATAATATTTTTTATAAAGAATTTACAAAGAACTTGTCTTTTTTTCTTTTCTTGATGTGTTAACAATATTTTTGTTACTTGATCTCTTTTCAGACATCTCTTTATCAATCTGAAACCTGTACCATATCATTCATTAATATATTTATAAATAAATTCTTAATTTTTCAGGTAGAAAATAAATCTCAAGGTACCGGTGTGCCTTTAACGACATCCGCATCACCGCTGGTGCGTGGGGATATTAACAACGCACCGCAAAACATTATATTACACCGTACTGTGCGTTGGGTATTGTAAACACACCACAAAAAATAGTGTAATAGACCTAACGATGTGTGGGGTATTATAAACGCACTGCAAAAATGGTGTAATACACTATACGGTGCTTTCCTAGTTAAATGGAGCATCGGTGCCCTATTTCAGATTTGGCGCACAAATTTAGAAAAAATGTTTTCATTTTTTTTACTACAGTACTTTCGCGGTGCACTGTATAATACAGAGCACTGGTGCAGTATAGTACGCAGAGCGCACTGATAAAGAAAAATCCATTTTTTCAAAAATTCACGCAATGGCCGAATGGATTGGGATCCGACTATACAAGTCATCTTGTGGGTTGGACATCAATCTAAAATGAAAAACCCTAATTTTGAAATCACAGAAACAGGGAGAAGAAAGAACAAAAACAAAAAAATGAAGGGTTTAGTGTTAAAATGGATAAAACTGCAGAAAAGAAAAAAAAAAAAAGAGTAAAAAACTGTAGAAAAAAGTAAAAAAAATAATCAAATTTAATCACGAGATGGTTTCAAATTCTATGATACAGGGTTTGAATCAACATAGGTTTGGTTTCTAATTGTCTGAATACTTCTATTCGAACATATTTCGCTGCTCCACAGTGTCATCTTGCTCCCTTGCTCCAGGTTGTCTCCTGCAAATATCTGGCTGAAAATTTTAGCAAAAATAGTGAAATAATGAAAAGTGTTTAGTATTTAAAGAATTATTTTATGAAATTAGATTTTCGAAAATATTTTTCCGCCCATTTTTCAAATTGCCGCTTTTTTTTCCCTTAAAGAAAATAGAGTTGCATTTTTTTTATTTGCGTTTATTCGTTACAGGTGTGGAAGAGTTGTGACGCACCAGTGCACCTTATTTATACGACGCACCGGTGCTTGTCAGGATGATAAGTGCACCGGACTATATAAAGTTATTTCCTTTTTTGTATGTAAGATCATAATAAAATAATGATAATTATAAAGTACATGAATTTATTTTCATTATTTTCTAAACTTTATTATGTTACAAAAATTCCTATTATTTTAGATTTGTTATTTTACAATTATTTGCAAATTTACAAATTCAAATATTTTAATAAAATCATTTCACATTAATACAATTAAAATTTTCACATTAGTAGAATTAAAATTTTCACACATTAATAGAATTAAAATTTTACAATAATTACAATTAGAATTAAAATTACAATTACAATTTTACATTAATTTCACATACATGAATTACGATTAGAATTACAATTACAATTTTAATTTTACATACAATTACATTTACAATTTTACATAGAATTACATTTACAATTACAATTACAATTTTACAAATATTTTACATACAATTCAATTAAAATTACAATTAAATACAATTAAGATTTATAATTTTCAATGTAATTAATTTACTAATATTTTTAAATTCATTATTATATAATTGATTTTACAAATATTTACATACAATTCAATTAAATTACAATTACTAGTTTTAAATTTTATATATAATTACATTTTATTTACATAGAATTACATTTTACTAATTACAATTACAATTTTATAAATATGTTACATACAATTCAATTAAGATACGATTACAAATACAATTTTAATTTGCATTTTACATACGATTACATTTATAATTACAATTTTACAATTTTTCATATATACAATTACAATCATTTTAGAATAAATTAAATATTACAATTACAATTAAAATTTTACATTAATAAATATTTTATATACAATTACACTTAAAATTACAATTAGTACAAATACAAATACAATTTTACAATTTTACATAGAATTAAAATTTAAATTACAATTACATTCACGACATAATATTTAATAAATATCATGGTCATTTAATAATATTAAATTAATTAATAAACATCATCACGATCATAATAACCATCGTACAAACATCATATTCGACTAATAAACACATTCAATTAACATCAAATTAACATTATATATTAACATCATCACAACACAAACATCAAATATACATCTCAATATAATGTCAAATAACTCATGCGCCTATCACATATACACATCTATCTGCAAGCTAAACATTAAATGAACATATCTAACATGACTAACAATATGCACCACATCATGATGATCATCAACATGAAAATTAAGTACAACTGCAACATGAACATAAAATACATGGACCATATATATATATATATATATATATATATATATATATATATATATATATATATATATATATAATGTTAAAAATATACAACTCTAATATAAATTTCATGGATCAAGCACTGGTGGTAGTATAAAAACATCAATAACAGTACTACAAGTGGATGCCTGCTTAGTAAAGCTGGGTGCAGCCTCAACAGTCGATGGTCAAGCCTGCTCATGATCATGATCACTAGTACTGATGGATGCATCTGCTGGTGGTAGTACAACATCAATATGAGCAGTAGTAGTGGAGGCCAGCTCAGTCAATAGTGCAGCCTCGTTGGTTGATGGTCCAGCCTGCTCATGATCATCATGACTAGTACTAATGGATGTAGCTGCAGGCTGCTGACTGGACGTGGCCGATGGTCGAGCCTCATCTCCATGATGACTGTTAGATGATGCCAGTGGATCGTCATGCTCATTAGGCATGCTGCAAGGTGAACGATCATGAGATGCATGTGAGTCACTGCTCGCGGACTCATGTCCATCACATGTTGCAGCTAGAATACGCCTATAGCTACGGACAGTCCTCCTGAGTCATGTAACAGTTGTCGTAGCTCCTATGACATGCCGCAACAGGTCGTACATGTCACGCGGCATGCCTCTCCACATCCGTAACAGCCTATATTTGGTCTGTATGTCTCTGTAGTGAGTGGGCATGATACCCACATCAACAATAAATGCACAGAGTTGGTTGGCGAACTCTATCCTATATCTAGTCTCAGGTCAACCACACCTAGCAAAAGGCGGCACCGGTGCACCATGATGAGCAGGAGCATGTCTCTCTACTACACCAGCCTCATCCTCATCATGATCATGCTCAACGTCAGCCATATCCTGATCTTCATCATCAGGATCCACACCTAGATCATGTGGTGGACCCAGCATCTCCTCGCTATCAAAAGAGCCAATGTCTGCAAAATATATACAAGTACACAATAATAATTAGATAATTTCATTACACAATTTAATAAAAACAAGTTAATTAAGAACATGTTAGAATAAATATAAATAAAACAGTAATATTACCTTTATCATCTGGCGGCTCATCAGCTGTGAAGAGGATGTTGGGACACCCTCGCCAATCTAAGCCAACATAAGGACATGGGACCAAAATGAAGGGATGCAGCCAGTCAACACTGGCTAGTAAATCCAATGAATCATGTGATATCCTAGTGGAAACAAATTGCCTCCCCTCTTGGACATTATCTGCCCCCACATGTGCATCCAAGCCTCAAACATCGGCCTACGAGGCTGTCTAACAAAACTAGGTCTCATCTCTGGAAACCTCTCAAAAAATAAACAAAACAGCTCTAAAGAAAAAGGGAAGTTGACCCTCCCTTGTGCATGAGTATGACATCTATCTAAGGTCGTACAAAACTCCCGCAAAAAAATGGCAGACCACCTGACAAGTCGTGGCTGTTGTACTAAATAATCAACAGAATATAAAAGCGAGCAACTAATGCGTTGCCCATCACTGGTGTTGTGCGAAATGGTCAAAATGATAAGAGAGAGGCATTGCACGTCCTGTCTACCAAAAGCACCTATACGTAACTGACCTCCAGGTACCTGAAACTTTGAAGGAGACAGTACATGTGCTCCAATGTATCTCTGGGAGTAAACTAACTCACTCCCTGCTACACAACTAGCTGGCACGTCTGGAAATGAGGGAAAATCCACCCCTCTCCTCGATAGTCCTGTAATAAAATAAATATCCTCCTCAGTGGGTGTGTACCACTAGTCAGGACCAACCTGGAAAGCCTATCGGTGGGCATTCCACATGCGGATAAGATATCTCAAAAACACAATGTGCGCCTTTAGGGCAGTAGCCTCCTTATATAACTTAAGGAGGCCTACCTGTCTAAGGATCTCCTGGGCATCTGCAGTAATAGTGTCAGGGTATGCATCTCTCTCCCTCTCTCGGGCCTCCCATTGGAGAATCATGTCATACTGTTCAGCCTGTTGTTGTTGTTGTTCCTCCTCTTCTCTTTGAATCATTGCCATATTAAATCAAAAATATTATTAAAATATACATGTATTTAGGAATATACATATATATATTTTTTTTGAAAAAAAACAAACAGACAAGTCAGTGCGCCATAAAAACAGTCACGCACCGATCGTCGTGCGTCCTAAGAATGTAGAGCACTAGTCTCGGTGCCCCTAATGAAATACAATGCACCAGCCTCGGTGCAGCTCTCTATTTTTTAAGCACCGTTAACTTCATCAAAGTTCATAATAGTGATGCGTTGACTGAAATATACGCATCAGCACATATAGTCGTGCCAGCGCACTGACTTCATGACAATTACATAGCCAATGGTGCAGTCTTTTACCCGGTTGCACCATTGACCCTCTTGGAATCCAGAATGCAGTGCGTTGACATACACCGGGGCGGATAATTCCATCAATGCACTGCACTGTGATTCCCGTGGTCAACAGTGCGCCTGGATAAATGAGCGCACTGCCTTTTATTTTATTTTTTTTATTTTAAAATTATTCGAGGCACCTTTCGGTACCGCCCTGGAAATGGTGCGGATAACATTAGCACTGGTGGTGGTGTAGCCTGTAAATTTTACAGATAGCACCGCTATCCGGTGCGCGCTGAACAGCTCCGGCGCACCGCTCGAAATTTTTTTTTTTTTAATGGTTATTTTTAAGGTTATTCTCAATTTCTAATTCGCTAAAAGGCTTAATTATGGAAAAACTAGAAAAATACCTATACAATTCGCCGTCGAGGAGGCATATTGGGTGTAAACTTTGCACAAGAAAATTTACCCACCATTTTTAAAAATGCAAGCTGGAGATTGGTGGCCAATGCAGAGTAGCAATGCGTGCAATGAGTGCAATGAGAGCACCGATGTTAGGGCAACTCAGACAAGGGGAAATGGCACTGGTGCTTGAGAGCTCTGGAGCACTGAGGAAAGTGAAAAATGAACTTTTTTGGCCGTAATTTTTTTTTATTTAACCCTATTCCAGTGCACGGGGTTTTATAGGTGCACCGGTACGCTTACCTACAACCGCATCGGGTTGTGTCAAATTTGGCGCGTTGTTTATAATGCACTGGGGAAATTCCCTAACACCGCACAGGCATGTTTCAGTTTCGGCACGAAATTTTGATGATGCACCGAGGCGGAATATTCGTAAAGCACCGATGTGGAATAGTCGTAAAGCATTGGTTTTTTGGCTTTAAAATTTTTTTTATGTAACGCTATTCCGGTGCATGCGGTTTATCAGCGCACCAGTGCTCTTGGATAAGAGTGCAACGGTGCGTTTCTATTTTCGCGTAGTGTTTTATGATGCACCGGTGCGGAAGAGTGGTGAATCACCGGTGTGTTACAGTAATAGGAGGCCTCGGATGTGTGCGTATGTCGCGCAAGCTGTCTAGTGTGCCAATGTCTCGTGCGCACCGATTCGTTCTATGATAGGGCGTGCACCGATAATTGAGAGCTCAGAAGCACTGGAAAACTAAAAAATCTGGGTTATTTTGCTGTAATTTTCTTTTAATTTAACCCTTTACCGGTGTGCATTGTTTATAGGCGCATCGGTTCTGTTTCTTACAAACGCACCGGTTGGTTTTTTTTTTTGGCGTAGTGTTTTATAATGCACCGGTGCGAAATATCTGTGACGCACCAATGCTATAGAATAATAAGATGCATTGGGTGGGTGTGTATGGAGTGCACGATGTCTGGTGTTCCAATGTTTTGGTCCGCACCGATGCTTTCTCGGTTCGAGAGCACCGAGGCAACATGTAATGATAAGCGCACCGAGAGGAAACCATCCACAAAACCCTCTGCCCACCAACTTCCTCTAGTAACCTCCGCTAGAAACAGATGTATGGGGTATTTTTCTGTGGGGTTCCTCAAAAACATCCGCTAGAGGGTCTTTTCCTTGTAGTGCCAATTCGAGGCCAAGCACAATGAGTCCACCGCTCCCTTATTTGACTGTTTTATTTTAGAAAAACTAGAGGACACATTCACTCCTATTGACATTCCCCCTCTGAATTTCGAAATGACAGAGTCTTTGGCCATTGCCCACTACTTGTCATCATATATGAGAACCACGGTGGAAGACCCCCTTGGGAATTCCCCTTCTATTTCTCCTGACCTCCATTCATCGATCACCTTAGGCTCAACATCAGTGGATCCTTCATCTACTTGTTCTTCATTCACCCTTTGTGACGATGCGCATGTGAACCTTTCTTCTCATGATGATGAGTCAAGTAGCTTCGTCGCGTTAGGTGGTGTTTCTTCAACCAATCACCCCATATTCTATTACAATGACAAAATTACAGAATAAATCACCACCCTTGACTTTATCTATCCCCCCTTACATCAAAACCATACATTCAAGCCACATACACCTTGTGGTCATTACATTGACACACAATGTTTTGGCAAGGGGTACCCATATTTGAGAGTCCAGGAGAAGCAATTATCCACAACCCTCATAGTGCATATGGTCGTGTCGACTCTAGTACCATCATTCTTCCCTATTTAGAAAAACCTCTAGAGTCCCATATCACCTTAGATCACTCTAGGGATGATCTCCCTTATCATTCCTTCCTCTTAGATCGGAAACCCAGTCCCCTAGACATTGTTGTTGACCGACCTACGGGTTTTCTAGGAGAGCACCAATTCATTATCTCCAAATCCACTCTTTGGGATAGTGACACCATGTATGCCAACCTAGAAACTTAGTCCATTTTCTCCATATATGCAATACCAAAAGTGATTGTTAATCCTCTGTTCCCTTTCTCAAACTGCATAACCATAACGAAAACAAATGGCACACCACATCATAAAAATGTGTTTAGATTCCCCTTTTCTGAATACATTTGGCATGACCATAACATGCTTGGGGGCACCTATGCTCCTCAATCATAAAAATCCCATCTCTCAACTAAAAACAACATTGAAACCCCATTTCTCTAACAAGTCGCACTTTTCAAGTCATTTCCTGGGACAGATCGCAGTTTTTTGCCCAGTACCTGCTACCCAAGTCGTAGAATAAACCCCAAAAAATGCAACCCATCCTGTTCCTAAGCTCTGGGTGCCTAATTTGAACTTTCAATCCACTGAAATGAAAGAGTAGGGTTAGGCCTCTTACCTGCAATTGTCAGATCTCGATTCCAACAGTCGATTTGTCTACTACGATCACCGCAAAATTTAGGGCCTTTTATCCTCTCTACATTCACAATAGCTACACTTGCAAATGAATGAATTTGAAGGGAAAATGCCTTATTAAAAGAAAAACCCCAGATTTTTCTTTCACCTGCTGCAGCCAAACCGTAGCTCAGTTTGACAAACCATCAGTACCATTGGAAATCTCTCATCGAGCTCTAAAATGGGTATCCTTTATTTTTTGTGATTTGATACTTCACCCGGACACATCTTTTCCAAGAAGGGTCACTTCACCACTCCTCAAAATTGAATTTCTTCACTTGCAACACTTGTACTTGGGGAACCAACTTGCCTTCATACTTTTCCATGCTCTTGTCGATATTCATCATGAGTAACCATCTTATACTCATGTTTTTATAGTCCCCACTGGGGCTGTTCTGGGTGGCAGCATCATCGAGTCGCCCTTGTTTAGAGCATCCGAGTTGAGTCATCATCGCATTAATGGAGTCCATCCTGAGTCCCTTTGTATCCCACTATAGTCCTTCATCCTTCCCTGCTTTGTCCCTTTCTCATGTCACCCATTTTGACCTTCAGTCATACTATCCCCTATCCCCTCTGGTGTCAAGTTAGTAACTGCCAAGGTCATCCATGCCCTTTATGCTATAACAAGGAAATTCATTCACTTGCTACTCAGTACCCCCCATTCCACCATCATCCCTGGTGTAAGTGTATCAGTCTCTTTACTATTTTCTCTCATGCCTTTGTTGAGGATCCCTTATTGCCTCACCTACGATGGACCTCCTTCTGTCGACATCAGCTTATTCATTCCAGAAGATAGGTCTAGAGGGAAGTGTACCTTGGTTCCAGCTTCCACTCTTGCTCGGTGCCTCGAATCAGGAAAAGAGACCCTCTATTTCCCTTTGACTTGATTGTTTCTTAGCTCCAGCTCCTCATAACATGATCAAGATCCATATACTCGATGGTTTAGTAATGCAACAGATTGTACAAGTGATTTCTCAGGTGTGTGAGAGATGTTTCAAACCTCATGAGGGGGTGGCCCTTCAGGTAGCCCCCCACATGCCTGGATGACCTCTCTTTTACAGCCTTGGATGTAGCTCCATATATTTGATGGTTCCGGACTCAGCCACTTGAAACGTCTCTTCAGTTTTCACGTATCATTCAGATTTTCAGAGCCTTTTCTTGTTTTTCAAGGCCTCTTTGGTTGTACTCATATCTCATGTACTCAGATATTATTGTATAAGTCCTGGTTTTTATCCCAGGCATAGTATGTATGTGGGATCCATTATCATGTTTTTATCTAGCCCATGTTTATGCCTGCATGTACTATATAGTTTAGTCCCTTGTTTATTGGATGCGTTATTCTTTGTTCTTTGTTCTCTCAATGGGCATAGTTATGCCTCCCCCCGCCTCATGTAGAACAAGTACTCACTCATAACAGAGAATTATCGCACCTGTAAGTCTCACCTCCTCAGGTTCTTGTCCTCTCGTGCTTTAGTCTACCTTATATTTCTCTCTCTCTGACTCCCCCTTCGGTGTCTAGTGATTGAGTTCTTACAATGTACTTCGGTCATACGATTTGCTCCTAACGCTCGCACGCTAGGGGGGAACTGCTACACCATTTTTTGGTCATCTAACTTGTTACTATTAGATGGACCAAAGTACACCATGTAAGACCAATTCTACCCTAGTAGAATTGCTTTCACTATGAAAAATAACTTAGTAATCCTTAATTTATTAAGTTCTTTATGGTCTAAACAGGAAACCCCATGAGGAATAATTGAATAAATCCTTAATTGTTTGATTTTCCTCAAGGGATAATTAGTTAAAAAATAGTTTAATTAATATTCTTGGTCATATTTAACCCAAAACAGGAAAATTAATTAGATAAATCATTATTTATCTTATTATTTTTTAGGAATAATTATTTAAAACATTATTTAAATAATAATCCTTGTTAAATTTGACTAAATCATTTATAAATAATTGAATAAATCACTATTTATTTAATTATTACTCAGCGAAATTCTTAAAATAATAAATAAATCATTTATTTATTTATTATTTACAAATAAATGGATTTGACCAAATTCAAATTGTTTTCCCTCCAACAAATATAATAAAATATTCCATAAAATTTGGATCTAGATTTGGTTAATAATATTTTAATTATGCACCAATATCTACGCTAACTCAATATTTTGTTATAAATAGAAGGGTTTTTCCATTCATTCACTACCTTTTGTTGCCTAAAGATCACTCTGGATCTATACTTTTGGTCTAACTTTGATCCTCCATCATTCTCATATTTTGCTACCATTTGGCTTGTGAGCTCCCTTTAAGTTCCATTTTTGTCTGGGTTTTCTAAACCATCAAGAGAGAGAGAGATTTTAGATCAGAATTTTTGAGGACATACAATAACCCATCCCATTGAGGGGGACTGGTAACATCTTTCTAGGTTCCCTTCCTAGGTGTCATAATACAAAAATTCTTTAAAAAATAATTCTTGTCTATTGGATGCATGGAGCAACTCTTTCTTTTATTTGTCATTTAATGTCTTTAACTGCATAGACCTGGATTTTGTAGCATTTATCTTGGTCAACTACTGCATATCTAAGGAAATTGACAGCCATCTTTGATGTTAGGGTTGTTTGTTATGCATAGCTAAAGTGAGATTTTTTCGTACGCTTGCGATTAGAATTCACACTAACAGAGTCCATATGAGTTCTTGATCATGTGATTGTTTATGTACATTTTTTAATGTTATACATCATCCCCTACATTTTCATGAGGTTATGGGCAGTGACCTGGGCTCTGGGGCTAAAAATGTGGCACAAATCCCAGAGTTGCAGGCACATAACTGAACATTTGGGGCCTTTCTTTGGCATGGCTATGGCTATAGGCTCCCAGTCGCTACATTTCCATGGCATACTTGTGGATATGGATCAAAAGGGTCAAAAGTCAGTCTGCCTCAGGGTTCAGGTGCCTGGAAGGTTGGATTACCTCCTGAGGATGTTTTTGATGTTGTGTAAGGTGTGTTTGTCTTATTTCCATCGGTTCCACTTCGTTAAAGTAATATAGTGGATTGAATCTCATATTAGTATCCTATTGACGCATGTTTACCCCGGTTGGCCTATTACTTAGATAGATGTGGGAAGAGGGTGTTACAGGAATGATGAGAAGAACTACTGGAAACTGCATCCATAATTAAGACCTAAGAGGAATGACAGAAAAGAGAAGTAGAATACAGTTGCAACCTTGCAACAAGACCAAGAATCTAAATCAGAAGAGGATGAGAAGGTCACAACTGTGGGATTTGTAGGTAGTGGACCAATTGACCTTGGATCAGATTTAGTTGACGAAATGAATATTGCAGCTCTTGGGATTTAAGCAGAGGGACCCATCACTTGGGTTCTTATTCAGGATATGAGACAAATATTTTAGCAGATGTTGTACCAAAGATGAAAAGGGCACCAAATGTGTCATGGCTCCAATAACTTGAAGAAATCAACAAAACCATTCACGTGGAGAATGTTGAACTAAGGAGACTCCTACAGGAAGCAGAGAAAGAGAAACAAAGGTTGCAACATTAGTTACACGCCAAGGAAGAGGCCTTGGATAAATTACAGCATGTCAAGACTGAGGTAAAAATTGATTCGTCAATTTCATGTACTTTTTATGATGATGATTTCGCTGCTTTTGAGAAACATACTACAGGAATTAGAGAAAATTTATTAAAGAAAATGGGGTATCAAGGAAAGGGACTCAATATTAATGGCCAAGGCATTGTGAATCCCATAAAAGTGCATTAATTGTCTCATTATACAAGACTTGGATATGTTAGAAAAGAGATTGGGGAATGCTCCAAGGCAGCCAATGACAAACCACTGACAAATGGTGAAAGCACCTCATCACATTCCAATGATAGCGAGTATTCCATGGGCACTTATCAGAGGCGCAAAAGGAGAAAGTGTTCCAAGAAGATCCGAAAATTTTGGAGGAGAAATAATCATTGTAGTTACTACAACAAGGATGGACACCATAAAGTTGCGTGTCAGACACTCCAAGCCTAGGAAGCACCTATGAAGAAACCAGCTGGTGAATATATTCAAGAAGTGAATCTACCATAAAGAGATGACCCATTCACCTTATTGAGTAAGAAATAGCTTTACTAGGTATAGTCGCTTGTCATGGCCACTATTTGTAAATAATGTGCTCCGAATAATTGTAAAAGTGATGATTTTTTTTCCATCACTTATTTAAGAAACGATGATTTTTTGGCCTTTTGTTGATAATCGGGGCATTGGTTTCTACTATAATGTAAACTTGACCAAAGAGTGTGTGTTATAAACTCTTGGAAAGTATGGGGTTGTTTGATTCATGTGTAGTTTTGTATGTGATTGCAAAGAATGTGCCAAATTTGCATGAAATGCATAGGGGTGGTGGGCCACCACTCTTGACCGACATTCATTATATATAAAAAAATAAATGGTGTAATGAGCGGGCGGGCCGCTACACCCCACAATGATATTATTATGTAAATGGTGTATTGGGTGGGTGGGCCACCCCCGACGGACCTTCCCAACACATAACCACTGAAATATATGTTATATATATGGTGGCATACCCGCAAAAACCATAACGGTATACCACATGTGTTATGGCAGGTGTCGAACCCGCCCAGCTTAACAGCTAGCCAGTCCGTCGGTGAAACAACCCACAAATGATACCTATCGCCAATGCACAATCGAAACATTAACCATTGTTTAAACCATTGCCAATACACCACCTAAATGATAACCTCCAGGCCATAAAAAGTTAACCAATGTTTAAAAATTGGGTGGGCATGTTTTGAACCCATCCCGCCCCCACAATAATTGGCGGGACTTACGAATGATCCAACGGCTCATTTGTTGTTAAGTCTGCATAGAAAAATATATATGAACTCATTCTTCCATTCAAATAAGGCCAACGAAAGACGGGTATAGAACCCTTTGCAGATGAGGAGTGAAACCATGATCGGGGCAATATGCAAGATGCCAAAAAGTTTCCCTTTGAGGGCTAGAGGTGCCGGTGACAGAATTCAACAAATTTATAGTCGATTTTTCACAATTTTGCAACACGAATCAAGTGGTGAAATCCATTTCTCTAACAGAGCTCTCCATGTTTAGGCCATAATCCATATTGGAGGTATAAGGGTCATTTTAATAAATTTTCTTGTAACCATTTTAATTAGCACCACTTAATAAAAGAATGCCCACATTGGTGAACTCTGTAATCAAATCGATGTTTATTTGATCTCATGGTTTCTTATGTTTTTCCCTTCTTTTCATGTGGCTTAAATTACTTGGTTAACATGCTCTATTATATTCAATTCTAAATGTGTCCTTGAATTTAAATACCTTGGATCAATATATGTAGAATATGAAATGTTATTTGGAATCCCATAAGTCATAGAAGTTGAAGAGTCATGAGGAAACTCAAGATTCATTGTCATTTGTTATAAATAAGCCCACACTCAAACAAAGGGCTTGTATTTTTAGAGATTTATACTTGGCTTCTCTAGTGGTGCATAGGAGGGAAAATCATTCTTTGGAGAAGCAAGTTGCAGATTCATGTTCCACTACTAGAGTTAGTGTTTCATCAATGTAATAATGTACTTGGAATATTTCATTAATTATGAGAAGCTCTTCGATCCAACACGCTTTCATGCATGTATCATGAATGTAGTAATACTATTTTTCATCTGTTTCTGGTATATTTTGATGTAATACATACCAAAGATAATGAGATATTTCGTTGCATTAGATATGGATCTTGTTGAATGGGTGTTGTTTATGCTTTCATGATTATTTTATCTTGTAAACTAATTTTCAAGCTAATCAACAAGTCCTTCTCCTTCGCTCATGTGCCTCTCTTAGGATAGTATTATTACTTCCCTATTAGAGGCTCATCTCTCTTACATTCGTGGAATCTCCCTTTACACTCTGCAATCAGTGTCACACAAATCTTACATAGTTGTTAACCCAAAGTCGTGTTTATGATCTATTGTGTATGTGTTGCGACCAAGGCATGCCTCTAAATCACTCATAATGGTGGTTGAGAAATATAACTAGATGGGACTCCTACATCAAATGGTGTGAGTTCTAATTGGGACTTCATATCGGTGAGCGCCCTAGTATTTTGGCGACATCCAACACTGTCAACAAGATCTTACACTATATCATTCTATGGTCACTTCATTGTCAATTGATATTGTGTTAAGTGTTTAATTATTCTTCCTGGTTTCTAACTCTCAAAGTCACGTGCTCACACATGCTCACTCCTTAGTGAATTTTTAAGCACAATTCCTTTATGCAAGCTCAAATAGGCATAGCACAGTCCATCAGGACAACACCTACATGATGTTCAACCTATTTCGACAGTCAACTGTTAGGTCCCTATATTACTAGTGTACTCCCTTATTGTTGTTAGTGTAGCCCCATTATTGTTATTTTTTCACCCCTGTAACCCCAAAATTGTTATTATTGTGCCCTTACATTATTATTGTTAGGTTGGCTACGATTATATTATGACCCCATGGACTCCTATATATAGAATGAGGTTTTTTCATTTGTATCATCCAAGAATTTTTCATTTGTGTAATGTATTGGAGGTTTCCCCTCCAAGTGGCTGATTTCTAAGGTGTTGATCTCTCTTTTATTCTATTTTTGGAATTGGTTTCATAACATTTGGTTTCAAAGCTTTGGATTCTAGGGTTTCGCTGCTCCAAACTAGTAATCGTGGAATTTTCGCTATAACTTTGTTTCTATGAAGTTTCAGAAGCCAAAATATTTACAGAGAGAAGCTGAAATCCTGAGGATCTTTTTCTAAAAATTTTAGATCTTGGTTCACAATATTTTTGGAGATATGTTCTGTGGAATTTAGGGTTTTTTCAAGCTCCCGAATTTTACCTAAACCGGTCATCATGGCATTTTCCATATAACTATTTTTCTACGAAGTTTCAGAAGCTTAAATTTTTATAGAGTGAAGTTGAAATCCTAAAATACTTCCTGTAAAAATTTCAGATCTTGGTTCACAAATTTTCAGAGATACGATATGTGGAAGTTAGGGTTTGTTAAGGCTCCAAAATTTCATCTCAAAGAGGTGACCGTGGGAAAATCGTCATAACTCTCTCTATCTGAGCATTGGATTGGAATTCTGTAAAAAGTGGTTGTAAGCACACAAAAGGTAGTTCTCTGTATATCAATTTCAGAGTTGAAGGAGGAAACAGTGACATGTGGCACGTCATACAAGTTTGTTCTACTGAACCAGTCCATAATTAGGTCATTGTGGGATATTGGTCATAACTTTGTCTTGAAGAATCCAAATTAGGTCAGATCTATGCCATTAAAAATAATATTCATAGGGCTACTACAACACCATATTTTAAATATTGAAGATCTGAAATCACAGAGATAATTCAGTTTCAATATCGAGCTCCTCAAAACCAAGAAAAAGGTGGGTACTTTTTTTCGAATTACATAAGTCTTGTTTGAAAAATTAGTTTGAAGTATTCCAAGGGACTATTGAAGAATAGATATTAGTATTGGGTTCTAAAATGCTCCCTAAAAATAATTCAACACACATTAAGCCTTCAGAAATCTATACTATGAATCATGAAGATGAAGAAATGTAACATGAGATATCAACATTACAAGAGCAAGTGCACCAAATTTTGCTATCGCAAAGAGCAACAAAAAATGAAATGGAAGTTTTGAAGAAAGGCGTGGAAACTAAGATGGATAGTTTGAATAAAGGCATGGAGGCTAAGATTAATGGTTTGGAAGCTAATATGGATGGCATGGAAGTTGACATGGAATCTAAGATCGATGAAAAAATGAAAGACAATATGGAAAACATGAAGAATGATCTAAAAGTATACATCGAAGGTTTGGAAAAGTTGATGCAAGAAATGTTTCCTAATGGTGAAAAGATAGTAGAGGAAACTCATGATGAGACCAAAGTAAATGTTAATCGTGATTTCATAAACTCTAATGTTGGATGGAAGAACCACCATATTCCAAAGAGGGATATGAGGAAGTTTGATGTCAAGGATCCTGTAACATGGGTACTACAGATGGAGAAATATTTTGATCTCAATAATGTGCAAAACACACAAAAGGTACGCATTGCAACTTTACATCTAGAAAAAAATACATTTGTATGGTATCGTTGGCTTTGCTCTCGTAAAAAAATTGTCACTTGTTCAATTTTTACATAGGAAATGATAGCACATTATGAGGATACAAAGAGCAACACCTTCTTTAGCCAATTGATAAATCTCAAACAAAAGGGTTCAGTGGTGGAGCACATTGAGGACTTCCAAAAATTGAATATAAGGGTAACAGATATTCCAGAGGAACACAGGATTGATGTCTTCATAGGGACTTTAAAGGATAACATCCAACACGAGGTTCACATTTGGGAACCTGAGTCATTGGAGAAGGCTTTCGGGTTGGAAAGAAAAATTAAATGTAAAATTATGGCGACAAGGAAGCCTACCACTCACATCTATAAAGATGTAAGTGTTGCTACTCCTAGACTTCCACAACCTACAAGGTTGACACCACAAAAATTGGAAGAAAAAATATAAAAAGGGCTTTGCTACAGTTGTGATAGAAAATACACTAAAGGTCATAAGTGTGCTGAGAAGAAATTATTTTACATAGATTTTGAAGAGGAGGGAGAAAATGAACAAGAAACTTCAAAAGAAGAGGATATACACCAGGAACCAACCTTAGAAGAAGAAGAAATGAGTCTGACCATATCATGTAATGCATTGGAAGGAATTACCTCTCTCAAGATAGAAGGACATATCAAGAATAAAAAGGTAATAGTGTTGATTAATTCGGGTAGTACCCATAATTCTATTCATTGTAAGGTAGCCAAGGAATCAAATTGCCTCCTATACCCAGCACCAGAATGTCAAGTGATGGTTGCAAATGGAGGGACTATTAATTTCTCTAGAAAATTCATAATATCAAGCTAACCATAGGGGAATATGTATTGAATAGTCCAATTCTTTCCATTCCAATGGGAGGTGTTGATGTTGTACTAGGAGTACAATGGTTACAATTTTGGGGACGATAGCTTTTAATTTTCAAGAATTTTTCTTGAAATTTTTTTCGGAAGGAAAGGAATTCGAATTATGGGGTATCGCAGGGAAGCCATGAAAGATAATAAGCTCTAATTTCATGAAAAATCTTCTAAAGAAAGAACAAAGAGGCGTAATTGCACAATTATGCTCACTAGAAGTTCCAACATCAAAATATTCTATTTCTCCGGATCTGCAAAAAGACTTGGATAATCATTCCAAGGTGTTTGAAACTCCCAAAGGACTCCCACCTATTCATGATCATGATGATGCTATTCATTTAATTCCAGGAAGTGTTCCTGCAAACATCAGTTCTTATATATATCCATATGTCCAAAAGAGCGAAATTGAACGTATGATTGCAGAAATGTTAGAGTCTAGTATAATTCAACCTATTCAAAGTTCTTTCTCTGCTCTAGTAGTATTGGTGCACAAGAAGGATGGATCATGGTGCATGTGTCTGGATTATAGGGAGCTCAATAATCTCAGTATTAAAGGTAAATTTCCCATTCCTCTAATTGATGAATTATTGGATGAATTAAATGGAGCAATTTATTTTACCAAGTTAGATCTTCATTCAGGATATCATCAAATTAGAATGAAGACTGTAGATATTCCAAAAAAAACATTTTGAACTCATGAGGGTCATTATGAATATTTGGTCATGCCTTTTGGCCTTACCAATGCACCTTCTACATTTTAAGGGTTGATGAATTCCATTTTCAAACCCTTCCTTAGAAAATTTGTGCTAGTATTTTTTTATGATATACTAATCTACAACAAGTCTTGGAAGGATCATGTTCAACATGTTGACAAGGTGCTCAAACTGTTGGAGGAGAAACAATTATATGAAAAAAAAATCCAAATGTTTATTTTGAGTACAAGAGGTGGAATAGTTGGGTCATATTGTATCTCACGAGGGTGTTAAGGTAGACCCTAGAAAAATTAAAGCCATTAAGGAATGGAAAGTCCCCACAAAAATAAAGCAGTTGCGAGGATTTCTTGGGTTAACGGGGTATTATCTCAAGTTTGTTAAGAATTATGGGAGAATAGCAGCACCTCTAACAACATTATTTAAGAAAGATGCATTTTCATGGACTCTTGAAGCAACTAAGGCCTTTGAACATCTTAAAGAGGCAATGTGCCTAGCACTGGTCTTAGCTATGCCAGAATTCACAAAAACCTTTGTTGTGGATTGTGATGCCTCGGGAAATGGAATTGGTGTTGTTTTAATGCAAGAATGAAGACCCATTGCTTTTGAAAGTTGTCCAATCAAAGGAAAATATTTACAGAAAGCTATTTATGAGAAGGAAATGTTAGCAATACTACATGCATTAAAGAAATGGCGACCTTACCTAATCGAAAGATACTTCAAGGTAAAAACTCATCATGATAGTCTTAAACACTTTTTGGAACAAAGACTATCTTCAGAAGAGCAAAAAAAATGGGTCACTAATATGTTGGGTTATGACTTTGAAATCATCTATAAAAAAAGGAAGCTAAATGTTGTTGCAGAGTCACTCTCAAGAAAGAATAAAGATGTGGAAGCATTGATTTGTGCCATTTATATTATCCAACTAGATTGGATAACCAAAGCAAGGGATGAATGGAATAAGGATGAAGAAATGTGTACAAAATTTGGCACAAAATCAAATGAAGCAACAGGCAAATCAACATTGCAGCGAGAGAAATTTTGATGTAGGAGACTGGGTATTTTTACGGCTAAAACCATACAAACAAATGTCCCTCAAGCAAGCTAAGAGAGATAATAAATTATCGCCAAAGTACTATGCTCCTTACAAGGTGTTTCAAAATATTGGTACTATGGCATACAAATTGGAGCTTCCTCCTTCGTCACGAGTGCATCGAGTTTTCCATGTTTCATGCTTAAAGAAGGTTATAGGTGAAAAACTTCCAATTCAAACAATATTACCAGAACTTGATGAGGAAGGAAAAATCATATTGGAACCTGAAGCAGTCATGGAAACAAGAACTCGACAAGTACGAAATCGATCAATTTCAAAGTATCTCATCAAGTGGAAGAACTTACCCACTGAAGATTCTACATGGGAGGATGATAATTTTATACAGAAGCACCCAGAGCTACTCAAGTGTTAAGGAAAACACTTTTTTGAAGGAGAGGAGCACGTTAGGTCCCTATATTACTAGAGGACAACATTTCCTTTATGCAAGCTCAAACAAGCATAGCAAAATCCATCAAGATAACACCTAGATGATGTTCAACCTATTTCGACAGTCAACGTGCACTCGCCATTTATAATCGCCCTTCCTTTAGTTGCAATTGTATTTCTATTTCGGTGAGTTTTCCCAATTGTTGCTTTTTGTGCACCTTTGATTTTTCAAGTGTTTCTTTCATGTTTGTGACTATATTTTTTTATTTATTTTACTTTAACAAGATGTTTTTCATGTTATCTCTACTCTAGCATTTGTCGCATTCAATTTATTTAGAGTTTACAAGTATCGCTTATAACTATTTTCACTCCTATATGTGTCGCACCCTTGCACATCATTAGAGGTAGTTCTAGTGCACTCTTCTGCATTATATGGTATTAAATATCATAAGAACATGTACCTAAGATACATTCCCATAGCTTAGCACACTTTTTGGTCATGGAAGAAACTTCTGTCACAACTTGTTTACTATGTGTCGTAACGTGGTGTTTTAATCGTTGCACTAAGAGAAAAGTGTCTCTTTATTATCATTTCAAGGTGTGACTATTTTTCATAAGTCCTATGAATTCCTTTGGCTTCTATTGATGGCTTCCATGTGTGTGATCTATTTTTGAGCCTTGTTTGAATGATTCCCCCACTTTTACTCCATTGGTCCCACACTTAGCCATTTTGGAGCTCTTCTTGGTCCTTCTACCTAGTGCAAGTTATGAAAATAATTAACCCTATTGTCAGGTGATGAGAATAGCGAATTCATGAGAATCATTTATTAGATATATTCCTCCCATAATTGTACTATGAACCTCTCTTAAGTTCACCTCCTTTGATTGCAAGTTTAGAACATTCAAAGCATAGTAACCTAACCCTTGTTGCATGCACTGACTCATTGCACTGAGTTTCAATCACCTCTGCCATGCATAAAAAATAGATCATTTCTAGCTAGTATCAAGGACCTATTAAATCCCCTTGAAAAATTAAACTTCACAATGCAAAGGCCCTCTTCCTCTCACAATTCAATGAGAGTCCTCCTAGGAAAAATGACTTACCTTTTGTTGCCTACCTCAGTGAATTATGAAATATTATCTCACAGATAGCGTATGTGGAATAAAACATAGCTATCATAGTGCATAGAGTGCATTCTTAATGGATATTCATCCGCTATTGAGCTAAACCACATTGGCATAAACGCCTTCCCTTAAGCCCATCACAAAGTGCAGTAACAATGCTTAGTCTTGCTCACACTATTGATTTTGATACCTCTCTGTACCCAAGAATTATCCTGCCTTACTTTCGTGGTGCATGGAATAGGCATAGACCTTAGTGAGGGCTCCTCTCAGTCATTGTATTCCTCCCTTTTCCTTCGAGCACATTGTAAGAAATATTAGTCACTAGGATCATCACATTGTTCCTTGTACTTTCCCACTATGATGGACCTTAAAGAGCCCCTCCTTGTAGCCAATGGGGTAGTTCTAATGAACATGGGTGCTTTCTTAAGCCACTATTGAACTAAATTTCACCCTCCTTATCAAGCCCTTCCTTCTTATTCCTTTCACAGGCCTGTTAGAAGCATCGTATTCCATGAGCTAGGCAGCAATAGGATAGAATATTTTAAGACATTTTTCCTTGTCATGAGTGATATTCATTGGAAAGTGTACCTTCTCAACAAATAAATGGGATGCTCAAGGAAAATAGTAAGGAGAAGGGTCAAAGAAACACTTGCAAAGAAGAAGCAGAAAGAAGAATCACCATGAAGACATGGAGAGATCCTGAACCATGATCGAATGAAGACATTTCCCGATGACCTAGAGCATTCCAATGTTGATCCATGACCATTTGGAGGGTGAAGATGGAATATAGATCAGATCTATCATAATAATTTAAAGACATAGCAACAGTGAGAACAACTTGGCATTTCTACCTCATCATGAATTCCATGCCATCTTTTCCAAGTTGTGCCTTATACAAGTGTCATCACAGTGTCACGTGTGTTCATGTGTCTTACCACATCATTTGTGGATGTAATGATGTAATTACTAAAGGATAAAATGGAAAATGTAATGATTGGAAGTCTAAGATTCATATGTGGAATATGAAAAGTCATATTTAGACAAATAAGTCAAATATATATTCAAAATTTATTTACAAGTCTAAGAGTAATGTGGGTAGCTCAAGATTCATAGGGGATATGAAAGTTCATTCTCCTGTTATAAAATAAAGCACATAACTCAAGCAAGGGGCTTTTGGAGGCTTAGGCTTTGGAGAGCTAGTCTTGGCTTCTCTAACTTTGCATAGGGGAGAAAACTATCCTTTGGAGAAGCAAGAAGTTACTTAATGTTCCACCACTATAGCTAGTGGCTCGCCATTATAACTGTGCACTTGGATTTTTCACCTAATAATTGAAGATCATTCAACCAACCCATTTTCATGCATGTATCATGAATATTGTAACTTGAATATTATTTGGACGTTTTCAGGATATGTTATTTACATATGTACTAAAGAAACTAAACTACTTCATTTTCTTTGGTGCTTATCTTGTTGAAGGTGCGTTGTATATGCTTTAACGATTGTTGTGTCTATGTGAACTATTTCTCTATATAACTAATTTATCTTTCCTTTCCTTTTATGCCTCTCTTAGGATAGTACTATTACTTTTTTTCTAGAGACGCACTCTTGTCTCCCCTCTTTTGAAAGATTCCTCTTACATATTGTAATTGGTGTTTCACAGTGTCATATTTCTTATTGATTTAAAAGGTTACGTTTGCAATCTCTTATGTTATCCATTGACACCAATGCAAACCTTAAGTTATGGTCATCAAGCCGATACTCCGAATGGGGATCCTAATCTAAACGGTGTGAGGTATAATTAGGAATTCACATCTAGGAGACCCTTTATATTTTGGTAGTATCCAGCACCATCAACATTATGGTGCTAGAAGGAGAGTCATATGACAAGTTGTGCCCGTTGAGTCTGTTTAGAATATCTTATCTTAAATGGCTCATTCCCTTATCATAATCCTAGGATGTTTTTCGAAAAGATAAAATTTTAAAGTTCCCATGGAATTAATTGATGACTTGTCTCAATTTAAGTTTGATGGTGGGGGTGAAACATTCATAACTGACCATGTATCTATGTTTCTCAAATTTTGTGAATATTATGAAATCAATTGTGAAGATGTTTCTAGCAAACTATTCACCCTCACAGCTAAAGGTTGAGTTAAGAAATGGTGTCAAACCTTACCATCTTCTTCCATCCATTCATTGGATAAATTTTTCAAGGATCTTCACCAAGCCTTTGATAGGTATGATTATCGAGATGTTTTTAAAAGGATTAATAAAATAAGTATATACCCTAATGAATCAATTGAGGTGTTTTATAATAGATCTCTTCACCTATGTTATGAGTTTCCTAAAGAAGATACAAATTGGGATTTATTTAAACAAAGGTTTGAGAATTTGGTTCATATCTCTTTGAAGAAATGTGAATGTGAACCCCTAATGTTTATGCTCTCCCAACTTTTGTAAATCATGAGACACCTCTAATTTCTGAGGAGAAACCTGCTATTCATTGTGTTCCTTGTCCTCCTCCCTTATCAGTACCAATCTTGGTTCCTCCTTGTGATGATGTTGAATTTGGGAAATCCAAAAATATAATTGTTAATTTGTCTCTTCAACCTTCCTCCACTTTCCATGATTTAAATCTAATGGGGGGGGACCTTGGAATGGTTCATGAAGCCTGAGGTCAATATTAATCCCTCCATTCGTCAAGATGATATTAACACTCATAACTTCAGTCTTGAATCTGATTTGGATACTTGTCATCCTCTATCATCTCTTTCTCACAATCCCTTGTCCCTTGATTTGTGTGATCGGTCTCTTCCAAATCCAAGTAATGATCAGGTGCAAGGTAGTCACATTCCGTAGGTAGAAGGGAAAAAAGGTAAATATTATTTTTTCTATTTTCCAAAGTCCTCTGTGTTGAGATGATGCTCCTTCATTCTTGGCTGATTTAGAACCTATTAATCTCGATTTTCAATCAAATGAAATTAATTTTCCTAATTAATTTAAAGTCTTGGGAAATCATCTCTGATCATGATGACTTTATTGATGTATATAGTGATGATTTTCCAAGTGCACGAACTAACCTTTTAGTTTCTCAAGAAGAATTTAATTTGAAATATTTAGATATAGAATCTAATTCGTTCAAATAACATGTTCTGGTGGAAACTTCATCTTCAACTCACTATCCCTTGTGCTATATTGTTTGTAACTCATTAACTTGTGAAGAATACCCTCCTTACTCTTAGGGTTCATCATCTAATGAGTTGGATTCTGAATTGACACAAGGTAGTGAGGTTATCCATTATGAAAATTAAAATAAGAAACTCATCAAATATCCATTCCATCCCTTATTATTTTTCAGTTTTTCATGAAGAAAATTCTTTTGTTCGGGTTACTCAAGATATTTGTCCAGTATATCCATCCTTACATATGCATTTAAAAAAATAACCTTATTACTGGGGTAATCTATTTTTGGAGTTGAAAAATCCAATCAAATCAGTGATGTAGATGGTTGTCATCCGGATAGTAGAAAAATTACTGGTAGAAGTTGTCCACACACATGCATGATCTGATCCAATTTTCAAAATGTGATTCTACAATCCCTGAGAGTTCTGGGACTTTTCAGGAAGTCGAGGCACTTCATCTCTTGTTGATGTTTATGACAGGTTCTCTCAATCCTAGAGAGATCCCCAAACTAAGTCAGATATATATTTTCTCTAAAAAATTATTCATTTGCATGGTTTCACTGAATGCAGATTCCTTCTTAGGTTTTGAGTGTGCACCTTTTATGGATGCACATATTTGTGAAGCTCATTATTTTAAATATTATCTATCGCCAAAGTATTTGCACCTGTCAGATTATTTTGAAAATAATAAACTCCTATTTTTTCTTATAAATGTTATAATGTTAATCATTTTATTCATGGCACCAGGTATACTCTTTAGTGTTAGTGAATTATTAAGTTATATGATGAGTTAGATTCCTCTATTTGATATACATGCTTACCCATTTTATCTTGACTAGTATCATGTGTTTGCTACACATGCATTCATTTTCAATTATTTTGATGATTGTAACCAAATACAAGGAAATGTTTTGTCAAATTTAACACGCGACGAAGATGATTATGTTGTTCAAATCATTTGTAATTTTTTTCAAATTGATCTACATTTGATGTGTACTAACCGAGAATATTATGCCTTAATCGTTCCATCTGATCATAATGTTGGTTCTAGTAATTGTCATTTAAATAATAATTTTCCTAACAGTATATCAAATGATAGTCATTTTTATTCAGCTGATTTTTATGGTTCATCACCTTCCTATTCATAAACTTATCATTCAGTTGAGGCACTTTAGCCTTCGCTGATGATTATGTCATGTCCTTACTTTCTTGACAAGCATTTTGAATATGATCAGATTATTTTTACCTTACAAGATTCTCATCTTCATTCTATGCCATTAATTGAAAAATCATCTTCTCAAGAGTTTTAGAGTCTTCAAGAGGAATGTTTTGAATTTCATGATCCAATTTATGATTGGTTGGAATCATCATACTTAGCAAACCCTTTTTATAATAAAAATCTTTGGTCTTTTCTCATTCTTGCTAAGAAAGAAAATACAAATGAAGATACATTAACAATAATTTTTCAAGGTTCGTTTGATTATTCTTCTCATCGAAAAGGTAAGGTGGCATGTTGGTTAAGGTTAGTTGTTATGGCACATATTTTTTCATTTAGCAAAGACCTTCTATCTCTTGTGAAAGTTATGAAAGTTCTTATCTTCTCATTTGCACAATATGTTATGTCATTTTTAATTGTTTGTATCTTTGTGATTGCAGGTCAAGATTTGTTACGTTGGTTACATTGGAAATTTCATTACACTTAGCCCTGACATTCTATCTATTTAGGTTAGGAGTAGGTCTAGTTCCATGCTAGTTTCCCTTGCACACTCATCCTGCATTTTCTCTCCATCTAGTCCTTGAATTTTTTTAGTTTTCTCATTTGTGTCTTTCATGTTTCTTTTAAGTTTAGTCTCCATTTTCTTTGTCTTTTTAATCTTGTTTCATTGATTTATTGTGTCTTTCTTCCATGTTTGGTTTAATAATACTTCGCATGAAATATGCTCTTTTGGCTCAAAATGCAATGTGGAAAAACTTGAAAAGGGTGGTTTTGATGACGAACAACGCTTGGCTAATTTTTCATCCTCTTCTTTGTATTGGTTATATATCTTTAAATTCAATGATGTCTGAATATAAAATATGATTCATTCCATATGGAAAACCTTTGGTCAAACTACGAATCTCATATATCTATTAATATATTCACTATTGAATGGTGTTTTGACATGTTGACTCAACTGAGTAGAAAAGGGAAAGGAGAAAAACTTTAAAATGAGCATATTAACTTCAGTTATCTTTCAAATCCCTTAAACAAGGAACATCCTCTCTTACAAATAAAATAAGACGGGATCCATCTTCCACCCATGTTACAAATGTTCAATAAATGCTTCAAGCATATATTTAAGAAAATTAAATAAAGGGTGAAGAAGACAAAGGCTCCCTACACAGAGAGGTGAAGAAAGAAACTTCATCAGGGTATTGAGCAGGCATTTTGGCAGTGAAGTGATTCATGTGTTCCTTGAGGTGACTTTGTTGGGGTACTGAACATGCTCACTGGTAGCGAAGAAACACAGGGGAATATGCTTAACTCTAGTTATCAAAAGCTCTGTATACTTATTATCCTTCTCCCCTATCGAAAAAGTTGAGGTATGACTAGTCTTATGTTGATGTGTTTGAAGATGAGAAAGAAAAATAAAAGACTATATCTTTAATGAGGATAAGTGGAAAATCTAGGGAAACCTACATGGTAGATCAATACTTCTTGAAATACTTAGACCTTGCATTTAAGGATAAGACCTGTGTTAGTGTCGGTATCTTCATCCCTCCGTCAGTGATCAAATTCTCTTGTTGCATTGCATGTTAGGTGTCTCGCTCAGTCAGCTGCATTCCATTAGGATCATGAATCATCTGACGGTAGTGGCTTGTTGTACATTTTCCTTCATGCCCTTTACCTGCTGGCACATTTTCATTCATCTAGATCATCTGCAAGAGTCATTTTTAGAGTTTCCACTTTATTAGGTCTAGGGTTTTGTCAAAAAGGTCTTCAAATGTTCAATAACAGTCAGTAGGTGCATGAGCCGATTGAATAAAGTTTCAGTACCAATAAATTCCATAATCACATGCTTAGAGACTTATTTTTCCTCAAAACCCTGTTTTGAGGAAAAATAGAGTATTCTATGTTTTCATGTATAAAATTTGATGTAATTTCAGTTTTTCCTATGTAAGCAACTTCAGTCGCAACCCTGGTCACCTTACCAAGCTTCAGCAACTCCATCCCCTGCAAGGCAAACCAAGAAATCAAATCATTCAGTTCATCAAAGATAAAAATGAAGTAAACTACCCAAAAACAAAGTTGAAAAAGTAGGTTACAATGAAAACATTATAAAAGTAGGTTTTATGAGAGAAAAATCAAAAGCTCTTGTATGTAAACTCATTGGTCATATTCAAAGAGCTCATATGCATTCAAAGGAGAAAAATTGAGCAAGAGAAGGTCGTGTTGGAGAAAGGGAGCAAGTTTGAAGCAAAACTATGTGAGTTCAAGGGTGCGGCGCATAGAGAAGGCGCGACGCATTGGGCTGCCCTCCACAGTGTAAAAAATACATTGGCACGACGCAAATAGAAGGCACAGCGCGTTAGGTTTATGGTGCGTCGCATAGAGCTGCAAGCCCGATTTCACCATAAACTCCCTCAAATTTCCAAATTTGCTCAATCCCATGGTGTGCAAGTAAGTAAAAATTCCTTCCATTGCTAGTGAAAAAGTTTTCTTAAAATTTATGGTGGTTTAGTGTGATAAAACTCAAACCCTACCTCTTTGCAATTTTGGCTCAAAAACAATTGCCTAGGGTTTTCATTTGTGTTTTTTCTACCAAGTCCACTCTATCACTCCCTCACTCTTTAACTCCTCCATTCATTTTTCACTTTCGTCTACTCATTCCCTAATTCCCATATTCCAAAAATTCCCTAATTCCCATATCCCTAACTCCCACTATCCCAAACCCTAGTTACAAATACTAAACCCTAATTTTTGTCCCTAATCTTACATACTATTCCCTAAATCCCCTATTCCCAAAAAAAAACTTGTCCATATCATTCCCAAAACCCCTCATACCCTTTCCCTCCACAATCCCTCATATATTCTCATCCTTGGTAGCAGAAAACTAAAAACACCATAAATCTCTTCATACTCATCAAGAAAACTCACACATTAGAAAACATGGAGTCTGATCCCTCCTATGACTGAGATGAAGAGACACACAGTGATTCTCCTACATAAATGCATTCACCAAGGAGACCTCACAAGGGTGGTAAACATATACGAGAGGAGTCTACTTCACTTGCCGAGCTGCAGGCCTGCCCTCTTGCTGTCATATGCTTTCAACACCAATCCTGTTATCAGTTCTGTGAGATGGTAGAGAGAGTTCAATACCATCATGAGTTGGCCAGGTTGTTTGTGCTTCATCTTCAAAATGGCCAAGTCACTCTAGCAGGTGTGACATTTACCTTGACACCGGAGTCCATTTCTCTAGCAACTGGCATTCCAAATGTTGGTGAGCAGTGGAATAAAAGGCAGCAGATTGACAGAGAACAATATGAGCCTTACATCAAGGCTGGTTATCAGAGACATGTCAGTAGAATTTTTCCTTTCCGGTGTCTGAAAGACTCATATGCTTCCTTGATGAAACTCATAATTAAGTATTTCAGCTGTGAGGGCCGGTTTTCTCGCCTATATTCTTATCACATCAAATTGTTGATGTAATTTACTAGGGTGAGAATGATGAATCTCCCCTACTTTATTTTCTGGAACATTGAGAAGATGACCACCCTAGTGCACAAGAAGACTCCCCAGTAGCAGTATAATAGCATATATCATTTTGCACTAATCAAGATTGTGGTCATGCATCAGCTTGGTTTACAGAACATCTCATCGGAGGATTTCATTTCACATGAGGTCTTCACCGCTCCTCAAGTACCTCCAGTAGCTTTTCATGAGACAGGTTGGCCTTCACATCAGCAGGAGCTTCATGAGGCACAAACTGCTAGTGTGCCAGTATTTGTCACCTACCAAAAGGGCACTAGAAGGTTGTTTGCAGCAGCAAAGCGAGTATTATCTCCACTCGGGGTGGAAGGGGTCTCGCTTCCTCCATCAGCAGAGTAGGTACAAGACAAGGGCAAGTGGCCATTACATGATGAGGGGCCTTCAGAAGGGCAGGAGACAGATTTCATTCTTATTCAGGATCATGACACCAATTTGGGCTCACAAAGCTGAAAGCTTAAAGAGATCATTCAGGAGCAGCAAGAGGACATCCATGGTTTGTCTCTCAACCTAGAAAGAGCCAAATGGATAATTAACTATCTGGAGCAAATAAACAAGTAGCTATAGGATCAGCAAACCATTATGGAGCTGCAAAACATACGAGAAAATCGGCAAGCTGCCAAGAGGAGGAAAACCAAGTTGACACCACTTGAACAAGAAATTGAAGCTGATCGTGAATTTTGGCTCAAAAGGATAAACATACATTTGGAAAATATGTTGGAGAAGGCCAACAAAGAGAAAAACATGTTGAGGCACATGGCCTACCACTACTTGACGAGAAACAAGGTGTGCAAAATAAGAATCAGGAACTTGAAGGCCAAGTTGAAGAAGGTATCAAAGAGGTGAAAAGAGCATGATAGACTTCAGATATTGGCTGAGGCTTCCTTGGCCCAACATAGCTCTTAAGGGAGGACACTTAGCCCAAATTTCAAAAAAAAAATTGGGACACTTTTTGTAGTTTTTGAATTTTTGGCTCAAAAAACAGACTTTTCTGCACAATGCGTCGCGCCACCTAGCGCTCGCTTTTGATGGAGGCATCCTTTTGAGGAAAACTCGGCGTATTTGGATTTTTCATGAAAAAATATGCATGCTCACAAATGGCCAAGAAATTTTGACAGGTTTTGGGCTTCCAAAAAGGTCAAAAACACCCTAAAATGACCTTTCTGCCCTTTTTTTGACACACAGGAAGCAGTCTTGGGAGAACTCAGTTTTGGAGGGAAAATGGAGGCCAAATTCAAAAATTCCACTTGGTATAGAAATTAGACAGGTAGACCTTTCCAACAAGACCACTTGGAGCAAATTTGGACACCGGGAAGGCCTCCAAAATCAGCTGCAAAAAGGCGCTACGCATAGGCAAATCAGCGCGGCGCATTCGAGGAAATTTGCTCAGTTTGACCAAAAATACTCTATTTTTCGCCTAGTTTCTTGACAGTTTGACTTTTCTCCTTCTAATTGTCAAAATTATGATGTAATTTAATGTGGATTGATGGATTTTGATGTAATTATGCTGAATTTTCACTCATAGAGGAAGATTCATCCATGAAAAGGTAGTTTACAACTGAATGAATCAATTCCCTAGTTTTTAGAGGCAAGTTGTTCCACTGCCTACTTTTTAGTTTCTCAGTTTAGAATTTGTTGGAACAGCTCCTAAACTCATGAGCTTGACCCCTAGAGGCTACGATGAGTTGTTGTTTGCCTATATCTTATGTTTTTTCAGTCATTAGCATGGTTGGATTTTTGGGAAAGCTTGCAGCTTATTATATACTCATTTTAGCAGTTTGGCTAAGGAATAGACCAGTGGTTTGCAGCACTTTATGGGATTCATGTGGCATCTTGCTTTGGTATTGTGTTTTCTTCTGTAATTGTAAGTCTACATGTGTTTTATGTATGCCATATCTCTCTTTATTTCATCTTAACTAAATCAAACAAATATAAAGGTAGAATACATTGAAAGTGCGGTGCTCTACTTAGGGTTTTCTTAGTTATCTATGTTTTCAGCTGATTGAAAAGGATCCCTGAGTTCTTCATGCCCTTTTCAACTCCTCATCTGTCTAAAACCTCTCCATCTCACTCAATTTTAAGTACCAAATCACTTGCCTACCTTGCCCCATAGAGATCTCTGCAAAACTGAGCCTCATTCCCCAGGCCCAAATATGCCTTTCACATTTGAGCCAACAAAACATCATCAAATTCAATCAAACACCTCTGTACACATACCTAGCCTAAAATCAGTCATCTCAAGCTTTCATTGGCCATATTTTCTGATATTGACAAGGAGAGAGCCCTCTCCCGACCTGGTAGGGCTAGCTACCAGGTTAAGCGTGGTATGATGTTATCCTAGATCCTACCTTTCTCAGCCTGAGATAGATTTAGGCCCTAACAACCTGAAAAAATAAGTTGGAGTTATACGCAGTGATCAAAACCCTCTAAAAATTTTCATACTTTTGAATTTTGGAGCCTACCGAGGATCTTATGATCTATCATTATATGGTTTCTTCATTTTCAATTGACATTTTGCTAATTGTTTAAGTCTTCTTCCTGGTTTCTAACTTTAAAAGTAACATGCTCACACATGCTCAGTCCTTGTTTAATTCATAAGAAAACTTCTTTTATGCAAGCTTGAAAAGACATAGATAATTCCATCATGACAATGCCTACACAATGTTAAACCTATGTCAAAAATCATTTTGCACTCTCCATTGAAAGTCCCCCTCATTTTAGTTGCAATTGTAATTCTATTTCGGTAATTTTTTCCCAATTGTTGCTTCTAGTGCACCTTCAATTTTACAAGTGTCATTTCATGTTCATGACTATCAATTTTTCTTTCTTTTACTTTAACAAGTCTTTTTTTCATGTTATTTGTTGATTTATGTAGCATCAGAAATTGTTCTAAGCCCCAAATTTGGTGGAGAGGCTTAGACATGGGTATTCCAAAGAACCCAAAAACCGTTTGTGAAAATTCCACTCGGTTAATTTTTTATTAAAATAATTAAACCCTAAGTCTAAACTTAGGGAAATGAAACAATTAAAGGAAATTAATAAAATAGATTATAATATTGAAATAGCGAAGATCAAATCATGTTATAAACTTAGCCGTTGATTATAGATATAATCTCGGTCGTTGATTTCTCAACAAGAAGACTATAAAGGAAGGCTTGAGGGTCATTTGGAAATTAGAGACACACTGAGCGAATCTTGAGATCGAATTATTTTGACAGAGCAGTGCTCAAACGAAGATCATATCTAAGTTTCTCAATGTAGTAAGGGGAAGAGTAGCTTCCTGATAGAAATATTTTCTCATCCGGAGAATCATCAGCAGAGAGAGGAATTAAGACATCTAGTAAAGCCAACACAGAGCCAGTGAGGCTAACAGAGAGCCAGTTAGGGTTGTGCAGAGGTTCATAGGGAGTCTGAGATTCAGCAGTTGGATCAGATCCAGAAGCCGGAAGCTGAGGTGTGAGACCGGGAGGCTCAGATCTATGATTCTGAGATTCAGATTGATATGTTTCTGGCGTGACATAGTC